>JALMQS010000073.1:2864920-3258964 GCA_024734495.1 Forficula auricularia
CTCTACCGATTTTGATGAAACCAACTCTCATAACAAGTTTTGAGGATGAGAAAGTGATCTGGCTAGGTCTGGACCTCATCAAAATTTATCTTAATTGACTTTTTCTTAATTAAAGTAATTATTGACAATTGAAAATATCAATAAAAAAGTTTGTTTACATTTTTTTCAATTATCTTTTATTATTAATTGGTTTTTTTAATTTTAAAACCCACGAATACTTTATACCAAATATTGTTATATATTAGAATTTGGCAATTTATTTGATTAAAAAAACTCGACAAATAATTAAAGGGGATTGGGTCGGAGTTAAATGTGCCTATGGATGGGGGTTTTGAAAGACTAAATTAACATTTATTTAATTAAAAATTAATAGTTAAAGTGATCCCACCCAAAACATTCTATTAAAAAACAGGCTAAGTTCAAAAAAGTAGTGAAATACCGTATGCAGTTAAGATAAATTCGAGTACCTTGAGCCACCGAACAATGCACGGTGACTAAATTAAAAAAATACCAATATATATATAGTACACGACCCCTGCCCCCCCCCCGAAACCACGCACCTCGCCCCCACCACTGCACCACCACCGCCACTCCCACCCTACCACCACCCACGGATCCACCACAACTGCACCCCACCTCCTGCACCTCCCACATTCACCCCGAAAATAATAATAAAAAAATAATCGTATAGGATCTGAAATAAAAACATAAAATTAAATAAGATTTGTTTCCAAGTTATATAAAAAAAGCCACTTCAACCACTTTATTTGTAAACACACCTGTAATGTTATGATTTAGACCCCTGTTAATTAAAAACAAACAATAAATTTCCTAATTTTAATATAATACTATATATATTTATCTAGATTAATTTGTAACAACGCTTAGAGAAATTTCTCTAAAAAATTACCCTCTTTGCCTAGAATCGAACCGATGAACTCTTGAACTATGGTCATCAGCTCTAACCACTAGACCAATGTCACATTAATATTTATACCTTGATTTCTTTTACTAAAACTATATATTTTTGATTTAGACTTTGTGTCGAGAATAATATTGTATTCATTTGAACTCGGATGAAAAATGTAAAAACACCAATAGATTTTAAATTAAGAAAACATTAAATATATATTAATTAACGAGGCAAATTTGAAATATAATTTTCAGGTCGGATTTTAAACTGATGGCTCCAATCGATTTTCATTAACCAGGCAAATTTGAAATAGATATATTCGAATTTTGAAATGAAAGACTCCAATTCATTTTAAATTAAGAAACAATAAATATATTAATAATTGTTCCTCCCCCCCCCTCTCGCCACTCAAAAATTAAAGATGCGAAACTTTTAAGAGACGATGTATTTTCGGTAGTTTACGGGTATACATTTGGAGTGTGGTTTTTTAAGAGGAATAAAATTTTTGGACCGAGACGCTGCCCGCCAGGGCACCAGCCCGGAGGGCCGAGCTTCGAGGGCGTGCCGAAGACACGCACGAAAAGCTCGTATATTAATATTTGCTATAACCTATTAGTGGGTTTTAAAAATTAAAAAAACAATTAATAAATAAAAGATAATTGAAAAAAATGTAAACAAAACTTTTTTATTGAGATTTTCATCTATAAATAATTACTTTAATTAAGAAAAGATCAATTAAGATGAAATTTGTCGAGATCCAGACCTAGCCAGATCGTTTTCTCATCCTCAAAACTTGTTAATAGAATTTGTTTCATCAAAATCGGTAGATCCGTTTTCAAAATAGAACTAAGATACAAACAAATAAATATATAAACAAACAATTTTTGCTCGTTTAATAAGAGTAGATTATTTTAATTTAATATTAAATATAAGAGAGGATCCAGGCGTATGGTAAAGTAATGTGTATGGCCACATCACTTAATTTTTGTTCAATTCATATTTGGTTTCCATATTTCTTCAATACAACTTCCGCCATCTACAAGGGATTTGCTTAACTATTATTTAGTGTTTTGATTTTTGTTCAGTTGGCAATTCTCGCCCCGTGTGGTGGTTTTTGTTTTTTTCTAAATAGATTAAGGTAAATTTTTGACAAGATAAATAAACACTTTTTTGGCAATAAGAATATAAACATATTTTTTCCAAATGATAATTTAAATATTTTTACCTCGAATCTCTCTCTTATCAGGTATTATTTATTGATTTTTTTTTCATTAATTTTTCAAGGATAGTTACTACAAATAATTGAATCGAATTGAATCCTAAAATGACACAATTGTTTAAACTTTAAAGGATCCATAAAACAAACAAACAACTCGGCCTCCTTTGTTCCGTTTCTTTTTTTCTCCCAGACATATGTGTAGATTTGGCAAATGATGAAAAAAAAATATATTAATTAAGAAAAGAAAAGATATTTAAACATGATTTTCGATACACCATTGAATGAGGTATTCAAATTATTATTTATTTATTTTTATCTAAAATGTATTTGAAGTTAATATTATTCTATATTCTTAAACTATGGTGTTTTGGTCCACAAAAGAAAGCTGTATAGAGGCAACATCGAAACAATTTATTTATTTATTTCATTTTCAACGGCTAAAAGCCTCACTTTATAAAATTATATATTAACAATACTCATTACATACACAACAATACATTAACAATACTCATTACATACACAACAATACATTAACAATACTCATTACATACACAACAATACATTAACAATACTCATTACATACATCAACAATACATTAACAATACTCATTACATACATCAACAATACATTAACAATACTCATTACATACATCAACAATATATTAACACAAAGAGAAACAAAGAGGTTGTCCTCTGCTTGATGCAAATAAACATATACACATATATATCAAGATGATATATCTGTATATATATTGTTGTTTGTTTGAGACTATAGTTTCGAAGACTTGGTCTTCATCATCAGTCTTTCTTCAATTATAAATGTTTTTCATGGAGTCAATATCCATATCATCATCATGAAAATCATTTATAATTGAAGAAAGACTGATGATGAAGACCAAGTATTCGAAACTATAGTCTCAAACAAATAAATAATATATATACAGATATATCATCTTGATATATATGTGTATATGTTTATTTGCATCAAACAGAGGACAACCTCTTTGTTTCTCTTGTGAATCAATAACTCTGCTACTCTCGGCAAAACAAAAACTTGTCAATTAATATATTAACAATACTCATTACATACATCAATACATTAACAATATTCATTACTAAGGTGACCAACTATTTTTGTTCAAAAGAGTACACTTTGCAAGTATTTCATAGGTGAAAAAAAAGAAGAAAAAACGATAAAAACTTTATTTTCTTTTAAAAACATATTTTTCTTCGGAGTGGATTTTTTTGCTAAATGAGGATGTTCGTCTAATAATGTAGCCACATCTGAACAACTTTCATTTTGCATATTAAATTTGACTGTTAAGACGGCAGATAAAGTTTTTACAGAAAGTTGCGACTTCTCACTGCTCCAATAATCATTCCCTAGTGAAAACACCCTTTCAACAGCAGCATTAATGCCTGGACAACATAAGGAAATTTCTATTAAAACTTTTAAATTTTAATGTGGGATATGTTCTACTCTAAAATGCCGAAAGATTTCTACCCATCTTTTGTCAAGTTCTATTTTCTCATCGTTCCATTTCTTCAATTTTACTTCATTTAAATATAAATTTACTCTTCGAATTTCTTCAAAGAGAAAATTGTCATTAATAACAATATTATCTTTTACTTCCTTCATTACAAATTCAAATCACTGTCAAAATAATTTTACATATTTAATTAACATAAAATAATCTAATAAAATGTTTTAGAAATACAAATGAGTACTTTCAGAGTACAGGATTTGAAAAGAGTACGGTTTGCGAAAAAAGTACAAAACTCAGTAAATGAGTCTAGTTGGTCACCTTATCATTACATACATCAACAATATATTAACAATACTCATTCATACATTAACAATACTCATTACTAAAATGAAAGTTTTTGCCGAGAATAGCAGAATTTTTATATATTGAAGGGGACAATAACAGAGTGTGTCTTCTGCTGGAATTATAAATTTTATTTATTTATAACTTATTTATACTAAACTATATTTAATAAATTAATTCCTGTGAATCCATTGTAATAGACTTATGAAGAGAGCAAAGCCCTCGAAACTATAGTCTCGTTATAAATAAATAAAATTTATAATTCCACCAGAAGACACACTCTTTTATTGTCTCCTTCAATACTCATTACATACATTAACAATACTCATTACATACATTAACATATTACATAATTTTATATTAGATGTCCATGGGCGTCCGCAGGGGTGGGAGGGGAGCAAAGGGGGCACTGCCCTCCTCCCTCTGGATTGATTGATTAAAAAAATTTATTAAAGTAGAGACAAAATAAAGAGAAAGTAACTATTAACTAAGCTGATACAGATCTCGTTTGATTGGGTAATTATTTTTGATATTTTCTATATTAATTATTTTATCTATTACTGTATGTTGTGAGCCAAAAGTTGTTTTGAACATAAGTATTTTTATTGTGTATATTTTTTGAGGCGAATATGTTAAAGGACGTTAGTTCATTATTTAAGAGTAGTCTACCACCGTACCGTTATCCAGGAACAGCGTAAACTACATAAAACATTACTAAAAAAAATTGCCCCCCCCCCCGGGCGCCCATCCATTACATTAAATATTCATAAATAAGTGTGAGCTTCTTGAATAAAGCCGCTACCTTATTGATTTCCAAAGAAAATTCCTGAGGACCAATTTTGGTGCCAACTCATTGTAATTATTTATCTTGATTGCACACTCGATTTCACTACTTTTTCGAACTTGGCCTGTTTTAACTATCAATTTTAATTAAATGAATGTTTCTAGCCGTTGAAAAATGAAATAAATAAATAAATAATTTAGTTTTTCAAAACCCGCATTCATAGATAAATTCAACTCCGACCCAATCCCAGAAATCTCTTCTTTTTTTTACAATACAACAGCGGACTACAGAGGGTGTACCTTTTAGGTGCAACTTCTTCTTGTATCGAACGAAAAATTGAAGTTTAAGGTAGTTGTTTCGCGACAATACCAGCAAAAAGTTAATGCTAGAGTATATAGAACAGACAATAAGGATTCATAATTCATAAGCTCAAAACTTTTTTTGCTGTTTATGTAACACTACTAGCCAATCCCGTGCTCTTTTGACAAATTTGGCACCATTGTAAGAGATTGAATATTTTTATATTAAAATGACAGATTAAATACATTTTAAATTTCTATAAAAATCGTTTTGTTATTTTTTAACAAATGTAATTAACGCCTACGTTACACCTTATGAAAATTATAATTTTGAAAAAATCTAGCGCATGCATCTTTTGCTAATTAAATAAATGCGCTGTTGCCAAAATGTTTTTAGTGAGAATTTTTTTATACATTTTTCATTATTTATTCCTTATTATCTCAGAAACTGTGTTGTAACTATGAATCAAAATTGTCTTAAAATATCTATTGGTTATTGTTTAATGTTGGTTTAGTATTTTATAAAAATGGTAAGAAGGGTTTCTTAATTATAATTAAATATGTATGTAAATTTTCTGATATCCCGTATAGTGCAATGCTAAAGAGCCAGAAAAACTATTTTTGAAATTGAATATCTCTGGAACTGTATTGTTCATAAATTTCGTTTTGCCACGAATCGATGCACAAGTATTTAAATAATAATCTGTATAAATTTCAGAAAAATCCTAAGAAAACGCATTTGACGGAACAACTATCTTAATTCAATTTACTAGAATATTCCTTGTTGAATATTCTTAGATTATCCACCAAAGGATATTCCCGGAAGATTGGCCCGAGAATTTATATGGTGCACATATTCTAAGAATCTCCTGAGGATAATTGGAATATACAGGGTGGTGACTTGGCCGACGCAGCATAGCGATTACAATGTTAATTTTTGAATGTGCATTTATTTGCTCCCCTAATTATTTTAGAGTTAAAGTTCTTTATAGGTTTTTTGTAGAGAAGAAAATACTGAATCCGAACATATTTTTGTTTTCAAATTTTGAAATTTCAGAACCGTAATAATCAACATTATAAATAATTGTATTTTTACAAAAATCACTGAGGCCATGGAATTATTAAAACAAACAAGGCATTTTCATTTGTTGTTTCTATTTGACGTTTGTTATATTTGAACTTTTTAAAATCAGTTCTTATTAGAATTTATTGATTACCATAATGAGAAACTCGTTAAATTTGAATGGGCTGAGTTTTGTATTCGTCATTGATAAATAAAAATAGTAGATTCACGTAGATGAAGTTTAGAACGAGCTTTTAAATTTTCACAAGAATAATCAACGAAATTATAAGTAATATTTTTAAACGTAATCAAAACAATAAAATTAGTAAGGTAAACAGAATTTAATTTTTTAACATAATTAACAAATACATAAAATTATAACAAAAAATAACAATCATAGCAAATGTTCGAATAAACCACCATTTACCACTAAACAATCGCCCAACCTTTCGTAAAATTCTCGTCTGACATTTGCTAATTGGTATTGTGATATTTTAAATAAATATCTACATTTTTAAAATCGATTCTTTGGACTTTTAAATTATGAATTAGACAAAATCTGATGTATACATCTAATTATATTAAATTGAAAGTTTTTGCCGAGAGTAGCAGAATTTTTATATATTGAAGGAGACAATAAAAGAGTGTGTCTTCTGCTGGAATTATAAATTTTATTTATTTATGGCGAGACTATAGTTTCGAGGGCTTTGCCCTCTTCATCAGTCTATTACAATGTGATTCACAGGAATTAATTTATGAATGAAAGGTTAACATTTTTCATGTGGTAAGGTTATAAATTACATAGAGTGGGCAAGTTAAGAATTGACAATTGATCAATTCTTAACTTGCCCACTCTATGTAATTTATAACCTTACCACATGAAAAATGTTAACCTTTCATTCATAAATTAATTCCTGTGAATACATTGTAATAGACTGATGAAGAGGGCAAAGCCCTCGAAACTATAGTCTCGTTATAAATAAATAAAATTTATAATTCCAGCAGAAGACACACTCTTTTATTGTCTCCTTCAACATCTAATTATAATTATCTTTTAGAATTTTAATTCCGCTCAGTTTTTTGTATTCTAATTATGCTCTAAAATAATCACTAAAGACATCACTATTAAACGTCACTTAAAAACAACAAATGAAATGGCCTTGTTTGTTTTAATAATTCCATGGCCTCAGTGATTTTTGTAAAAATACAATTATTTATAATGTTGATTATTACGGTTCTGAAATTTCAAAATTTGAAAACAAAAATATGTTCGGATTCAGTATTTTCTTCTCTACAAAAAACCTATAGAGAACTTTAACTCTAAAATAATTAGGGAAGCAAATAAATGCACATTCAAAAATTAACATTGTAATCGCTATGCTGCGTCGGCCAAGTCACCACCCTGTATATGTACTTTTAATATATTTGGTGGATATTCGTAGAATCTCTGGTGCTACCTGGGATGCAGTTTTTTAGTTGCAGACCTGTGGTATCCATAACAACTGAGATATACTAGAAAACATGATTTCTTTAGATAACCATCAGTTTTTGATTTTTTACTTTACCATATGGTCAAGTATTGTAATCGTGCATGAAAATAGTGGTTTTTTTCCTTCTTTTTTTCGAAATATCTCAAAAACGGCTGAAACTATTTTCATTAAAAAAATTGAGCAAAACCATGGCATTTCGGTCTACAAAAAAGCCCTAATAAGTCAACATCAAAAAAATTATATTTTTTGAGATAATAATTGTTTTGTCAAAATGTCTGTTAGTCTGTGCGTTACCAAATTTTTGTGGACGTGCTAGCTCAAAAACTAGTATGAATATCGAAACCAAATTTCACACGTAATTTTGGTTCATTGAGATTATTAGCTGATTAGATTTTGGTGCATATCGACCAAAATTAAGGGAGGTGGAGGGGGGTGGGGTTAAAAATTAAAAATCTAGGCCATTTGAGCAAACACAGCCAAATTTTGTATACATATTCAGTGGAGCCACAGAAGTCTAAAAGTGCAAAAACTAACCGCCCAAAATGAGGGTGGGGGTATGTCAAAAAATGAAAATGTAGGCCATTTACCAAACTCAACCAAATTTTGTATACATAATCAGTGGGACCCCAGAAGTCTAAAAATGCAAAAAACTAACCCCCCCCCCTACATGATTATAAATAATTTTAGCTGCTAGGTTGTATGGTAAAGTCAAGTGGATGGCCACATCAGAACATGTCAGCTTATTTTTTTGAAATTAATTTAAAAAACACCATTATTTTGTTTTCCAGGCTCATCAACTTGACCGTGCTGCTGAAAATCATTTGCGATTCAAACGTTTTGATCAATCCCTTGAGTGCCACGAAAAAGCCAAAGAAAAACTCACCGAAGCGTTGACTTTATCAACTAATCCAAGAATAGTTGAATCTTTAGAATTGCAACGCGCGGCTCATACAAGAAAACAGAGATTAATCAAGTAAGAAAATTAAGAATATTGGACTCACATAACAATTTAGAAATTTTAAATTTAAGGTATATCAGGGGCGGGCGGTGACGCCACTGATGTACAAATTCCATCCATATTCATAGTGAAAGTAATAAATTAATTCTACAAGTGTCCAAAACTTTTATTTGGTAGATATCCTACCTTTTTGTAATGAAAATGACACAAAAAGTTGCGTTCTATTTTAATTCACATACTTTTTGTGATCTGATAAGTTCTCCCCTGTGAGATTAGAATTAAAATAAGCCAACACATTATTACAATGGGTCTATGCCCTGTCGCTAAAGCCCTTTTATGAGTGGTCGTTGTAACTGAGACTGCGAATATCTTATCTACTCTTATTAAACGAGCAAAAATTGTTTGTATATATATTTGTATCTTAGTTCTATTTTGAAAAAGGCTCTACCGATTTTGATGAAACAAATTCTATTAACAAGTTTTGAGGATGAGAAAACGATCTGGCTAGGTCTGGACCTCGACAAATTTCATCTTAATTGATCTTTTCTTAATTAAAGTAATTATTTATAGATAAACAAAATCAATAAAAAATGTTTGTTTACATCTATACATATATACACATAATCTGTTGGCCACTACAAGGCTTGAAATTCAAAAACTGGGTGAGGGGGCGGGGGCGAGGCTGGAGTGCAGTGGTGGAAAGGTACGGGTGGGCGAGGGGGAGGAATTGGGATGGGGGAGCAGGTGGTGTGAAGTGGGGGGCGACCGTCCCTCATACAGGCCCGTGCCTGGCGGGAGTGCAACACGTGCGCTGCACGCAGAGGCCAAAAAACGGCGGCCAAATCGACAGGGAATTTATAAAAGCGTCTCTTGACCCCCCCCCCCGCTTGGACAATTCGATCGCGACACACTTTCGAGATAAAAAGTAGATCTTATATACATCGGGCACCTTATATACATTCCCCCCCCCCCATAAAAAATTCCTGGATCCGCCCTTGGGGGGGGGGATTAATATTATATAGCTTTTAACTGAAGCAAAAAGTTACCGAGCATCGCTCGGTGGCCAGGTACTATCTATAATAAAATAATTATTTAATTTATATAAAAATAAATAAATATACAGGGTGGTCCCGAATTCATGGTACAAACGTTAATGGTAGGTACAGGACATTGTATCAATGAGTTATTGTATAGGAATGTATAGTCGCAAGTGACGCGGTGAGGCGTAAACAGGGGAAATAACGGCTATACATTATACATACATTATACACTATATTACTATTACACTATACATACATATACATATTACATATACTTATTACACTATACATTCCTATACAATAACTCATTGTTACAAGGTCCTGTACCTACCATTAAAGTTTGTACCATGAATTCGGGACCACCCTGTATAAATGAATATTATAATTTTACTAAGAAGTATGTAATAATTTCCTGCCGGTCAGAGGGCATCCAGCCATGATTTATATATGAGCATTAATACGAACATCATCTAAGTCTGGTCTCCGAGCGATGCATGGTAACCAAATTAAAATAATACAAATATATATATATATATATATAGTACACGCCCCCTGGACTCCCCCCCCCTCTTGAAAAACGCATCTCGGCGCCCATCGCTGAGTATCTTAAGCAATATAATATATTTATTTATTTTGTTTTATTTTTTTCAGAATGAAAAAAGATGATTATATAGCGAAATTGAAAAAAGAAGAGAAAGAAGTGCCAATAAATACATTAAATAAAAAAGAAATTTTAGATAATCGCACTCAACCGATACAAGCCTTAAAAACAGCAATTTTCAAGTAAGTTAATCCAATTAAATACAATTTATTTTATTTTAAAACTAGCTGCAAAGCCCGCCTTCTTGCTACCCAGGGGGGACGCCCCCTAGACCCCCAACCCACGATCCACACCCCACTCCCACCCACCAAGCACTCGTGCCCAACCCCCGCCCCACACCACCACCCCAACACTCCGTATAGCTGAAAATTGAAAAGTTTTTGTTTTGCCGAGAGTAGCAGAGTTGTTGATTCACAAAGAGAAACAAAGAGGTTGTCCTCTGCTTGATGCAAATAAACATATACACATATATATCAAGATGATATATCTGTATATATATTATTTATTTGTTTGAGACTATAGTTTCGAAGACTTGGTCTTCATCATCAGTCTTTCTTCAGGAAGAGTTCCTAGCATTCCAGTGACGAAGGATCACCAAGTTTTCAATATCCATATGATATTGACTCCATGAAAAACATTTATAATTGAAGAAAGACTGATGATGAAGACCAAGTCTTCGAAACTATAGTCTCAAACAAATAAATAATATATATACAGATATATCATCTGGATATATATGTGTATATGTTTATTTGCATCAAGCAGAGGACAACCTCTTTGTTTCTCTTTGTGACTCCGTATAGCAATACTTATTATGGAACTGAATAACAAAAAATTATTCTTATACGTTTTTTTTTTTTAGAAATTTCGAAGAGGCTGATTCGTTGCTCAAGTTGCTGTTACCGAAAGGGGATGGTAAATCCGTTGTATCCAAAATGGGCTCATCGAATAGTTCTTGGAGCGAGGACCAGTCGCAGAGTCAAAATCAGGGCTCCTCCTCCAAGCTGCCCAAAAATCCGATTCATGTCATTGAAGAGTTGAACACTGTCAACCATGAATTGCGTGTTCGCGTCAAACAACTCGTGGAGCAAGTGGAAGAGAAAACACGCGAGAATGAGACAAAACAAATTGTGATATGGTCATTGGAATCGGAATTGAGGGAGTATAGGCTATTAGAGGCGCAGAGAGCTACGCGGCGACCCCCCCACGGCCACCAAATGGCAGACTCAGCAGCAGTGGATAATAAATACTCGCCATACGTTTCACCCTCGGGGCAATTGAGCCCCCAAATTGACTACGACGACGACCATCACGTGACCCGCACCCTGCCGGCACTCCCGCCCCTCGAAATGCCCGATTTTGATTACTCACTTCTCTCCAAACAAAATTAAATTAATATTAATTCATTATATAAAACATGAAATATCCCACCAATATAAATAAAATCTTAGAAATATGGTTGAAAAATATACGCCTCTCTACCATTTGCCGAACTTTCGTTTTATTTTTAACAACATCTTCAGGAGCGTGTGTGTAGAATTATTATAATTTTAATGCAACGTGATTAATATTGCACTTGAAAAAATACATTTGTAAATAGTATACTATATCTAGACTGGCAATTTTTTTTTTTTGGCTTTTCGGCCTTTCTAGCCATAAGCCTAATTACGATACTAGTTATATTTTTTTTTGAAAATTTGTCTCTACCCCCGGGGGTCAGATTTTTAGCTGGTTGCCTCGAGTCGGATTCGAACCCGGGTCCTCTGGTTAGCTCGCTGTCACGCTACCGCCTAGCCTATCTGACCCCCCCCTAGACTGGCAATTATTATTATTATTAGATATTAATATACAATTTTTTTTTATATGTTTTGCTTAAGGAAAAAAATTATACATTATACAGTGCGGTTCATTAAAATCGAGCCACCAATAAAAACTTCATTAAATAGCAAATTATTTATTAAATTGTTACAAATAACCACATAATTTGTTCTATTAACTTTTTTAAACTATCAGTACCTGGAGCCACCGAGCGATTGACGGTAACCAAATTAAAAAAAATCCAAATATATATAGTACACCCCCGCCCCCGAAACCCTGCACCCAACCTCCCCCCGGATCCTCCAGCATTGCACCTCACCTCCTGCACCTCCCCACATCCATCCCCACCCGGAGTTTTTTAATTTCTAGCTTTCTAGTGGTCCACAGATTGTGTATATAAGTATATAAATAAATTTTGTATAATTATTGTTTTTAATTAAATAACAATTTAACAGTTTTTTAATCAATTAAATAAATAATAATTTTATTGAAGCAATTTTTTACATGAAATAATGTATACATTGTATTTTATTTTATTACCCCCCCCCCCCCCCCACCACCATTGACTGTACTTAATCTTCTAGATGCGATGATATTTTTAGTCCGTGTTTTTTAATAAGAGGAATTTTAATCAATTAAATTATCAAATTCTAATATATAACAATATTTGGTATAAAGTATTAGTGGGTTTTAAAATTAAAAAACCAATTAATAAATAAAAGATAATTGAAAAAAATGTAAACAAACTTTTTTATTGAGATTTTTATCTATCAATAATTACTAAAATTAAAAAAAGATCAATTAAGATGAAATTTGTCGAGGTCCAGACCTAGCCAGATTGTTTTCTCATCCTCAAAACTTGTTAATAGAGTTGGTTTCATCAAAATCGGTAGAGCCGTTTTCAAAATAGAACTAAGATACAAATACAAACAAATATATATACAATTTTTGCTCATTTAATGAGAGTAGATAAATAGATATTCAATAAATATTATTTAGGATAGTACTTGCGATTCATTTATTATTTAATGAGATCAGGAACGAGTCTTGATGAATCCGGTGGAAGTTGGAATCCTTTGAGAATGATGGTTATTTTTCAAAAATAAAAGCTAAGGTCAGGTGGGGTAACTGGGCCAGCTTCTTTTGTTTTCCCAAGGATAGTACTCCATATTTTTGGCTATAACTAAGCTTCCTCACAATTTATAGATCTCGTGACTATATTAATTGAAAGATGAAATTTTCTTCAAATAATCATGATACTTTCAACTTTTAATTATTCAAAATTTTGGAATTATCTTAAGTTGAATGTAAAGTTTTGCGGTTGGCCAAGTTAAACGCGTTGTGGGGTAATTGGACCAGCCCAGCCTATTTGCTGTTTTTTTAATTTTTAACATCTTTTAAGCAGTTGGACATGTTCCCCTATCCCTCAAGGCCCTGGCCGTAGGTAGAATTAGTCTCATTTGTATATGGATTAAAAATAATCAAAGATGTAAGCGATTCGGGGTAATTGGGCCCTGACTAGGCTGGCCCAGTTGCACCAAGACCTCTATTTTTTTTTATTCTATTGAATTTTTTAAGGTAGATAAGTTTAAACGCCAAGTATAATTTTTAAAATCGATTTTTATTACAGAAAATACAAAAAAAAGTATCATAAATCAAACAACTAAACAAAATAATTTCATTTTACCCATTGAAATAAAGTTAAATAAGTTCCTTATGCTTAAGAAAGCCTTAATTAAGTACTTACTCAAGTCCCAATATTTTCAAGGAACTGGGTAAGGCAACTAGGTAAGAAGTAAGCACATAACTAAGTAAATAAGTAATTAACTTAACTAAGTACTTAAGTATAAAATAAACTTAAAGAAATTTCTCTAATTCAGGAACACTAAAAATTTCCCATCAATATGAAAAAGTGAATTGCGCTAAAAAAATGCGGTAAAATTAAAAAGCTCTGGGGTTACAGGCAAGGGCAGATCCAGGAATTTTTTATGGGGGGGGCGAATGTATCCAAGGTGCCCGATGTATATAAGATCTACTTTTTGTCAGAGTCGCTCGCCCCCCCCCCCCCCCCACACACACATAGAACTTTATTTTCAATTTTAAAATTTTTTAAAAAAATAAATGTTTTTTTGTTTTGTTTTTACAAATTTTTTGCCAGGCACGGGCCTCTATGGGGGGGGGTCGCCCCTCCCCCCTGGATCCGCCCTTGGTTACAGGACCCCTGGCCCAGTTGCCCCCCGGCCCCAGTTACCCCACCTGACCTTATGCAATAGCTTAATAAAAAATCTTCATCATGGTTGTTGATTTATTTTATTTTGATCATGAAACGTTTCGGCTTCAACTTGACGCCATCTTCAGTCTGCAATTTTTTTTTTTTTTTTTTTTTTTATATTTAAAGTTTACATATATTTGGCTCAGTTTACATGCACAGTTTACATATATAATAAAATTTAACCCTCTGTAAGATTAATCTTGAGTCGAGGGTTAAATTTTAAGATAAATTAACAGAGAAATTCAAAAACATAAATTTAATAAATTACTTTAAATTAAAGATATAAAAGAACAAAGACAAAATAAAAAGTAAAACAACATAAAGTAAAGTAAATCAAAATAAAATAAAATCGTCATACAAATTCACATTCTTAGAAAGCCAGAATTAATTAAAAAACTCTTTATATGTCTAACATTTCTAAATTGATCATAATTATATCTATACTTTATTGCCATTCTCAGGCCAACAATTTGAGCATGTCTCGAGTATAATTCAGTTTTAATCCTGGGCAAAATTATATTTGTTCTGCTAGATATACGTGTGGGGTAATAATGCAAATTGTAATTTGTACAATTTATTCTATATAAATGAATACAAGCATTCAATAGGAATAATTGTTTTAAATTCAGTACCCTAAACTCATCATATAACGCCAGCGTGGCAAATCTTGGATGCTTTTTTAGTATAATCTTAATAACAATATTCTGAGCAACAGAAAGACCCCTTAAAATGAATTCACTTGTATTCCCCCAGACCAAAATCCCATACAACAGCAAAGACTGACACAAGGAGAAGTAGACCATTCTTAGAACTTCATAACTAAGAATGCCTCTCAGAATCTTAAATTTATAAAAGAGTTTTCTGATACTGCTAGTCAATTTCAAAATATGTGTCTTGAAGCTCATTTTGGAATCGAAAATAATTCCCAGATATTTACATTCATTTACAAACTTCAAGACTTGGCATGAACATTCCTGAGAGACAGTACAATTGATAGAGTGGAGAGTGATGTGAGGTGTGCTCTTGGAGGAGCACTTTCTCTCACCATTCGAGAAGGAAACCAATGAAGTTTTTTGAATGTTTATAGAAAGAAAATTGGTATTAAGATATTTCTTAACCAATCTAAAATCATCAGAAACAGTTTTTGTCAAGTTATTAAAACAGTCGCCCGAAAAGATAAAGGCAGTGTCATCTGCAAAACAAAAGGGTAATCCATTAGTCTTAATAGAAAAAATATTATTTATATATAAAATGAATAGCAAAGGGCCTAATACAGTTCCCTGAGGAATACCAGTGTTCACAGTTGTTAGGTTACTCTTGATTTCATCAATCTTCACAATTTGGGTTCTATTACTGATGTAAGACTTTATCAAATCAAGAGCGATTCCACGAATACCATAATTTTCAATCTTTTTTATTAATAATTTATGACTAATGGAGTCAAATGCTTTTTCTATATCCAAAAACAAACCAAAGACATAATCCCCCCTATCAAGACTTTGACAGATGTGTTTTGAAACATCAAAAAGAGCATGAGATGTAGATATATCAGGCTGGAACCCATATTGTCTTTTGGATATTATAGCATGTTTATGTATAAAGGACATCAATCGGACCTTGATACATTTTTCCAGTATTTTTGACAGAGATAGTGTAAGAGAAATAGGTCTATAGTTTCCTAAGGACTTTTTGTCTCCACTTTTAAAAAGTGGTAGAACAATTGCACTTTTGAATCCTGAAGGGTATTTACCATGAAGAAAACTCAGATTAAAAATATGCACTATCGGGATCTTAATATAATCTTTCATGTTGATCAGTATTCTATTAGTTATTCCGAATTCGCTATAACTATTGTATTTTTTGAGACCACCCAATAAATCAGAAATCTCATCAATAGTAACTGGATTCAAAAATAGAGAATCCGATATTCTTTCACTTTGTTCAAAAATATAATTATTACTTTCTTCTTCCAAAACAAAATCTCGATCACTAAAAATTTTATCTTTAATTCTATCTCCAACATTTGCAAAATGTGAATTAAAGGTATTTGCAATTTGTAATTTATCACAAATTTCAGATCCATTCTCATCCAGGACACTATATATTTTTTGGACTCTATCATTAACATTTGTTGCTCTCTTAATTATCGACCACATTGATTTCATGTTTCCATGACTATCTATTATTTCCTTTTTATAGAACTGTGATTTAGCAAGAGCTATCACTGAAGTCAAAACATTTCGATATCTGTTGTATTTGACCCTTAATGAAAAATCAAGAGGATTGCCAATTACTTTTTTATAAAGAGCTTGTCTTTTCCTAATTGAAATTAATATACCCTTGGTCACCCAACATTTAATTCTCCTGGATTTATTATTTACTTTCTTTTTATAGGTGGATTTTTCTAGAGACAATGACATGATATTATAAAAATTTTGAAGGGCCAGATCCACATCATTAGACTGAATAACTGATGTCCAATTTTCATTAATCAATTCATTCTTCAGTAATTTCATGTCAGTCACAGTGATAATATTATTTTGTGGATTAATTTCATCTGAGAGTGTACCCATAGATCTATTTATCTCATCAAATTTCTTCAAAAAAGATAAAGAAGTGGAAGTTGCAAAGTGATCCGATATATCAGATACAAAAATAAATCCCAAACAATCAAATTTATTTGATCCCTTGAAAAAAATGTGATCAATACATGATTTAGAATCAGTAGAGATATTTATTCTAGTCGGTCCCGTTATTAACGGGGAGAATCCAAACTCAGAAAGAACATTTATGTATTTATTAGAGTTTTCATCAGGAACCATTGTATTAATATTCAAATCACCACAAATGAAATGATAATTGACACCAGAGCAAAGTAATAAATGATCATACAAGTTTTCAATAAAAACAGAAGTGTCCCTATCGAATGACTTATAAATTGCAGTAAGGGAGAAAACAAATGATGAAGTAGAAAACTGGACAAAAATAGAATTACATTCATCAATAATGTCAATGTCAACTTTGGATACCTGAATATCATTTAAACAATAAATAGATACTCCTTCAGCTCTATTTTCAGCATTATTAGATGTAAAATTCTGATATCCTGGTAAGTCAAACATTATACTATTGTCATTCCAAGTCTCAGTCAAAACGATCACATGGAATTTTATACTAGAAGAACTCAAATAAGCCATGAACCTATCAAAGTTTCTCTTGATACTCCTAATATTAACATTAATAATATTCAAACCATTCCGATTTATAATAATAGGTTCAGCGTCTTGAATGGTGATATCACATATATTTTCAGTAATTGAACAAGAATCAAGAATATCATCCATCGAAAACATCAAGAAACATAACACAAAAGCATCCAGATATGGAACCTATTACAAGAGAAATAATATAAAAATTCATCAAAATGTGCCAAGAGAGATTGAGCATTGACTGTAACAATGTCTAAATGCTCATGCATCGCAGAGAAAGAAATCTTTTACAAATAAGCAAATACAAGCCTGAATAAGTCTATACATAACAATATAGATAAAATAATAATACAAATAAGTAACAATAAGATATTCATCATGAATAGTAATATGAAAAACCAATAAAAAATTCATGTGTATATATAGACCATATAGCTCAATTTCATCTTTTACAAATAAGTAAATACAAGCCTGAATAAGTCTGTGCATAACAATATAGATAAAGTAGTAATACAAATAAGTAAAAATAAAGCACACATCATAAACAGTAAGATGAAAAACCAATAAAAAATTCATATCGCCTTCAACCATATACATATATGGACCACATAGCTCAATTCCATTTTTTATAAATAAGTAAACACAAGACCGAATAAGCCCATACATAACAATATGGATGAAGTAACAATGTGAACAAGTAACAATCAAATATTCATCATAAACAGTAAAATGAAAAACCAGTATAAAAATAATATCGTTTCCAATCATTAACATATATAGACCGCACAATTCAATTTCATCTTTTATAAATAAGCAGAGACAAGCCTGAATAAGTTCATAAATAACAATATAGATAAAGTAAAAATAAAAATAATTAATTATGGAAAATTCATCGGAAATAAGAATCATATCGCTTTCAATTAGAAGTATATAAAAAGCACAGAGGTCAATGCCATCATTCAAAAACAAGCGAATCAAAACTCCATTAGATCTATGGGAGTAGGAACAAAAACAAAAGGCGGGAAGAAACAGGAACACAAGGATCAAAAGTTCAACTAAAAAAGAACATGAACAAAATAAAAGATTCACACAACTATTTGATCTTCTCAATGTCCATCTCGCAGGAGATCCGAAAGGGCCGACTCCGCTCAGATGCCTTTGCCAGTATTACACCATTTCGGACCCAGACAAACTGAAACCCGTCCGCAGCACGTTTGGCGGCGCGCGCCATCGCCAGCAGCCTGCGGTTTGAATCAGTGAGTGCCTCGTTGATGTAGACTCTATGCTGACCCATAGAGAAATCGCGTTTGACACGTCCAAGACGCACCATCTCATCCCTATCGCGGGTCCTGACAAATCTCACTGCGACAGGGCGAGAGCCCTCTCGAAGTGGACCAAAGTAGAAACAGTCATCGAGATGTTCCGGCGCTATCACAAAGCCCAGACAGCGTCCAACCTCGACGATAACAGATGTCAGATTATCCCCTTTGTTATGGGGGAGTCCGCGGATCTCAAGGGTATGACTCAACGCCCCTTGCTCCAGATCGCCAACTCGAAGCCGCAGCAGATCGCTTTCCTTGAGAATGGCCACATTTGCGGCCTTCAGCCCTTCTATCTCAGCACTCGCCGCCTCAATTTGACCGCGCAGGTTGCTTAATAACAGAGATTGTTCTCGTAGAGTCTCATTACATTCAACGTTACATAACATTAATTTTGATGATTTATATCTTATAATTAACAAACATTATAAATGTCATGAAATGAGTGTTGATGAATTACATGATTACATTCAATGAAGTATGGTTATTTAACATGCTTATATAATTGTCATGACATTCAAATGATAATCAATATTAGGATTTTTTCTTTTCCTTACCCATGTCAAATATTTAAGTACTTTTACATATTAAAAAACAATTGAATTTGCTTTTCATGATCAAAATATTATAAAATAAATCAACAACCATGATGAAGATTTTTTATTTTTGAAAAATAACCATCATCCTCAAAGGATTCCATCTTCCACCGGATTCATCAAGCCTCATTCAATAAATATTGTTGATAATTTTTGATTTTATAAAAAAAAAAAAATTAAATTAAAAGATACAATTACAAATTATCATACTTTATCAATATTACTTTACATTTAAATAAAGTTTTAAATAAAAGATCAAATTCCATTTGAAATATCAATCAAATGAATCATATTGAATTAAGCATCATTGATAGAAAAATATAATATACAAAAAAATGGATATTTCTGATTTGTTATTTCACATACTTAAGGTACACTTTACAGATCATTACACACATTACAAGATCTCTTAGATGCCTTCAATTGCATGGCGGAATCCCTCAATATGCAAATATCAACATCCAAAACAAAATGCTTAGTAGTAAATAGAGAACATCTGACCTGTAATATCAACCTTCAGGGATCACTAATTGAGCAAGTCCCTAAATTCAATTATCTGGGAGTTAAAATATCCAGCAATAGGGACTTGAATCTAGAAGTTAAAGCACCAAATATTAAAAGGGACGCATATAGCCGGATGCCTTAATAATGTCATATGGAAGAATAAACATATGTCCGTGGAAAGTAAAACCAAAATCTAAAAGACGTGTGTGAGACCTGTCTTAACATACGGAATTGAAGCGAGAGCGGACACAACAGTGACACAACAACTACTCCAGACGGCAGAAATGAGGGTCATCAGAGCAATACAAGGGAAAACATTGTTGGATAAATTGAGAAACGAAGACCTTAGAGCAACATGTGGGATTCAGAACATCGCAGATTGGGTCAGGGTGCGCAGAAGAGAATGGGCAGCGCATGTGGAACGTATGGACGAAAGCAGGCTGCCGAAAATCGTCACGAGAAACCGACCTGACGGCAAGAGAAACAGAGGAAGACCGAAGAAACATTGGGCAGAAAGTTGAAGGACGGAACTCTTCCTTGGGAGAAAACAGGCTACCTAGCCTAAAAAGAAGATGAAGAAGAAGAAGGTACACTTTAGGAAAATATTTAACAAATATAATTCCTCACTTAACAATATAGTAGCCTACCTGGAGGCACAGAGCGATGCTCGGTAACTTCTTCCTTCAGTTTAAAGCTTTATTTTAATATTATTTTTAATTTAAAATTCTGATAAAAAGGTCGATTTTTATTTGAGAGTCGGTTCAAATTAAAAAAAATACAAATATATATAGTATTTGCCCACTGTACCCCCCCCACCTCCACCTCGCTCGACCTCACCCCCGAAACCTCGCCCCTACCCCCGGATCCCCCACCACTACACCCCACCTCGTGCACCTGTTTTAATTCAACCACATGATTCATTTTTATTCATCCAATTGTTAATAAATAAAACCTATCAAAATGTGTTATGGGGGGGGGTCAGATAGGCTAGGCGGTAGCGTGACAGCGAGCTAACCAGGGGACCCGGGTTCGAATCCGACTCGAGGCATCCAGTTAAAATCTGACCCCGGGGGTAGAGACAAATTTAAAAAAAAATATAACTAGTATCGTAATTAGGCTTATGGCTAGAAAGGCCGAAAAACCAAAAAAAAAAATGTGTTATTTTTTCAGAAAAATAAGACCTACTTATGCGAAAGATGTTTTTAAATAAATTCTTGATTATTTTTTTATTCTATTAAATAAATAAGGTTCTTTATAAACACAATTATAAATCGTTTATTAATAATTCTAACGTTTAAGTAGAACAAAATATGTTAAAAATCATATTCACAATACTTCTTCAAGGCCTTTGAGACCAATGAATTAACCCAACCCATTGTCTTTCTAGATAAAAGAGTAACCTTTTTTAAAACCCTAAGTTTGGAATATTTCTATCTGAGAATAATTAATTTGATTACGAAAAAATTCATCAAAAACAATTTAGCCGAAGATGAGACCGTGACAGTTCGAATTGTCACCACAAAAACCTCTTAACCCGTGAATTTCATCAAAATCGTTAGAGCTCTTTTCAAAATAGAACTAAGATACAAATAAATCTATCTACTCTTATTAAACGAGCAAAAATTGTATATTTATTTATTTGTATATATATATATATATATATATATATATATATATATATATATATATATATATATATATATATATATTTGTTTATATGTTTATATATTTGTATCTTGGTTCTATTTTGAAAACGACTCTACCGATTTTGATGAAATTCACGGGTTAGAGTTTTCGGGGTGACAATTCTATCTGTCACGGTCTCAACTTCGACAAAATTGTTTTTGATGGGTTTTTTCGTAATCAAATTAATTATTCTTAGGTAGACAAATCCCATTCTTAGGGTTTTCAAAAAAGGTCTCCCTTTTCGTTTTGTACAGGCACACAATGGGTTCACAAAGAGAAACAAAGAGGTTGTCCTCTGCTTGATGCAAATAAACATATACACATATATATCAAGATGATATATCTGTATATATATTATTTATTTGTTTGAGACTTTAGTTTCGAAGACTTGGTCTTCATCATCAGTCTTTCTTCAATTATAAATGTTTTTCATGGAGTCAATATCCATATGGATATCCATATGGATATTGACTCCATGAAAAACATTTATAATTGAAGAAAGACTGATGATGAAGACCAAGTCTTCGAAACTAAAGTCTCAAACAAATAAATAATATATATACAGATATATCATCTTGATATATATGTGTATATGTTTATTTGCATCAAGCAGAGGACAACCTCTTTGTTTCTCTTTGTGAATCAACAACCTTCCTCGGCAAAACAAAAACTTTTCAATTAACACAATGGGTTGCCTTATTTCATTGTTCTAAAAGGCCTTGTGGTTTGTTGTTCTCCCTAAACGTTAGAATTATTAATAAACGTTTTGTAATTGTTTTTATAAAGAACCTTATTTATTTAATAGAATAAAAAATAATCAAGAATATATTTAAAAAATATCTTTTGCATAAGCAGGTCTCAATTTTCTGAAAAATAACACAGTGGTCGAATACATTATATATATTTGTATTTTTTTTTTAATTTGAAAACGGCTTTCAAATAAAAATCGACCTTTTTATCAGAATTTTAAATTAAAAATAATATTAAAATAAAGCTTTTAACTGAAGGAAGAAGTTACCGAGCATCACTCGGTGCCTCCGGGTACTAAATATATAAACAAACAATTTTTGCTCGTTTAATAAGAGTAGATAGATATTTAACCAAGAACCTACCACATTTTGCCATAAAGAAAAAAAGGGGGTTTTTAATTTAATCCTTTAGACCATTTTTCAAAATATTTTATAAATAGGTTCAAATTCTTTTGGTAAAGGGTTCGTTCAGAAAGGAATGCGGTCTCTTAGGAGAACAATAGTCCATTTAGTAAAAGTGGGGGAGAACTGGTTAACATGGAACCAATTTTGGTTTTCCTAGCTCATTACAGGGGCTGCTAACTCCTTTGTTCTTTTTTGGAACGATGATATAGTATGATCCCATACGAACAGGGGTGCTAGTTTCGTTAATTTTTTTTTTTTTTGCTTCTCGCGTGTACCAACAGATGGTCTAGTTTAAGTGATTTATAAAGAAGTGCAAGATTTACTCGTTAGGAACGCTAATTTCATGACTAATAAAGATAGATAAAAGATCTCATTGTAAAAATTAAAGTTTTCAAATCACATATTTTTTAGTTATTAATAATATAATTATGCTCATGTCAAAAAGTTTATATACAGGGTGCTTCAAAAAAATGTATACACACTTTGAACTTCCATAGAAAATTTATTTACCGTTCTACAAAGTTAAATTTCAGGAAAATAGAAAGTTGAAAGTCCAATGTAAATGAAACATAAATAACAAATGTTAATACTGTTCAAATTGGTGACCTGCAGCATCAATACAATTCTGAGTCACCACTGATTCTGTAAATCGTATCAAAACGTCCAATGAGATTTCTCTACACACTGCTTGAATCTCATTCCAAAGAATGTCTAGGTTACGTGGTTTACGTTTGTACACCTCATCTTTTACTGTGCCCCACAAGAAGAAATCCAGTGGTGTAAGGTCTGGAGAGCGTGCTGGAAACTCGATTGGCCCCCTGCGTCCTATCCACTGGCCCGACAAATTTTGATCCAGGTAAGCTCGTACGTCCGGTAATGATGATTTTTATTTTCAACAAGATGGTGCCCCGCCGCACTATCACAGGGACGTACGAGCTTACGGTAAATAAATTTTCTATGGAAGTTCAAAGTGTGTATACATTTTTTTGAAGCACCCTGCATTTGTTTAGATGTGTATAATAGTTTTCATTTTGTGCATATAAAATATCGATGGGATTTTTTGTTAAGATGATGTTTATTTGTGTTCATGTTTATAGGTTATAATTATTATGTTATATTTTTCCCTTTGTCAATGTTAATTAATTTGATTTTAAAAAATAAGAAAATAAAATAAAAGTTGCTTTATCTAAGGAATATAAAAACTTTTTTTTTTTTTAATTAAATTAAATTTCATTGACAAAAAGAGAAATTCCCCCGATATGTTTGAAGTCAAAATAAACATTTTAAAATTGTTTTTATAAAAGATTTCTCTTGGTCATATATATTTTTGTCATTTACAATATGTATTTGTTATTTATTTATATATATATATTTTTATTATTTATTTTATTTACTTTTATTTTAGTTTTTTTTATATTTTATTAATGTAATATATGTATAAGTTTAATATTCATTTAGATGTGTATAATAGTTTTTATTTTGTTTTGTCAAATTATAATGTTTAAGATTGTTTGTTTTTTTAAATATAAATAAATACAAATCTTTTATAAAAAAAAGCAATCTTTAAACGTTTATTTTAACTACAAACTTTTCTGAGGGAATTTTTCCCTTTGTCAATTTAATTTAATTTGATTTTAAAAAATAAAAATATAAAATAAAAGTTGTTTTATCTGAGGGATATGTAAAACTACTTTTTTTTAATCAAATTAAATTCCATCGACAAAGAGAGAAATTCCCGCGATATGTTTGAATTGTTTTTTATAAAAGATTTGAATTTATTTTGTTTATATGTTTATTTGGAAGTGTATAATATTGTATCACATGTCCTTTGTTGAGTTTCTTGTCGGAGCCTTCTCCTCAGAGGTATTTCCGAACCGATGGTAAATTCATAAAATTTAACCATAAAAAAATTTTAAAAAATAATTTTTTTTATTTATTTTTACCTAATTTTATTCCTATTTTAAAATTAAGAAAAAAATTTAAACCGTGCAGTAAAAAGTAGTGCTTTTGTTTATATTTATTTTTTCTCAAAAAAGATTGAAGCTATTTTGATAAAAAAAAAAAAAACATAACACCACTTTTTTCTTTAGATTTTAATTATCTTTCAAATTCCAATATGTAATAATATATATATAAATTTCCCGCTCGCTATTTTAGTTGAAATTCCAGGTCACTGTGGTGCTGTAAACAGTGTGCCAAAATATAGGGGGGAGTTGCCCATCTATATATATCTTTTATCTATGGTTCATTATTCTTTGGACTCTTAAACCTACTACTACTACTACTTCTTTGGACTCTTATATCTGCAGTCACGTGGTCAAAAGTTTCCAATCTCTAGAAACCAAAAGTAAGTACCATGCTCTCTAATAACACTGTTCGACAAAAAATTTCTCCCCGTAAATCTAACAATGGATTCCAGTAGATTTATATACGCTGATTTTTATGCAATTTCCCGATTTTTTACAACAATTCAGAGTTTTATGATATTATAGGTCAAAATGACGAAAAAGGCCATTTTAACCTATTTTCAAGTCCCATTAAATATTAAACAGCAATATTTGAAATCACAATAATTTGTTGACGTAATAGAAAACAGCTTCCTCTTTGATTTTCAAATCACTAATTGTTTTTAGCTCAATTAGAACTGAAAAACTAAAACTACGTGATTATAAAGGATA
The DNA here is from genome assembly GCA_024734495.1 of Forficula auricularia. NCBI lineage: Eukaryota > Metazoa > Arthropoda > Insecta > Dermaptera > Forficulidae > Forficula > Forficula auricularia. The sequence continues at coordinate 2,890,352 of JALMQS010000073.1, forward strand.
AAAAACATAGATAAAAACAGGTCTTAGATTTTTAGTTATAACTCGAGTTCTAAATGAGCTAAAAACAAGTGGAAAATTGAAAATCGAAGAGGAAGCTGTTTTTTATTACGTCAACAAAATATTTTGATTTCAAATATTGCTGTTTAATATTTAATGGGACTCAAAAATAGGTCAAAATGGCCTTTTTTTGTCGTTTTGATCGATAATATCTCAAAACTCTGAAGTGTTGTAAAAAATCGGGAAATTGTATGATAATCAGCGTAGAAAACTCTACTAGAATCCATTGTTAGATTTACGGGGAAAATTTTCGTTTAATTTTTGTAGAGCAGTGTTATTTATCAGTAAAATCATAAATTTTCTATTCCTAATACAATTTTAATTTCAAAATTATTTTAAAGAAAGGTGAATTTTTTTTTATGATGATATATTAAAGGAAATAATTTTTTTTTCCCAAATTTGCTACGACTCTAGTAATTTTAATGATTTTGTAATTTATTAGAAGACAAATATTTTTAGCTATAAAAATTGAAATTTAATACAAACGTTTATTTACCAAATACAAAGTCATATACCAAATTCAGCTGATTAATTTAAAAAAAAATATTCTTGATTGTACACCCTGATTAGTTTTGATTAAGACTAGTTCCTTAAGGTAGTTGTTCCGCCAAATGGGTTTTCTTAGGATTTTTTTGAATTTAGACAGATTATTATTTAAATACTTGTGCATCGATTGGTGACAAAACGAAATTTATGAACAATACAGTTCCGGAGATATTCAATTTCAAAAATCAAGTTTTTCAGGCTCTTTAACATTGCACTATAGGGGATATCGGAAAATGTACATACATATTTAATTATAATTAAAAATCCCTTTTTACCATTTGTATAAAAAACTAAACCAACATTAAACAATAACCAATACATATTTTAAAACAATTTTAATGGATAGTTACAACATAGTTTCTGAGATAATAAGGAATAAACAATGAAAAATTTACACAAAAAACAATTTGGCAACAGCGCATTTATTTAACCAGCAAAATATGTATAAAGATAAAGATTTTTTCAAAATTTTCATACAGGTCTATTCTCTAAAAACAGACGTTAAAATGTAACATCTTAAATTGAGTGTTAAAAAGTAAAGTAATAACACTAGCGTTAAAAAATGCTATTCTCTAAATCATATTTTAACAGCAAAAGTTAATATTTTACTTTTAACCACTAGGTGTTAAAAATTCATTATGAAGATAGCTACGTTTTCTGCTTGTTCCAGTTTTTACCACGTTTTTACAGTCCTCGATATCCGCGTGATAGTTTGATTTGTTATTCTCAATTTAGTATCTCAACTATTTTTAATAAAAAAACAGCTAAAAAAAGAAAAATCACCAAAAATACCACATAGTTAGTCTAATTAGCAATTCAATTTTTTTTTGTCAGCATCTAATGATAATTCTATCATTTTTAAATATTTAAATATATTTTGTTTAATAAAAAACTTTTATATTATAATTAAGTAATGGAGAGGGATTCAGCAATGGGTAGCTTTCTGCTGAATAAAAAACTCCCGATTATAGAAAACGTTTCGGCTTTAATTAAATAATGCCATCATCAGTTCCTAAGAGTTGATGAGTCCTTGAAGACGAGCCCCATATTTGTGTATAAGGTGCCCCATATTTGTGTATAAGGTGTCCGAGCAGGGTCTTCAAGGACTCATCAACTCTTAGGAACTGATGATGGCATTATTTAATTAAAGCCGAAACGTTTTCTATAATCGGGAGTTTTTATTCAGCAGAGAGCTACCCATTGGCTGAATCCTCTCCATTACTTAATTATATACATATACAGCCATCAAATTGTATCAACTTTTATATTATGTTATATAATTTATAAACGATAAATAAATTAAATAAATAAAATACAAATAATATATATATAATAAAAGTTTATTTATCACTAGCTTCAAGGCCCGCCTAAGGCGGGTCTCAATGCACCGAAACTACAGGTGAAATTTGGTTTTTATATTCACGCTAGTTTTTGAGCTAGCTCGTCCACAAAACATATATATATATATGTGTGTGTGTGTATGTTGATTTATATCAAGCAGAGGACAACCTCTTTATTTCTCTTTATTATTTTAGTATTATTGCTAATACAACTTCAACCTCAAAATTATTTTCGATTGATACTTAAAATTTTTTTCTATTTAACTGATGAAATATATTGAAGGAAATACATTTTTACTTTATCCAATGCAAAGCATGGGTAAAGTATTGTAATCGCTCTCGGGGCAAGCGTGGCTTCAAGGGTCCTCAGGTAAAGACTACGGAACCCATGGACTCAATTAAAGTCACAAATTGTAGTATTCAATTAGGTTGAATATTAGCACGTGACGGTTTTGCCAAAAATTACAAGGGGTCTCGTCGAGAGGCCAAAAAGTGCGATTTTTTCATTTAGTGCGTGCGGATGGATGTATGTATGTATGGATGGATGTATGTTATCGCTTTTTTGGCCCACGATTTTTTCCACACCGTTGCACCGATTGAAATGAAATTGAAAACCTACCATTAGTTTAACAAAATGAAGCGCTGATTAGTTTTTGGTACATATCGGCCCACAAACATTAGTACTTTATTTCAGTACTTTTTAGTTTTTTCTAAATATCTTGAAAATGACTTAACCAATATTGATGAAATTTAATATCCTAATTAAGTACCTTAGGGACCACAAAAAAGGTTAAATAAAGTTTTTAGTAAAATTATATTTTAAAGTACTTTACTCTAGAGTAAGATGGTACTTTTTTTAATTTTTTTATTTCTTTAAAATTTATTCATTTGAAAGTTTTAATATAGCTCATTTAGCCTTGCTTAAGTAAGAATGGATAGGCTAACCATAGCAACTGCGTTGTTTTCTTATCCGTTACCTTTGCTGAAGACAGAGAAATCGATTTTAAACCAAAAATAGCGATTGATTTTCATCTAGTACTTGAGGAATAATCATTCTATATTGGATTTTTGACGTTTCGGTTTTTATTAGTAACCATTGCTGAAGACATAGAGAAATCGATTTTAAACCAAAAATAGCTATTGATTCTCATCTAATACTTGAGAAATATCCATTCTATATTGGATTTTTGACGTTTCGGTTTTTATTAGTAACCATTGCTGAAGACATTGAGGAATCGACTTAAAATCAAAAATAACGAATGATTCTTATCTAATACTAGAGGAATAACCTTATTGAATTCCATTTTTGATGTTTTGACTATTAATGGAAACCTCTACTGAAAATGTAGAAGAATCGACTTAAAATCAAAAAGCCATAAAAGAATTTAGTCTTTTTTGATTTTAAGTCGATTCTTCTACATTTTCAGTAGAGGTTTCCATTAATAGTCAAAACATCAAAAATGGAATTCAACTAAGGTTATTCCTCTAGTATTAGATAAGAATCATTCGTTATTTTTGATTTTTAAGTCGATTCTCAATGTCTTCAGCAATGGTTACCAATAATAATCGAAACGTCAAAAACCTAATGTAGAATTGTTATTCCTCAAGTATTAGATGAGAATCGATGGCTATTTTTGATTTTAAGTCAATTCCTCTATGTCTTCAGCAATGGTTACCAATAAAAACCGAAATGTCAAAAATATTTCAAATGAATTTGGATAAAGTTTAGCAACGATCCGTTGCAGTTTATTTTATATTAAATTTTATCAGAATTTCGATTAGTAGTATAAGCAGCGAAAGTATATTAAAATCTATTTCTTTTTCATTAGATAAATAAATTGAAGAATAATAAATAATTTGTTTTAATGGGGGACATTGTTTCTATATGTTTCAGATCACATAATGCCCCTTAAACAAAATAAATTGACTGATGAGGACCTGGATAAGATGTTCCAAGTTCTTCTGGAGGGACTGGAAGAAAACGCTGGATTGGATGTGAAGAAGAAAATTGTAAATTCTATCCTCCCTGTGCATAAATACAAAGTGCTGCATAAGTTCCTCTCGAATCGAAATCTCATCGAACAAATCCGATTGAATTGCTTGTCTATTTTCCTTGACGAGAATACAAAATATTTCAACTTTGAACAAAGTTCATTTAATCAAACAACTATCAAGCATATTTTGGAAATAATTCCGAGATACTGTCCGAATATCGAAACAATCGATTTTCGAGGTTTACGGATCCAGGAAGAAAACAAAGAGAGCTTTAAAACCTTCCTGAAACAAACCACAAGCTTGAAATATCTCCGGGTAAATTGTACAGGATTATCACATAGGCTTGCAACAGATCAACTTTTACTCAAAGAGGATTTTCACTTGCATCATCCTGATGTTCAAATTGGACTCTTAAAAATCGATTATATCTACGGAATGATGTTGACTCCATCCGAGTGTGACCAAACTTTTAAACCTTCTACCCAATTTGAAAGGTTTAGGTATATTACAACCATTAGGACGACTGTTATCCAGTATTAGTGATCAAGATGATATTGTCAAAAAATTATATAAATTTGCGGAAATTATTGATATAAGAACAAGCATAAGCACTTTAGAACGATTTATTAAATTTTGTCCAAAAGCAAACAAGATACGTCTATGTAATCCACAAAGAAATGTAATCGAAAACCTACGAAAAATTCCATTACTCACGCAAATAACAATAATTTCTTTAGATCCCAATGCTTTTGGTGAAATAATTAATTTACTAACAGAAATAGGAAAACAAATTAAAATTTTATTTTTATTTATCCCTGTCGATTTAGAACCTGCTAGAAATATTATCCAAGAGTTATGCCCCGAATTAATTACATTAGAAATTAATACTTAAAATTAGTGATATATTAAAATTAATCAAATTATGTTCAACTATTAAGATGTCTTCAAAATTCATCCTAACCAAAAAATTATTTTCATATAAAGAATGGAGGGGGGGGTTAATTTACTTAATATTTTTTTTATTGTTAATATTAATTCGACTTTAACTCATTCACTTGTAATATATTTCTGAGTAATAAACTAATTTTATTTATTGTATTTTTCTGTTCCTTTTTAACCGACTTCAAAAAAGGAGGAGGTTTTCTATTTGACTGATTTTTTTTTTTGTGTGTATCTATGTTACCTCATATCTCCACCAATTGTGGACCGATTCTGATGGTTTTTTTGCATTGGCTTCAGTCTAGCTTCCGATTGGTCCTGTTTTTTTTTTTTATTGGTATTAGACCTTTTTTGATATGTTTATTTAGGCCTAACTTCTTTGTTTAAGAACCGATTTCAATAATAATAGAAAATAAGAGATGGAAATTTTCACTATGCATCCTCATCACATTCCATAGTTTATTGCCCTCCTTTATAGCACATACACAATTTTCGGCAACTTCCAAGTATAAATATCTTTTCTTTATTCCCAGTTTAGCCCTCTGCCCGCTACATCTGCTCTTTCGGCTCTAAGGCCATCCCATCCCCTGATAATTCTTTTATATTTACACTAAGTCATAAATAACTGTCCATCATATTAAAATAAATTCTGTTCATTATTTTATGTTACCTTCAGTCAATGTTCTCTTCACGATGAGTTAAGAGCTCGAAATATATATAGTAAACTAAAAAATCTTTGTATTTTAATGTTCTTGGTAGTTGGTACGACAGCAACAAGTGTTAAATAAACTTATTAAAAATACATTATATTAAAAGTTTGTTCAATTTCATTAAAAGTACATTTCGTTAGTTTTTTAATCTAAATGTTACGTTTTGTTTTTCCGCCAGTGTAGATACAAAATACTTATTTTCTAAAAAAATTTGAAAGAAAACACAGGTAATTGGTAAAAGTATTTTAGCAAACTTGGTATTTAAAATATACTAAGATACCAAAAGAATGTATTTCAATACATTTAGTTAAAAAATTAAAATTAAAAAAAGAATTTCAGAAATAAGATGAAAAACCAAGGAGCTAAGGAGGAACAGCTAGGCTAGAAAAGCAGGAGTGGGGGTGTCTCCAGTCAGGACAGGCATTTCCCCTCCAGCCGCCATCTTGCGATTGGTACAAAAGCTTCTCTTCCCATCTGAACGTATGTTAATAGTATCCATCTTTAAGACAGTTCTTTTTATTATTAACAGTGATAAAAAACAAGTTTGATTTTCTTCATATATTTTTTGTTTTTTATTAAAATTGTTTATGTTTTAGATTAGACTGTATGTATTTTTATTTTCCTTTAAAACAATAAACTAGTTTCAAGTTTTTTGACACTAGAGCTAGGTTAATTGACGCACTTTACGGGTATTTATTCTATTTCTCGTGTTCCAAATATTAATTCGTCAAAATTTTCTTACAATTGTACCTGATTTAAAAACTATATTTTTGGTATTTTTATAATATATATATTAAAAATTTTTATTTGTTTTATAACTTTATTAATTCTTAATCTTTGAATTGTGTAAAAAACATTGGTTTAATAAATAAATAAAAATTGATTTGCTCATCCATATAACTTTACCATACACCTATTTCCTCCCTTATATTTAGTATTTAATAATAAAAAAATATTTAATCTTTTACGAAGGAACCCTCCCTTCAGTTTAGATTAGATTTCGAACCCTATTGTTCTGCCCCTTTTAGATTGTTCTTATAAAAAAAATTTCAGACAAAAGTTGAGGAGGTTAATTATCAGAATATTAGGTATCTGCAACCAAATTGGTATCAGGCATATTAACGTTGTCATGAATTTTTTAAGATTTCAATCACCTACCATTTCCACCCCTTTAGGGCTGAAGTCGCAAAAAACTACTCCGTTCTTGTTTACATCAAGACTGAATTTAGAGCCAAATTTTATTGTAATCGGTTGAATGTGCGGCCTGCAGCGCATATACAAAATTGGGATACATACATACACATATATTCTTCGAAATCTACCTAATAATGGGTACGAGTGCGCTCTTTTGTTTTATCAAATTTTTACTGAAAGTAGCTATTTAAATTCATTGCAGATTTAAGAAATAACATTTTTGAATATTTATTTATATATATGTTCTATTTAAGAACCTTTTTATTTAAAGATATATAGTTTAAACTATATAAATATTAGCATTGCTCTTATGGGCATTCTCTATTCTTTCCAATTGCAAGATGGCGGCTGGTGACGTCAGGTGGAGACACTTTCTCGAGCTAGCCTTCCCTCCCTACCTCCCTGTGAAAAACATATTTTGTATCTGTATTTCAAATACTTGTATCTAAAATAAGTCACATCTCTGATTAATTTTATATATGAATAAGATAATAAAAATTTTTAAAGTTTTTATTTTTACATTGAGGTTAAATTTTTTATTATTAATTGATAATAGCCCAGGCAAATATTATACTTCTGCTGGCCAATAAATATGCACAAGCCGGAAATAATTTTAATCGAAGTTATAGGGATCTTAAATATGAGTTTATATTATGCATTTGTTTGATTTTTATATACTAATGTTTGTGCTTTGTTTTCAGTACTTTGACAAAGTTCTGAAAAGGACGAAACGTCATAAGAAAATAAAAATTAAACGTTAATAAAAAAAGATTTTCCAAATCTCGTTAATCTTTTATTTAATTATTATAAGGGACATTAATCAACTAAAATTAAATTCGTGTTTAATATCCAACCAATCATTTAGTTTTACACGAAGCAATGGGTCGACCCGACTTTGAAAAAGTGACGTCATAGATCCGCCAGAGCATATATACGCACATGTTTTTATTTTTATTTATTCAAATAATTTTAGACATTTTTAGAAAACTAAATAAATATTTATTTTCTATATTTTATTTTATTTTCATTAAATGGAGGGAAATTGAATTTATTTTTTTAAATATTTAAAATCTTTTGGAAAAGGGTACTTTAAGAAAGGAATGCACCCTCTCAGGAGAACAATAGTCCTTTTATTAAGAGTGTGGGTCAGGGGGTGTTAACTCACAGGATTTTTTGGTAAATTCATCAACTGGGTGCCAGGGGCGCTATTTTGACACTCGCGCATATATGTCTTGGAATCACGTGGTGCCGCTCCATTTGACAAAAGTTTTCTCTAGTCAACATTCACTTAATTTTTCTCTTAAATAACAAATTTTTTTCAAAGTTATTTTTTATTATTTAGTTTTTAATTTTATTATCTATTTTCTTTTATACTACTTTAATATATTATTTATCTTAGCTATTAATTTTATTATCACTTATAATTACACGAGAGCTTTTTTTTTGCCGAAGTAAACTTGACATTTTAATGAGAATTTTGTTGCCTGGCAACTAAATGAAAAAACTACCTGTGAAAAAATTACGAGTCCGTAGGAAGAGTAATTTTTTCTGGTAGTTTTTTGAGTTAAATTGCCCAAAGGCAACAAAACTCGAATTATAAAATATCAAGTTTACTTCGACCGAAAAAAAAGCTTGAGTGTAATTCGGTAAGACAATTTAATCAATCAATACGTAAATCACAAAATTAATAAAATTAAGACATAAATTAGTTTATTTAATTTAGAGGAAAAGTACAATTGTTAAAAATACAATTCTTATAAACAACTTGATAAAAAAATAAATAGGAAAATAAAAATAAAAAAAATAATCGTATAGGATCTGAAATAAAAACATAAAATTAAATAAGATTTGTTTCCAAGCTATATAAAAAAAAGCCACTTGAACCACTTTATTTGTAAACACACCTGTTTTGTTATGATTTAGACACCTGTTAATTAAAAACAAACAAAAAATTTCTAATTTTAATATAACATAATAATATTTGCTTTAACCTATTAGTGGGTTTTAAAATTAAAAAACCAATTAATAAATAAAACATAATTGAAAAAATAAAGCTAGGTTCAGTTTTGTCGCTGGAAAAGTTAGGGTAAACTTTTTTCGCTGTCATAGTGACAAAAAAACCGTTGCTTATGGGACTTTTAGTGTATGAATTAAATTGTCAAAATCAATTATTAAAATTGTGAAATTTGTTTTTGCTGATATTCTCAATAGGTAGCTATATATATATATATAAAATTTATATTTTTATAAAATTAACTTTATATACTATACTTTATTCATTATTATTTTTCTTTTTATTGATACACATTTAATCATAATCCAATTATGCCCTATCAGTAGGTGCTCTAAGTTGCTTAAAAGATTTTTTGGGCGATGAATTACCAAAGGAAAGAGTTTTTCGGTTTTTTGTTAATTATAGGGAAGATTCTCTATTTCAATTACAATCTGTCAATGGGCAAATTCAAGTGAAAGCTCATGGATATGTAGCGGGCTTCTTAGCAAAAAAAATAATACAAAAATTGGTAAATCTACTACATGTTTTAACGAACTAATAACTGATGAATATCGAAGAATATTATCACGCGTCGATAAAACAACGGGAGTACAGGCTGAACGCTTTAATTAAGCCTCAAACAAAATTTATAAAGTTATTTGGATGGTCTTCGCAGATTTTGTTGCATTTTCTCCCAGAAATGTGCAACGAGAAAAGCAGATCAAACAAAAATTATTATTTTTGTTAAGAAGATATATAATCCATGAATTCACTCCATGCCCTGAACACAAGCTGAAAGATCTTATTTTCAATAGTTTACAATGTATCCTACATTGTAGGCAAAATAAATTTAAAGGAAACACAATTCATGAAAGGAGTTATTTTTTGGGATTTAAATTCAAAAGAATAAAAGTCTAAATTAATCAATATTAATCCAGAAAACAGAGAAAAATATACTATTAATAAAATTTAATTTTTTTTATTTAAATTCACAATAAAATGTGTATTTTAAGAAGTGTTTCGAGAAATAACAATTGGAAGAGATTAAGATCTACGATCTTCTAAAATGATAAGAAAAAAATACAACCGACTTCAAAAATTAAATGCAAAAAATAAAATCCACTAAAAGGTTTAAAATAATTATTATCTTATTTAGTTACAACTAAAAGACGAAATATTAACATGAATTTATTTTTCAAGTCGGTGCCAAACATATACCTTTTATGAATCGCACTCGACGGATCTTACTTAGTACTTTTGGCGGGTACGCTCGCTTATAGATATAGTTTGTTTGGCACCGACTTCAAAAAGTAATTTCATGTTAATATTTCGTCGTTTATTTGTAACTAATTAAGATAATTATTTTATACCTCTTAGTGTATTTTATTTGTTGAATTTAATTTTTTTGAAGTCGGTTTTATTTTTTTCTTAAAAATTATTTTTATTTTTCTTTTTTACTGATGTTATTAATAGTGATCATATCATCAGAACTTGACCAAATTAATATGACACCATCCCTAAGATATCCACTTTCCAATAAAAAAAGAATTATCGAAATCGGTTCATAAACAAAGAAGTTAGGCCTGAACAAATCTAACAAAAAAGGTCTAATACCAATAAAAAAACAGGACCAATCGGAAGCTAGACTGAACCCAATGCAAAAAAACCCATCAAAATCGGTTCACAATTGGTGGAGATATGAGGTAACATAGACACACACAAGAAAAAAATTCAGTCGAATAGAGAACCTCCTCCTTTTTTTGAAGTCGGTTAAAAAGGAACAGAAAAATACAATAAATAAAATTAGTTTATTACTCAGAAATATATTACAAGTGAATGAGTTCAAGTCGAATTAATATTAACAATAAAAAAAAATAAGTAAATTAACCCCCCCCCCCCCCCCCTCCATTCTTTATATGAAAATAATTTTTTGGTTAGGATGAATTTTGAAGACATCTTAATAGTTGAACATAATTTGATTAATTTTAATATATCACTAATTTTAAGTATTAATTTCTAATGTAATTAATTCGGGGCATAACTCTTGGATATTATTTCTAGCAAGTTCTAAATCGACAGGGATAAATAAAAATAAAATTTTAATTTGTTTTCCTATTTCTGTTAGTAAATTAATTATTTCACCAAAAGCATTGGGATCTTCAGAATATATTCTTATTTCCGTGAGTAATGGAATTTTTCGTAGGTTTTCGATTACATTTCTTTGTGGATTACATAGACGTATCTTGTTTGCTTTTGGACAAAATTTAATAAATCGTTCTAAAGTGTTTATGCTTGTTCTTATATCAATAATTTCCGCAAATTTATATAATTTTTTGACAATATCATCTTGATCACTAATACTGGATAACAGTCGTCCTAATGGTTGTAATATACCTAAACCTTTCAAATTGGGTAGAAGGTTTAAAAGTTTGGCACACTCGGATGGAGTCAATATCATTCCGTAGATATAATCGATTTTCAAGAGTCCAATTTGAACATCAGGATGATGCAAGTGAAAATCCTCTTTGAGTAAAAGTTGATCTGTTGCAAACCTATGTGATAATCCTGTACAATTTACCCGGAGAGATTTCAAGCTTGTGGTTTGTTTCAGGAAGGTTTTAAAGTTCGCTTTGTTTTTCCTTAGGATCCATAAACCTCGAAAATCGATTGTTTCGATATTCGGACAGTATCTCGGAATTATTTCCAAAATATGCTTGATAGTTGTTTGATTAAATATTTCTTGTTCAAAGTTGAAATATTTTGTATTCTCGTCAAGGAAAATAGGCAGACAGTTCAATCGGATTTGTTCGCTAAGATTTGGATTCGAGAGGAACTTATGCAGCACTTTGTATTTATGCACAGGGAGGATAGAATTTACAATTTTCTTCTTCACATCCAATCCAGCGTTTTCTTCCAGTCCCTCCAGAAGAACTTGGAACATCCTATCCAGGTCCTCATCAGTCAATTTATTTTGTTTAAGGGGCATTATGTGATCTGAAACATATAGAAGAATGTCCCCCATTAAAACAAATTATTTATTATGCTTCAATTTATGTAATGAAAAAGAAATAGATTTTAATATATTTTCGCTGCTTACACTATTAATTCTGATAAAACATAATATAAAAAAAACTTAATGTGTTAAAGAAATAGTGTCAATCAAAACTAATCAGGGTGTAAAATCAAGAAAAAGTGTAAAAATTCTCAATTAATGAGCTTAAATTTGGTAGGTATATGACTTTGTATTTGCTAAATAATCAAAGAAAAGAAAATTTTTGAAAAAAATTTTTAAAAACTTTTTAAATTATAGAAGTAGGTTAAGATAAATAAATTTATGTGAAACCTCAAACCTACCTAGTATTTTATATTTAAAATTTTAAAAAGTTTCTAAAAACTTTCTTTACTTTATTTAATATGTTTCATTAAGAACCCACACCAATCTCCTTTAACAAAAAATGTGAAATAAACGTTTATATTAAATTAAATTTTTATATCAAAATGCTTTTGTCGTACCAAATTTCGAAAAAAATTTATTTCCTTGAATATATTTCATCAGTTAAATATAAAAAAATTTCAAGTATCAATCCAAAATAATTTTGAGGTATTAGCAATAATAGTAAATTAATAAAGATCAATAAAGAGGTTGTCCTCTGCTTAATGCAAATCAACATACACATATACATATACATTTACCATATATATAAATTTTTGTGGGTGGCTAGTTCAAAAACTAGTGTGAATATCAAAACCAAATTTCACCTGTAGTTTCTGTGCATTGAGATTAAGAGCTGATTAGATTTTTATGCATATCGTCACAAAATTAAGTGGGTAGGGGGAAGGTTAAAAGTTAAAATTATAATATTTTAAAAAATAAAAAAAAACAAGAAAAATATTAACGAAAATATTGAATACTCTAATAGTTACAATAGTTAAAAGGATATATAGCTTACATTAATGGGTGGAAAATATTTTTTCAGGGATCGTTTGTTATCGTGTGGAAATGTCTAATCTAAGTTTGTGACCTCGAAAGTCTGGGGGACATCTTTTGGCCGCCGAAAAACCTCGAAATTTTCGGACTTTTTCCAGTTTTTCGCTTATAACACGAAAACAGTTCATATTTTATAAATGACCAACCTATCTACTCTTATTAAACGAGCAAAAATTGTATATTTATTTATATATATATATAATGTATCTAGGTTCTATTTTGAAAACGACTCTACCGATTTTAATGAAATTCAAGGGTTAGGGGGTTTTTGGGTTGACAAATCGATCTGTCACGGTCTCATCTTCGACAAAATTGTTTTTGGTGGTTTTTTTTCGTAATCAAATTAATTATTCTCAGGTAGAAAAATTCCAATCTTATCTTAGGGATTTAAAAAGGATTCCTTTTTTCTTTTGTACCAGGTTTAATTCTTTGTTCTCAAAGGCCTTGAAAAAGTATTGTGATTGTGGTGTGTTATTGTCAAGCATTAGCTAAACCCGAACAAAGCTCGGACTTCCATGTATATATATATATATATATAAGTAATTGTATTTTTTTTTATTTTAAAAAAGCCATCAAATAAAAATCGACCTTTTTATCAGAATTTTAAATTAAAAATAATATTAAAATAAAGATTTTAACTGAAGGAAGAAGTTACCGAGCATCGCTCGGTGCCTCCAGGTACTACTAAATTAAAGAGGGCAAATTTTCGTGTCGATTAAAAAAAATGCAAAATTGATTCAGTAGTTTGATATTTAATGGGGATTCAAAAACCCCCAGGACCACTTTTGAATATTCCTAAAACTCGCATTTTTTCGATTTTTACCCCATTTTGACCATGCTGGGGCACGTTTTCAGCAAAATAGATTTTATACATCTTTAAACTAGATTAAATTTGCTACAATCTCAACAAAGTTTCATTTTAATTGGATAATTGTAACACGTGCCGTAATGAGGTTGAAATTTTGAAAAAATGAAAATTTTTGCAAAAAATCTCAGTTTTCCCTCATAAAATGAAAACCATTCATCCTAGAAACTTGATACTTATCTTATTGTCTAGAAAATATTGTTGACTTGAAAGTTTACTTGAACTACTTTTTGTTAAAATTCTTAGGTTTAAAGATATTTTACATTTTCCATGATCCGAATCTTAAAAAGCGTCATGGAAATTGACGAAATGATGGATATCTATAAATCTAAATGTTTTATCAAAAAAGTAGTCAAGTAAACGTTCAAGTCAATAAGATTTCCTACAGAATGGAAAAGAAATCAATTTTCTAGGATTAGTTTTTTTCATTTTTTTAAGGAGAAACTGAAATTCGTTTTCCCACCAATCGATGCACAAGTATTTAAATAATAATCTTTATAAATTTCAAAAAATCCTAAGGCAACCCATAATATGGTGTAATAACTACCTTGAGAAAAATGGAACTTGAAACTTTTGTAATTTAATCTTGGATTTGATAAATTTTGAATAGATAAAATTTCAATTCTTAAAATTGTTATTATTTTGATTAAACTATTACTTACTTTACTTTCTCTCCACTTAATGGCCTCGGAATGAATTCCATTCCAGCCAGTCTACCATGAGTCTAACTACCATATGTTCAATCAATAAACAATAATACTAATCAATCAATCAACGTCAATTAATTCAACAACAGCAATAATAAAATAATATCAGAGATAATGAAGCAGAAGAAATGTCCCAGATAATAAAATTTTCACAGCCAAATATAAATTAGGTTAAATAACTATGTATATAATTCTCAATTGTACCCATAGCTTGATCTTATTTGTTAGGATAAACCCGAGCGGTGAACCGCGACCTAAAATTATGTACACCTACTTCCACTTTCATTTCCAAGTAGAAGACAATAGATTATATAATGAATTCCAAAGTAATTCCAAAGACTGTGTACATCTAATTCCAATCGCGGTTCACCCCTCTGATAAACCTAATCAATGATTTGTATAAATCCGCTCTATCGAAAGACAAAATATGCGCCAAATTCGATGGCCTTTGCACATCGTTGGCAATCAATTCACCCTCTAATCTGACTCTAAATATAAATTGTAATAAACTATTACACATTTTCGGTATTTAGATTACGTTTAATATAAATAATATTTAAAGTAAAAAATAAGTATATGAAAGAGAAATTTTTTAAAATGCTCCACTTTTTTTGTGGGCCAATGTATATTGGAATTTGCCAATTTAATTAATTAAAGGTACCTATTTTTCTATAAAATAATTTATTATAGAATTTAAATTTTATTCTCTTAAAATATCAGACATTTCGAAAGATCGTCCCTCCTTCTTCAGGATTTAAAAGAGTCGACGAAAGAAACTCCCTGTATATTAATATTATTTTTAATTGCAATTACAGTCAAAACTTTGTGGCCATGGATGCGTCTTGAGGATGGCCATAGATGATCAAAACGTTGGTAAAAATATAAATTAAGTTTTATTTCAATTTTATTTTATTTTGAATGCGATAAAAAATCGAACTTTTTTGCCTTAATTTAAAATTAAATATAATATTAATATATCGCTTTTAAATGAATTAAAAAATTACCGAACATAGCTCGGTGTTCCAGATACTATATACGTACCGGGTGAGTTTTTATTTTATCCTGAGACAGTCTTATAACTCAAAAACAGTTAATTATTAATTATTATTCAATTATTTATTTAATAATTAAATATTTAATAATTAAATATTTGATAATTAGTAGAGATTGTTGTGTTGGTGCAAGGTGAAACATCTTTTATAAAGATAAGAGTAAATAAATATTATATTTAATATTGATTTACTATGAGTTAAGGATACTAGGTCACTTATTTCACATTAAAATTAAAAAATTAAAAGAAATAAAATTACATATGAGCTAAGGATGCTAGGCCACTTATTTCACATTAAAATTAAAAAATTAAAAAAAAAATATTTCCTTTATTTTTTTAATTTTAATGTGAAATAAGTGACCTAGTATCCTTAACTCATAGTATAATCACTATTAAATATAATATTTATTTACTCTTATCTTTATTATTATTTGAGCATTATTATTTGATAATTAAGTTGAATGATTGTTAAAAGTAATTATTAGGATTTTTTTGAGATATAATTCATTAATTATTTATTTTTATTTAATGTCGTATAAAAAAATAGTCTTATGAAAGTTGTTCAGTTTTTTTTCTGGATTAAGAATATGTACAGAAACATATAGGTTTTTATTTGAAAAACAGAACTTGACATCGAAATATTCTTGAAAGTTTGTTCTAGGTCGAAAAACAATAGCGTAGTTTAGTTTCTCCATTGATATAAATAAGCTTTTATTTGAAATTTTTTTCATATAATGCACTGTTTTTGAGTTATAAGACTGTCTCACGATAAAATAAAAACTGACCCGGTTTATTATTTATAAAATAATCTATATATACATTTGATATATATATATATATATATAGTATATATGTTTATTTTGCATCAATCAGAGGATAACCTCTTTGTTTATCTTTATTATTCCACAAATCGGGGCAAAATAAAAACTTTCAATTAAAGTTTATGCTTAAACTGATTAAATACAAATAATTAGAGAGCATGGGGTACTTACTTTTGGTTTTTGGAGAATGGAATATTTTGACCACGTGTCTGCAGATTAAGAGTCCAGCAATGAATTATGAGCTATAGAAAAAACAAAATTGGTTCCTTCTTAACCTTACCCCTTCCACCCACACTCTTAATAAAAGGACTATTGTACTCCTGAGAGGGTGCATTCCTTTCTGAACGTACCCTTTTCCAAAAGATTTTAAATATTTAAAATAATAAATTCAATTTCCTTCAATTTAATGAAAATAGAATAAAATAGAGAAAATAACTATTTATTTAGTATTCTAAAAATGTCTAAACTTTATTTGAATAAATAAAAATAAAAGCATGTGCGTATATATGCTCTGGCGGATCAATGACGTCACTTTTTCAAAATCGACCCATTGCTTCGTTTAAAACTAAATGATTTGATTAAATATTAAATACGAATTTAATTTTAGTTGATTAATGTCCAATATAATAATTAAATAAATGATTAATGGGTTTTGGACAATCTTTTTTTATTAACGTTTAATATTCGTACGAACCTTGGGGACCACAACAAAGGTTAAATAAAGTTTTTAATAAAATTATATTTTAAACTACTTTACTCTAGTGTAAGATAGTACTTTTTAAAATTCTTTAAAATTTATTCATTTGATCGTTTTAATATAGCTCATTTAACTTAACTTAAGTAAAAGTGGATAGGCTTCTCCCTTTGAAATTCTAAAAATTTGGGAGGACATTTTATAAGTAACCATAGCAACTGCGTTGTTTTTTTATCCGTTACCTTTGCTGGAGACATAGAGGAAACCACTTAAAATCAAAAATAGGGATTGATTCTCATCTAATACTTGCAGGAATAACCATTCTATATTGGATTTTTAACGTTTCGGTTTTTATTGGTAACCATTGCTGAAGACATTGAGGAATCGAGTTAAAATCAAAAATAGCGATTGATTCTCATCTAGTACTTGAGGAATAACCATTCTATATTGGATTTTTAACGTTTCGGATTTTTATTGGTAACCATTGCTGAAGACATTGAGGAATCGAGTTAAAATCAAAAATAGCGATTGATTCTCATCTAGTACTTGAGGAATAACCATTCTATATTGGATTTTTGACGTTTCGGTTTTTATTGGTAACCATTGCTGAAGACATGGAGGATTCGAGTTAAAATCAAAAATAGCGATTGATTCTCATCTAGTACTTGAGGAATAACCATTCTATATTGGATTTTTAACGTTTCGGTTTTTATTGGTAACCATTGCTGAAGACATTGAGGAATCGAGTTAAAATCAAAAATAGCGATTGATTCTCATCTAGTACTTGAGGAATAACCATTCTATATTGGATTTTTAACGTTTCGGTTTTTATTGGTAACCATTGCTGAAGACATTTAGGAATCGAGTTAAAATCAAAAATAACCATCGATTCTTATCTACTACTATAGAGAAATAACCTTATTGCATTCCATTTTTGATGTTTTGACTATTAATGGCAACATCTACTGAAAATGTGGAAGAATCGACTTAAAATCAAAAAGACTAAATTCATTTTTGGTAAACAACTCAAGTTTGAGTCTCCAAAAATAAATTCGTTTTATTTTTATATCTTAATGTGAAACGTACCAAGTATTTTTTATTCAATAATTTATTTATATAATAAATATTGATTCAATTCCTGTTAATACTGATGAAGAGGTCAAAGTGCTCTAAACTATAGTCTCTTTATAAATAAATTTAAAAATTTATTTTTCCAGCAGAAAACAGACACACTCTTTTATTGTCTCCTTTAAGGAATAAACATACTGTATCAATATTTCCAACGACTATATGGATAAAATCTAGCAACGATCCGTTGCAGTTTATTTAATATTCTTTAGTGTTTTGATTTTTGGCGTTTTTATCCTTTTGGTAAATGAGTGTTTGAAAACATTTGAATATATAAATAGGGAACATATATTTTGAAATAGTCTGTCTTTAGAGCGAAATTGAGGAGAAATCCCAAAGAGAAATAAATCAATGAACGTATACTTAAATACTAATTTAATATGATAATAAATTGACACGGATTTCGCAATAGAGATAAAAAAGAATACCTATAACGAGTATTTAGTCTAATATGTTTTTCATTCTCAAAACAGACGAATCGGGAGCGACAAGGACTGCATGGGTGACCACGAGAATAGGATGCAGAGATTCCTGCAGCATCCTGGTAAGCTTATACAATAGTAATATTTTATTTATTTAATAGTAGTCAGCTGACCCTGCAAATTAAGGGGGAAATAATAATAAAAATTATCACAAATTTACAACTAAAATTTAATTTTAAAGATGTTATGATTCATGTATTTATTTATTTATATAATTTTATTTTATTTTTTATTTTATTTGGCGATAAAATTTATTTATTTATTTAAATAATTCAATTAATTAATTTTCAATGTCAAAAGCCTTTAACAAGTTAAGTTACATACAAACACAAATATTATCCACACATTATAATGAAACAGGGTGATACAATAGACAGTATGGTAATTGACAATACATATTTATTATTAAGAAAGATTCTCAATTTAAGGTCAAATTTTAAAAGATTTTAGTATAAATAATTTTATATTGCTTATCAGAGGCCTGTTCGTCCCCTTAGGAGTTGAACCTGAGAATCAAAGCAACATGCTTTCGGGGCATTTGAATAGTAAAAGTAAAAAAGATTAATTTCTTTCTTTGTGTGGAATTTTTTTATTGCCCGACCACGATGGTCAATAGGTTTCAGTCTACTAAGTGACCATTGTCAAATATTATAAAATTCCATTGATTAAATTTCATATTATACAAGGTTAAATATTTAAAACATTATTAGACCAATTTTAATTTGTTTATTAACATATTTTTTTGCGAACGAGAGTCCATCCCAATAACTCGATTTCACATACATTATAATGTACTTTATTTCAATGTGTCTCTCCTACTTTAATCGCTTCGATGAAAGCGATTAAAGAATTCAAAGACAAAATTGATACAGGTATCGAAATCCAAGGTCAAAAGATCGCTATGTTAAGATTTGCCGATGACATTACCCTTCTAGGAAGCAATAAAAAAGAATTAGAGGACGCCCTGAATGGAATTAACCAAATCCTAATAGAAGAAATCAAAATGAAAATAAACAAGAATAAAACCAAGGTCCTAGTATGTACAAAAAAAGAACAAACGAGACAGGAATGCATCAAAATTAACCAAGAAAACCTAGAAGGAGTTAAGGAATTCCGCTACCTAGGAAGTAAAATAACATGGGATGGGACGAGCGAAAACGAAATTAAATCAAGAATTGCCCAAGCAAAAATGGGGTTCAATTGAAAACAAAAACTACTCTCTATGTTCCTCCTCAATCAGCTTAGAAAACAGGAAGTTGCTATTGAAGACATATGTATGGAGCATAGCCATGTACGGGTGTGAAACCTGGACAATTGGAAAAGCGGAGAGAAAGAGATTGGAGGCTTTCGAAATGTGGTGCTACAGAAGAATGATGAATATCAAATGGATGGATAAAATTACAAATGAAGAAGTTCTTGGAAGAATCGGAGAAAGAAGAACCTTGTGGAAGAGTCTGAAGAAGAGAAGAGGTCAGATGATGGGGCACACACTGGGAAGGGGAAGACCCAGATTAGAATATTTCAACCAAATAATTGGGTATATGGGATGCCAGACATTTAGAGAGGTTAAACAGCTGCCGGGGGACAGAGTCGAGTGGAGACGGATTGTTGCATCAAACCAGTCTTAGGACTGTATACTCAATGATGATGATGATGTCTCTCCTACGTGTATTTTTGCTCTCGAAACTATCGTCTCGTTATAAATAAATTAAAAGTTTATAATTCCACCAGAAGACACACTCTTTTATCTACTCCTTCAACATTTTCTAATTCAATTAATTCGATTGAAAAGTTTTTGTTTTGCCGAGAGTAGCAGAGTTGTTGATTCACAAAGAGAAACAAAGAGGTTGTCCTCTGCTTGATGCAAATAAACATACACACATATATATCAAGATGATATATCTGTATATATTTTATTTATTTGTTTGAGACTATAGTTTCGAAGACTTGGTCTTCATCATCAGTCTTTCTTCAATTATAAATGTTTTTCATGGAGTCAATATCATATGGATATTGAAAACTTGGTGTTCCTTCGTCACCGCTGGAAGGCTAGGAACTCTCAAACAAATAAATAATATATATACAGATATATCATCTTGATATATATGTGTGTATGTTTATTTGCATCAAGCAGAGGACAACCTCTTTGTTTCTCTTTGTCAATTAATTCGCTTTATTGAATAACTTTATTGTGGCCTGCTTAACGTTTCATAAATTGGTCTGATAATGTATGTCCCGTATAACGCGATTTCCTATTACGCGAAACGTATCTCCCACGTTATACGGGAATCCACTGTATATAGATTATTACTTTACCATACAGGGTATGGTCAGGTATTGTAATCGTGCATGAAAAAAGTGGGTTTTTTTCCTTCTTTTTTCAAAATATCTCAAAAACGGCTGAAACTATTTTGATTAAAAAAAATGGGCGATACCATGACATTTTGCTCTACAAAAAACCTCCAATAAGTGAACATCGAAAAAATTATATTTTTCGAGATAATAATTGTTTTTTCTTAAGAATCTTCCATATTTTGTTAAGATAAAATTAGTGGATATATTTAATAATTTTTTCTTAAATAATACTTTTCCTTCATCGTGGTCAACTCATAAAGTGGTAATGGTTCCCAAACCCAATAAAGACCCGCAGCTAGTATCTTCCTACAGGCCGATCACATTATCATCTTGTGTAGGTAAAGTTTTTGAAATTATGATTAAAAATAGGATAGAATGGTGGTTAGAATCTTCTGACAAACTAGCCGAGTCACAATTTGGATTCAGGCGAGGAAAATCTACTCTCGATAACCTGACAATTCTCTATAACGATATACTGTCATCGTTTCGAAATAAAGAGTATACTACGGCTATATTCCTTGATATTAAAAGTGCCTATGACAATGTTAATATTAATGTATTAATAGAAAAACTTAAAGGTATAAATTGCCCAAAAAAGATAATTAATTATTTAAATAGCACAATCCATACCAGACGTATTTTCATCCAAAATAAAACTAAAAGTATTGGTCCTAGAGTTGTAGCAAGTGGAGTATCCCAAGGAACCATCCTCGCCCCACTACTCTTCTCTATTTACACTAAAGATTTGGACTTATGCACCTCCCCAGGTGTTAAGATTCTTCAATATGCTGATGATATTGTATTATATACATCCTCAAATTCTCTGTCCACTAATGAAGATATTTTAAATGAATCTTTAGATAAGTTAATAATAACTTTAAATAAATTAGGTTTGGAGTTAGAGCCCAACAAATCCAAAGGCGTGATATTTACAAGGAAATATAAACATAATATTCCATCATATATCAGATTTAATAATTATAATATAGAAGTACTGCATAATATCAAATTTTTGGGGATTATGTTTGATCGGAAATTAAGGTGGAGGGACCACATGTATTATATAAAGAAAAAAATCGAGTCCAAAATAAATATTCTTAAAGCCATAGCTGGCATTAGCTGGGGTTCTGACATTACAACTTGTTTAATGGTTTATAGATCGTTCATCAGACCCCACTTCGACTATGGTTCTCCACTACTAGATAATGCATCTAAATCTATAACAGATATTTTAAACAAACTCCAACTAAGATGCATTAGAGTATGTTGTGGGGCATTAATGTCTTCCCCAACTAACGCTCTTCTTGTCGAAGCAAAAGAGATGCCCCTTAATTTAAGAAGGGAATTTTTATCGTTTAATTATCTCATAAAAAAATATACATGGGCGATCAAAAGGTCCTAAATTCATTTCCCCGAACTCCTGAAGATACTTACCCTTTTGCAAAAAGATTCTCCCAACTCGAAAATGGCTCTTATAAATTGAAAACGTTTTCCAAATTCCCAATATTCTCTTACGATTATGTAAACCAAATCCATAAAATAAAAACCCACACTCTCCCTTGCCGCAGAGGTAATCCTAATATGAATTCAGTTTTTTTGGATTTTACTCAATCCAAATTCAAAGACCACCTTTTCATTTATACAGACGGGTCCAGAAATGCCTCCCATGTAGGCGCGGCTCTGTGGTGTCCAAATAAAAGTTTCAAGGAAATATTTAAACTTCCACTCGAAACCTCCATCTATTCAGCCGAAGGCTTTGCCATTCTGAGGGCCGTTCAATATATTAGAAATGTTCATGATTTTAACAAATTTCTGGTCTGTACTGACTCGTTGGGGATTTTAAAGGCAATTAATGGTTTCCCCAAAAACAAAAACCCTTCCTATATTATTTTAGATATTATAGAGGAATTAAATAAACTCAGGGTTGATGGGAAAGAAATTGAAATTCTATGGATACCTAGTCACACTGGCATTACGGGAAATGAGGAGGTTGATAGGCTGGCCTGTCTAACCGATGGTATTCCACACTCATTTGATCTAACGCCCAATGATATCCGTTCAATAATCAAGAAGAGAATTTACTGGTGTTGGCAGAATATGTGGTCGTCATCAAGTATGGTAAAAGGTCGTCATTTCTTTAATGTATGTCCGAGAATCCCGGTTCGTCCGTGGTTTGAAAACTTCGATCTTCATCGAAAACTGAAAGTTCACATTATACGACTTAGACTAGGACATGCAATAACACCTGCATACCTACACAAAATCGGCCAGAGAAATAATCCATACTGCTCTTGTGATTCCATTTCTATTGGCGATATTAACCACGTACTTCTGGGCTGTGTGACACACAGTCAAAAAATTGATCGTTTATACCTGAATATAAAAGGAAGAAATGATTTACCCACATGTGCAGAGATCCTATTAGCATCTCTAGACCAAGGAGGGCCAACTGCGGACTCCTTTATTAAACATTTAGTTTCCATTGGTTTCCAACTATAATCCGACGACTTTAGTTATTTGTTTTGTTAGTTTATTTTGTTTTAATTAGTTTTGTTTTATTTAGTTTTATTTTATTTGTTTATACACCTATTCGACGTGAATCTGTGACGACTGGCTAAATGGGCATCAAGTTCCCGAGGCCAAGGGGTAGAAAAAAAAAAAAAAAAATTGTTTTTTCAAAATATTAATGTTAGTATGTCCGTCCGTCCGTTAGTCTGTGCGTTACCAAATTTTTGTGGACGAGCTAGCTCAAAAACTAATTAGAATATTGAAACAAAATTTCAAATGTAGTTTTGGTGCATTGAGATTTTTTATTTATTTATTTATTTATTAACGGGCCGTCACACCCTTTTTCACAAATCACACGTACATGTATATAAACAATAAAGTATGAGAAAAAAATAATATAAAAATAAAGTATAAATGACAAAGACAATAGGAAAAGATAGATGATAACATAAACATATTATAATTATAAAACAAAGTCAAATGATAAAGGTATAAAAAGAAAAATTATAGATAATTAGTTAAATACAGGGTGGTCCCGAATTCATGGTACAAACTTTAATGGTAGGTACAGGACATTGTAACAATGAGTTATTGTATAGGAATGTATAGTGTAATAAGTATATGTAATATGTATATGTATGTATAGTGTAATAGTAATATAGTGTATAATGTATGTATAATGTATAGCCGTTATTTCCCCTGTTTACGCCTCATCGCGTCACTTGCGACTATACATTCCTATACAATAACTCATTGTTACAATGTCCTGTACCTACCATTAACGTTTGTACCATGAATTCGGGACCACCCTGTATAAAAAAACATAATAGACTTAATACAAATTATATAAATTTGAATTATAAATTCAGAACAAGATTATAAATCTAATATAAGTAGATATAAATATAAATAAAAACAATAAATAAACTTAGTACAATTTATATCTTGAAAAATATCGGTTTACATTCATTTGTAGGATCTGGCATAGATTTGTGGAACAGTTTGTCTGTTACTACTTGGGATTATAGTCCTCTGCCCCCTATGATTAAATCAATTATAAATTTTGTCAAGTCCTAATGTCCTAGAGTTGTGCAAAATTTTATTTAGTTCTCACAAGCAGAGATTAGGTGAGGTAGAGAAAGGTCATACCATCCTTGTTAAGGTTTTTGACCAGGTTTCCTTAACAACTTATGGCAAATGCCGGGATGGCTAATGCGACGCTTGCTCCTGGTATCGGGTTTTTGCGCGGAATTTTTAAATTACTTTTTGTCTTTTGATGGAAATCTGTGCTCAAGTTATTTGTTAATGATCATACATTTCTATTTTTACTTTATCCAATGCGAAGCATGGGAGAAAGTATTGGAATCGCTCTCGCGGCAAGCGCGACTTCAAAGGGTCCTCAGGTAAAGACTACGGAACCCATAGACTCAATTAAGGTCACAAATTGAAGTATTCAATGAGATTGAATTTTAGCACGTGACGGTTTTGCCAAAAATTACCTGGAATCTCGTCGAGAGGCCAAAAAGTGCCATTTTTTTGGAAGTGCGTGGGGATGGATGGATGGATGGATGTAGTGTGTGTTATCGTTTTTTTCGTCCACAATTTTTTCCACACCTTTGAGCTGATTGAAATGAAATTGAAAACCTACCATTAGTTTAACAAAATGAAGCGCTGATTAGTTTTTGGTACATATCGGTCCACAAACATTAGTACTTTATTTCAGTACTTTTAGTTTTTTCTAAATATCTTGAAAATGACTTAACCAATTTTGATGAAATTTAATATCCTAATTAAGTACCTTGGGGACCACAAAAAAGGTTAAATAAAGTTTTTAGTAAAATTATATTTTAAAGTACTTTACTCAAGAAACATATTAATATTTCAAATGAATTTGGATAAAGTTTAGCAACGATCCGTCCGCAGTTTATTTTTTTTACTTGTTTATTATGTTGTTGAAAATTGTTGCTAATTAATTTGTATTGTAGCTACTATTGTATTGATGTTTGGAGGACCTAGCCACCGAGGACTTGTGCCTCTAAGCAGGTCGAGGAATAAAGATTTATTTATTTATTTATTTATATTAATTCAGAACACAACATAAATCTAATATAATTAAATATAAATATAAAAACAAAGTAAACTTAAAATAAATTATATAAATTTAAATCATAATATCAGAACATAAATATAAATTTAAATCATTTAGACGGGGGTCGCCGGACGCGGTGTCGCCACAACAATTTTTCGAAGTCTCCATCGACCCCCATAAAAGTAATTTCCTGTTAATTAAAATAAAACTCTATTATATACTCTAATGTACATTTATTTTGTGATTTTAAACATTTATTAAATTAATAGTACATTGTGTGTAAAACAATAGTTTTATGAAAAATATATTAATGATGAAATTTAATGATTTTCCCAGAAATAAGTTATACATATTTATTAAATAATAAGTAATTATAAATAAGTAGAAATAATAAGTAAAGTAACTACAGATGTATTGCTTCTTAATCAATGAGATGGGTGTGCCTGGTGTTTTTTTGCAAGGTTCGCTATATTGGGTTCAAAATTGGTCAATTTTAATCTTAAATCCCCTCGAAACTCCACATTTAATTTATTTCTGTACTTAGTTAAGATTGAATTTACGTGACTGAAACCGGCTTCAACCATATAGGAACTTGGAAATGCTAGCACAAATGGCTGAGCTATATCGTAAAGTTTTACATATTTTTGCATTATATTTATATTTGTCCAAAATTTGCTTATTGTTAAATTTTTAAGAAGCGTCCTTGATATTAATGATATTAAGTCAATTATAAAAAAATTCACAAATTTTACATACTCAATTAGGTATGTGTGATTTGCGTATTAAGAACTGTTTTTTCTTCGACCCCCAATAGACCCTTTCGATCGGATCGACCCGCGCTTTTGTTAAATAGACCCCTGGGGGTCTATATAGACCACTTTGGCGACCTCTGATTTAGATCAACCATTGGCAAAAACACAATTTACGCCAATTAATTAAGATTTGATTTACCCACACTATAATATACCAGAGAGCTTGGATCTAAAAGTTCTCAGACTATCATTGATTAAGAGCTGATTAGATTTTGGGGTATATCGACTAAAAGTTAAGGGGGTTAAACAATTAAAAATCCAGCCAGAAGTCTTAAAAATGCAAAAACTAACCGCCCAAAATGGGGTGGGGGTAAAGTGGAGTGGGGTAAAAAACTAAAAATCTAGGTCATTTGAGCAAACGCAACCAAATTTTGTATACACAATCAGTGGGACCCCAGAAGTCTTAAAAATGCAAAAACTAACCTCCCAAAATGGGGTAGGGGGTGGGAGTGGAGTGGGGTAAAAAATTAAAAATCTAGTTCATTTGAGCAAACGCAACCAAATTTTGTATACACAATCAGTGGACCCCAGAAGTCTAAAAACGCAAAAAGTAACCGTCCACAATGGAAGGGGTGTGGGGGGGGGGGGTGTGGAGGGTCAACAAATGAAAATCTATGCTCTTATACCAAACTCAACCAAATTTTGTATACACAATCAGTGGACCCCAGAAGTCTAAAAATGCAAAAACTAACCCCCCTACACTACATGATTATAAATAATTTTATTAAATATTAAATAAATATAAGTGAGGGCCCATCAGGTTGTATGGTAAGTCAAGTGGATGGCCACATCAAGGAACACGTCAGCTTATTTATAAAGATATTTTGTATAATAAGTGAAAATACCCATTTCAATTTCTAATTTATATTTTATATCGAAAGAAGATGTTTCGATGTATTTTGCCCATCTCTGGCCACATGGCTAGTTGCCTACCCTGCAGGCTCGCCTGTATTTCAATCCACGGCGCTTTTTAGGGTTTCCATGGCGAGATTATTTATTCGAAAGTTTATAGTGGGAAAAAATATCAAATATCAAATTATTCACTTTTATTTTATTTAAGAAATTGTAATTATAAATTGTGGTGTTTTTTGAGGCTCTTGAAAACCTTGAAAACAGATGTAATGTCTTCGTTAGGAAAAAGGAAATAAAATTTCTTTATATTCTAACAAATTTATTTTCATGAAAAACTTATGAGACGTTTCGGCGGATATTCTCACACCATCATCAGTCTGCAAGGGAAACATAATCTTAATTACAGTAAATTACTAATTACATGTCATTCTCAAGATAAAAGAAGAAAAGAACTCACCCAAGCTTTTCATAATATAGTACATATGTCTGTGTAGAATGTCATTTTCTTTTTACAAATAATAACATTTTAATCAAAAAGCTGGAGGTATTTTGTTATTAATATAGTATGTCAATATCAGTTATATAAGTTGTTTTCTATAGTTATTCTTCTTAAAACACTTTCATAATATATTACATATATATGTGTAGAATGTTATTTTCTTTTTACAATTAATAACATTTTAATCAAGAAAGCTTGTAATAAAAATAACCAATTAGAATAAATTTTAATTAATTAACCTAAATAAATCAAACAAATTTCTTTATATTTGCCAATTACCTGGAGGCTTTTTTAATTTCCTTTTTCCTAACGAAGACATTACATCTGTTTTCAAGGTTTTCAAGAGCCTCAAAAAACACCACAATTTATAATTTTAAAACATTATAGTACCATATCTAAGTTAAATTGTAATGTTGAAATAAAATGTTTTAAATTTGTCTTACACTTATTAAGAAAGGTTAAAAATATATCATATTAAAAGTTTATTCAATTTCATTGTATTACAAATACAGTTTATTAGTTATTTTTTTTGCCCGGTAGTGTAGTATTTCAAATACCATTTACAAAAGTATCTTGTAACTTGTATTCCAGATACTTATTTATGAGATATCTTCTATATCTCTGATAATAATGAAAATAATCTTGGTAATTATTTAAATAGAAATACTACAAGTATATCCAAAGAAGCAATAATTGAAATTCTAAAATAATAAGGAACAGAAAAATACAGTAAATAAAATTATTTTATTAGTCAGAAATATATTACAAGTGAATGAGTTAAAGTGGAATTAATATTAAGAATAACAAAAATAAATTATTAAGTAAATTAAACCCCCCCCCTCACCCCCTAACCATTCTTTATAAGAAAATAATTTTTTGGATAAGAGGGATTTTGAAGTCATCTTAATAGTTGAACATAATTTGATTAATTTTAATATATCACAAATTTATAGGAATAATTCGTAATGTAATTAATTCGGGGCATAACTCATGGATAATATTTCTAGCAAGTTCCAACTGGACAGGGATAAATAAACTCAAAATTTTAATTTTTTTCCCAATTTCTGTTAGTAAATTAATTATTTCACCAAAAGCATCGGGATCTTACAGAATGTATTCTTATTTCCGTGAGTAATGGAAATTTTCGTAGATTTTCGATTACATTTCTTTGTGGATCAAGTAGACGTATCTTGTTTGCTTTTGGACAAAATTTAATTAATCGTTCTAACGTGCGTACGCTTGTTCTTATATCACCAAATTCCGATAATTTAAATAATTTTTTGACAATATCATCTTGATCACTAATACTGGATAACAGTGGTCCTAATGGTTGATATATGCCTAAACCTTTTAAATTGGGTAGAAGGTTTAAAAGTTTGGCACACTCCAATGCAGTCAATATCATACCGTCGATATAATCGATTTTTAAGAGTCCAATTTGAACATCCTTATCATGCAAGTCAAAATCCTCTATGAGTAAAAGTTGATCTGTTGCACAGTTATATACTACTCCTGAACATCTCACCCGTAGATATTTCAAGCTTGTGGTTTGTTTCAGGAAAGCTTTTAAAGCTCTCTTTGTTTTCCTCATAGGATCTCTAAACCTCGAAAATCGATTGTTTCGATATTCGGACAGTATCTCGGAATTATTTCCAAAATATGCTTGATAGTTGTTTGATTTTCTGTTACTTGTTCAAAGCTGAAATATTTTGTATTCTCGTCAAGGAAAATAGACAAGCAATTCAATCGGATTTGTTCGCTAAGTCCTTCTTCATACGAGAGGAACCTATGCATCACTTTGTATTTATGCACAGGGAGGATAGAATTTACAATTTTCTTCTTCACATCCAATCCAGCGTTTTCTTCCAGTCCCTCCAGAAGAACTTGGAACATCCTATCCAGGTCCTCGATCAGTCAATTTATTTTGTTTAA
The DNA here is from genome assembly GCA_024734495.1 of Forficula auricularia. NCBI lineage: Eukaryota > Metazoa > Arthropoda > Insecta > Dermaptera > Forficulidae > Forficula > Forficula auricularia. Next base: position 2,919,909 of record JALMQS010000073.1, read on the forward strand.
GGGGCATTATGTGATCTGAAACATATAGAAGAATGTCCCCCATTAAAACAAATTATTTATTATTCTTCAATTTATTTATGTAATGAAAAAGAAATAGATTTTAATATACTTTCGCTGCTTACACTACTAATCGAAATTCTGATAAAATTTAATATTAAAAAAAAAACTTATTGTGTTAAAGAAATAGTGTCAATCAAAACTAATCAGGGTGTAAAATCAAGAAAAAGTGTAAAAATTCTAAATTAATGAGCTTAAATTTGGTAGGTATATGACTTTGTATTTGCTAAATAAACAAAGTAAAGAAAATTTTTGAAAAAAATTTTAGAAACTTTTAAATTATAGAAGTAGGTTCAGATAAATAAATTTATGTGAAACCTAACCTATAGTATTTTATATTTTAAATTTTAAAAAGTTTCTAAAAACTGTTCTTTACTTTATTTAATATGTTTCACCAAGAACCCACACCAATCTCCTTTAACAAAAAACGTGAAATAAACGTTTATATTAAATTAAATTTTTATTTATAAGAATTTTGCTGGCTTGGTGTGTACTGGATATATTAATTTTTTATTGTTAAGGATAAATAAACTGAATTTGCTTCTTTCCAGTAATTTATTTTGTTTTTCAAATGGTTATTCCAAATATTTCGAGAGCGTTCTCAGCATCTCTTCCTCAGTGGAAACTGTGGGACCACACAATAGGCAAGTCAGTGAGTTATTATAATTACAGGTGTCAAAAAAGTACTCACCCACTCCCCACCAATGTGCCGACCCCATCAGTTTGTACAGAACATTGAAAAAAGCTCGATCACACAACACACACATACATATATATACAAATTTCAAATGAGATAACATACGAATATATAATTATTTACATCTCTTTATAAATGAACGTCCATACTGTCCACCAGATTAAGCGTAAACGTAAACAATTTTGTGGTCGTTGACCTTCCCTCGACTGGTCATTAACAGTAATTAGTTAAATTTAAACCAGCTCGGGTACTGATTATTTTTCGATTTTTTAAATTTCATTGGACTTCATTATAGAGAGATGTAAATAATTATATATTCGTATGTTATCTCATTTTAAATTTGTATATATATGTATGTGTGTGTTGTGTGATCGAGCTTTTTTCAATGTTCTGTACAAACTGATGGGGTCGGCACATTGGTGGGGGAGTGGGTGAGTACTTTTTGACACCTGTAATTATAATAACTCACTGACTTGCCTATTGTGTGGTCCCACAGTTTCCACTGAGGAAGAGATGCTGAGAACGCTCTCGAAATATTTGGAATAACCATTTGAAAAACAAAATAAATTACTGGAAAGAAGCAAATTCAGTTTATTTATCCTAAACAATAAAAAATTAAATTTTTATAGCAAAATGCGTTTGTCTTAAATTACAAAATTATTAAAATTATTAGAAAGTCGTAACAAATTTCGAAAAAAAATGTATTTCCTTGAATATATTTCATCAGTTAAATAAAAAAAAAATTTCAAGTATCAATCGAAAATAATTTTGAGGTTGAAGTTGTATTAGCAATAATAGTAAAATAATAAAGAGAAATAAAGAGGTTGTCCTCTGCTTGATGCAAATCAACATACACATATACATATATATAAATTTTTGTGGACGAGCTAGTTCAAAAACTAGTGTGAATATCAAAAACCAAATTTCACCCTGTAGTTTCGGTGCATTGAGATTAAGAGCTGATTAGATTTTGGTGCATATTGACCCAAAATTAAGATGGTAGAGGAGGGTTAAAAATTAAAATTATTATATTTTCAAAATAAAAAAGATTTTTATGGTCAGCAAAAAAGAATTTGGGGAATGATCCGAAACCAGAAGAAGGAAACCTTAGAATATATTTCAATTAACAATAATATAGATAAAGATAAGTGGATTGACTACTTTAGACTTCTCTATGCCGGAACAACGGAGGAAATAAGAAATTTTGAAAGTGATATCCCCCAGCCAGAATTAAAAGAAATAGAAATTATAGAATCAATCCAGAAATTAAAAAATCGCAAAACTCCAGGCGAAGATGGTATAACTAATGAGATGATCAAATATGGTGGTCCTAATTTATGGAAAGAAATCATCTTATTATTAAAACAAATATTCACCCTATGTAAGATACCAGAAGAATGGAAAACTAATATAGTTATTCCAATTTTTAAAAAAGGGAGAAAAGGGAAACCCCGAAAACTACAGAGGCATCAACTTGCTCAATACCCATCTAAAGCTCACCACGTCTATTATTGCAAAGAAACTTACTAAAATAATAAATCTCGAAGATGAACAACAGGGATTTAGACGCGGGCGTTCTTGCATCGATGCTGTATTTGTTGTGAGGCAATTAGCTGAAAAAGCCTTGGAATTTAATAAACCTGCCTTTTTCTGCTTCATTGACATTGAAAAAGCCTTTGATAAGATCCAACTGAAGCATGTCCTGAAGATTTTGGAAGATCATGGAACACCAGTGGCCATCATTAGATTAATCCAGGAAATATATCAAAATAATTATGCAAGAATCAGAATAGAGGGGAAACTGGAGGGAATGATCCCAGTCAACCAGGGAATTCGGCAAGGCGATTCACTAAGTCCATTTTTATTCAACCTTGTGATGAATGAATTAATAAAAGACCTAAAAAATGTCCAAGGCTACTCAATGGGAGATGAGAATGTCAATATTGTGTGCTACGCAGACGACGCGGCTCTTGTTGCGGAAAGCGAAAACGACCTCCAACGACTCTTACATAAATTTGCACTTTCCTGCGAAAAATTCCAACTCAAGATATCTTCGAAAAAGACGAAAACTCTCACAATAGCGAGAGAACCAGTACGTTGTAAGCTACAACTTTATAACACCATAGTAGAACAAGTGTCATCCTTCAATTATCTCGGCATTCAGATTACCAGCTCCGAAAGCGTTAGCGAGGAAGTCAGGCTCCAATCTATTAAGGCGTCCAAAATATCAGGATGCCTGAATGAAACGGTTTGGTCAAACAAGTTTCTGGGAACGGAAGCAAAAGTTCGCATATATAAGACCGTTGTGCGACCAATTTTGACATATGCGGCCGAAACAAGAACTGACACCGAAAAAACAAGAAAAATATTGGAAGTTTGTGAGATGAAAACGCTACGCAGAATTGCGGGTAAAACAAGGATGGACAGGGTAAAAAATGAAGATATTAGGGAAAAGTGCAATATACAAAATGTCAGCGTATGGGTCCAAAGGAGAAGAAAAGAATGGAGTGGACACGTATTGCGAATGAATGAAGACCGGCTGGTGAGGAAGGTACATGACAACATCCCTACCGGGAAAAGAAGACGGGGCCGTCCAAGAAAACGATGGAAAGACGCTCTGGATTAAACAGGCTTTTAGCCTAACAATAAGAAGAAGAAGAAGAAGAAGAAGAAAATAAAAAAATAAACAAGAAAAATGAACCTATAATATCGAAAATATTGAATATTTTAATAGTTACAATAGTTAAAAGGATATATAGTCCAGTAAGTAGAGGGGTTTCAGCTTACATTAATTGGGGGAAAAGATTTTTTCTAGTATCGTTTGGTATGGTGTGTGTATACCAAATCTAAGTTTGAGACCTCGAAAGTCTGAGGGACAACTTTTTGCCGCCGAAATACCTCGAAATTTTTGGACTTTTTCCTGTTTTTCGCTTATAACACGAAAATAGTTCATATTTTATAAATAACCAACCTATAGTAAATTAAAGAGGACAAATTTTTGAATCGATTAAAAAAAAGAAATGCAAAATTGATTTAATAGTTCGATTTTTAATAGAGATCCAAATACCCCCCCAGGACCACTTTTGAATATCCCTAATACTCGCACTTTTTGACCACGAGGTAGTACGTTTTCAAAAAAGTAGATTTTATACATCCTTAAACTAGATTAAATTTGCTACAATCTAAACAAAGTTTCATCTTAATTGGATAATTGTAACACATGCCGCATTGAGGTTGGCATTTTGAAAAAATAAAATTTTTGTAAAAAATCGGAGATCGAATATATAACATCTGAGATTTCAAATTCACTTGGTGATCCATCCGAATGTCTAGCGGGCTATACGCGAAATGACGTTGGATTGTAGCTAAGTGGATCACATCTTTTTCTCTCTTGGTCCAGACTTAATACTCCGCAGACTCCAATAGCGTAATCCGCAGTAGTCTCCCGAGATAAAAATATCTTTTTTCAAATCAGCGCGGTCAAAATATTCCTCGTTGACGTATCAATTATTCTTTGATATATTAATGAGGAAAATTAAAATTTATGTAAAAAATCTGTTTTTCCTTCATAAAATGAAAACCACTCATCCAAGAAACTTGATTCTTATCTCATTGTCTAGGAAATATTGTTGACTGGAACGTTTACTTGGATTACTTTTTTATTAAAAATCTTAGATTTATAGATATTTTACATTTTCCGGACAGAATATTATCCGAATCCTAAAAGCATCATGGAAAATGACGAATATCTATAAATCTAAAAGTTTTATCAGAAAAGTGGTCAAGTAAACGTTCAAGTCAATAAGATTTCCTACAGAATGAGATAGAAATGTAGGTTTAGTAGTTTTCATTTTATTAAGGAAAAACTGCAATTTTACGCCAATGCTGGTGTAATCATTTTGTTTTTGAACTTCCATCCAACTAATACGAAGTCAATCCATAAGAATTTCAATCGTAAATGAGATTAATTTGATTCAATAGAAATTACATTTAAGGTAGTTGTTTCACGAAAATACTACTTAAAAAGTTAATAATAGTCTATATCAGGGATGGCCAACAAGCCGACCGCGGTCGACCAGTCGACCGCAAAGGCTTTAAAAGTAGCCCGCGAAGCCAAAGTTGAACAATTTGTTCTAACTTAAATAAATGTTTGAAATTCTTAATTGTTCGTTGAAAGTCTTGCTCAGAAACTTCACAATTTTCTTAATACTACAAATATGGCAGAATTAGAAGAAGAAATACTAAATATTAAATGCGATATAAATCTAAAATCAATGGTTTCAGATAGCAATTTTTGGAAACTAATAAGCAAAGATAAATATCCAAATATTTGGACAAAAATTGCTCGTTTCAATGCCTTCTTTGGCTCCACATATTTATGTGAATCCGCATTTTCTTATATGAATGCGATCAAAACAAAACAGCGATCGCAAATAACGGATCTACATTTAGAGTCATGCTTAAGAATTGCTTTAAGTTCATATGAGCCAAATTTTGAGAAACTTGCTGCTCTTATGCAATGCCAGGTTTCATCCAAATAAAAATTGTATGCTTAAAATTTGTTTTGTTCGTATTTATTTCTTGACATTGTTTTTTTTTAAATTTTAATAAATACTGTTGGAATTCATAAAATAAAAAATATGTTTTGTTAGTATTTATTTCTTAACATTGTATTTTTTTAAATTTTAATAAATATTATTAAATGAATTTAACTTTTAAGGACATCATAGATATTAGAGAAATATTTTTACATTGCATATCAGAGAGGTTGGTCCCCTTAGGAATCGAACCCAAGCGCTAACTAAGCTTGCCGGGCCAGTAGCCAAACCCTTAAGACAAATCTTTAATCAAATGGGTTGATTTTTGAAATAATTTCCATCTTTTTTCAAAAAAAGACGCTCAAAAAAGATACTTAATAAATATTATTAGTTGAATAAAAGATTTCACTGTCGATGGTAACAGAATTGTTTTTATTTTAGGTTAAAAATAAAATGAGAGAGTCTTCTGTTTTTTAAATAAAATAATTTTTAATTATTTCTAGAGACTATAGTTTCGAAGGCATTGCCTTCATCATCAGTCTATCACAAATATTTCAAATTAGTTACAAATTAAGATTTATACATTGAAAATTTTGAAAAATATATAATGTCTTTTTCTTCATGTTTCCTCTTGGGAGATTAGAATATAACTGGAGCAATATCTGGGTTACTCTTTTGTTTAGGCATTTTCTAAAGAGTTTTACCTGAATGAATGGAATGTTTTTAAAAAAGGGTCATTGATAATTTCTAGTTTTTCATTTAAAGATTCAATTGGGCTTTTTTCCAAGGATTTTAAAATTTCAATGGATTCTTTTAAAGAAAGAATTAAGGGGTCATTGACTTCTTTGATCAATTTAATTTTGGAAACATTTCGAAAAACAATTTTTAAATATAAAGTGCTAATTCTCTCAATATATCAAATATTATTATAGATATGTTGACGATGTGATTGTCTTATGGACAGGGACGGAAAGAATTCTCAATAAATTCATAAAACATATAAATTCATTACATGAAAAAATCAAATTTACCGTAGAAAAAGAAAAAGAAAAAACATTAAATTATTTAGACCTTAAAATTAAAATTGAAGAAAATAAACACACATTCGAAATTTATAGGAAAGATACATCTACAGATACCGTAATTCACAACATGGCTTGTCGACCAATGTCACATAAATTAGCAGCATTCCATTCAATGATCCACCGTTTAAATAGTATCCCATTAAAGAAAGAGCATTTTTTAACAGAACTAGAGATAATCAAAGAAATAGCTATAAATAATGGTTATGAAAGCAATTTAATAGATCAAATATTAAAAGGTAAAATTCAAAAATCAAATTTAAATTTAATCTATTCACAAAATTCCCAAATTAAAGATCTGCCAAAACTAATATTACCATATTATGGTAAGATGTCCGAAAAAATAAAGCATAAATTAAAATCTTTAGGGTACGCGACAATCTTTAGATCACCATATACATTAGGAAGTGAATTAAGTCAAATTAAAGATAAAATTCCGGAAAATGAAAAATCCGGTGTATATAAATTGACATGCCAAGATTGCAATGCAACTTATATAGGAAAAACGGAAAGAAATTTATCCATTAGGATCAATGAACACAAGAGAGCCTACAAATTAAAATATGAAAATTATGCATTTGCAGAGCATTTAAATGCTAACAATCATAGTTTTCCAGATCAATCCAAAATTAAATTGATCAAAGAAGTCAATGACCCCTTAATTCTTTCTTTAAAAGAATCCATTGAAATTTTAAAATCCTTGGAAAAAAGCCCAATTGAATCTTTAAATGAAAAACTAGAAATTATCAATGACCCTTTTTTAAAAACATTCCATTCATTCAGGTAAAACTCTTTAGAAAATGCCTAAACAAAAGAGTAACCCAGATATTGATCCAGTTATATTCTAATCTCCCAAGAGGAAACATGAAGAAAAAGACATTATATATTTTTCAAAATTTTCAATGTATAAATCTTAATTTGTAACTAATTTGAAATATTTGTGATAGACTGATGATGAAGGCAATGCCTTCAAAACTATAGTCTCTAGAAATAATTAAAAATTATTTTATTTAAAAAACAGAAGACTCTCTCATTTTATTTTATTTTTAACCTAACATAACAAATATAATCATACAAATAAAGTGGTTGAAGTGGCTCTTTTTTAACTTGGAAACAAATCTTATTTAATTTTATGTTTTTATTTCAGATCCTATACAATTATTTTTTTTTATTATTTTTTTCCTATTTATTTATTTTTTATAATGTTTATCAATTTGAACGAATGTGGGCAAATTGGTGTACGAGTAAACAAATATACACATAATAGAAAGTTAGAAATGCAAAAACTGGGTGCAGGGTGGGGTGGATGTTGGAGGTGCAGTTGTTGGGGATACGAGGGTGGGAGGCGCGGTTGGGGTGGGGTGGGGCGGAGTATGTGTGCAGTGGTGGGGGAGAGGTGTGTGTTTTCGGGAGGGGGGGGGGGCAGGGGTTACCGTGCATCACTCGGTGGCTCCAGTTACTAAAAATTAAATGAAACAATTTTTAATTAGTACATTTTGACAAATGAATATAAGGCTTATTTTATTTAATACTTATAATGCTTCAAAGCGACAAATAACAGGGTATAACAAAAAAAGCGTTCTTTGCAATTAATTTTCAAATTTGCGGATTAAAATTAATAAAATAAGTCCAACTTTCCTTGTTTCTTTCATCTCAAAAATCTTTTTCAGTTATTTTAAATAGACACATCTTCACTTGTCACTAATAAAGGAAAAATTACAGTGAATACAGGTTTAAATTTTTAAATTGGCAGCTCTGTCAATTTTTAATTCTTTATTTATCAATAAGTGTTACTTTTTTAAATTATTTTATATTAAATAAAATTTTAATAATTTATTTATAAACAAAATGACACCTTATTTTTGAAAGTTGGATTACAATATTAACCGAGTTATGGTGGTTTTAGTTATGGTTAGTTATTCTTAAGTAAATAAAAAAAGATGGTGTTCGATTCCAATCGATTGTTTGAATTTTCATAATTAATTTGTCAAGCGAGTTGAACAAATCGATGTAAGATGGCAGCATTAGGACATAAATAAAGTTTAAATTCAAATATTCAAAATTCGATGATGGCCGATTTCATCTCATCCAATTAACTATGACTATCCTATATTAATGACAATAAAAAAAATCATAACTCGATTAATTGTAAACCGATTTTCAACATTAAGGTGTCATTTATTCAGAATAAAATACTTAATATTTTATTAAATAAAAAATAATTTGATAAAACTAACTATTGAGATATTGAATAATTGAGACGTAGCCATCCATTGAAATTTTAAAATCCTTGGAAAAAAGCCCAATTGAATCTTTAAATGAAAAACTAGAAATTATCAATGACCCTTTTTTAAAAACATTCCATTCATTCAGGTAAAACTCTTTAGAAAAATGCCTAAACAAAAGAGTAACCCAGATATTGATCCAGTTATATTCTAAACTTCCAATTGGAAACATGAAGAAATAGACATATATTTTTCAAAATTTTCTATGTATTAATCTTAATTTGTAACTAATTTGAAATATTTGTGATAGACTGATGATGAAGGCAATGCCTTCAAATCTATAGTCTCTAGAAATAATTAAAAATTATTTTATTTAAAAAACAGAAGACTCTCTCATTTTATTTTTAACCTAAAATTAATAAATATTGTTGGAATTCATAAAATAAAAAATATGTTTTGTTCGTATTTATTTCTTAACATTGTATTTTTTTAAATTTTAATAAATATTGTTGGAATTCATAAAATAAAAATATGTTTTGTTCGTATTTATTTCTTAACATTGTATTTTTTTAAATTTTAATAAATATTGTTGGAATTCATAAAATAAAAATATGTTTTGTTCGTATTTATTTTTTAACATTGTATTTTTTAAATTTTAATAAATATTGTTGGAATTCATAAAATAAAAAATATGTTTTGTTCGTATTTATTTCTTAACATTGTATTTTTTAAATTTTAATAAATATTGTTGGAATTCATAAAATAAAAATATGTTTTGTTCGTATTTATTTCTTAACATTGTATTTTTTTAAATTTTAATAAATATTGTTGGAATTCATAAAATAAAAAATATGTTTTGTTCGTATTTATTTTCTTAACATTGTATTTTTTAAATTTTAATAAATATTGTTGGAATTCATAAAATAAAAAAATGTTTTGTTCGTATTTATTTTTTAACATTGTATTTTTTTAAATTTTAATAAATATTGTTGGAATTCATAAAATAAAAAATATGTTTTGTTCGTATTTATTTCTTAACATTGTATTTTTTTAAATTTTAATAAATATTGTTGGAATTCATAAAATAAAAAATATATCGTAGGCTTAGATTGCAAACCTGCTAACTCATATTCAGCATATTTTGCACAACTTTCTTAAAACGCATAAATTTTTTGCTTGTCACGTGATTTCAATTAAATAGGTGCATAATAGCGGTGTTTCGAAGCCAATGTAAGGTGTTTTTCTCTTTCTAATAGTGTGAAAATGTAATTTTTGACCAAAAGTGGAGGTTTGCAATTTAAATCGGCGATATAATGACTTCTTTAATTATCTTCTAAAATTTTAAAATTATTTGCCCATATCCATAGTCGACCGCAGACTATATTTTATGGAAAAAGTAGCCCCTAAAAGCTAAATGTTTGGCCACACCGGGTCTATATAGAACAGACATTAAGGATTCATAATCCCAAAACTTTGTACTGTTTATGTACCACTACTAGCCAATCCCGTGCTCGTTTGACAAATTTGGCAACATTGTAAGAGATTGAATATTTTTATACATGACATTAAAATAACTGATAAAATACATTTTATATTATATCGTTTATATCAGTTCAATTTTCTTTACTAAGTCAATTGAAACATTCGATTAGAAATAATCATGCTCGAAAATCTTTTTCCTCACATTTCAGAAGAAAAGAATTGGCACGTTCCGATGTGGCCATCCACTTGACTTTACAATACGCCCTGGCTCCTCTCTTATATTTAATATTTAATAAAATTATTGATAATCATGTAGGGGGGGGGGGGGGGGACAGTCTTTGGATTTTTAAGCTACTGGGGCCCATTGATTATGTAGGTATACAAAATTTGTTTGAGTTTGCTAAAATGGCCTAGATTCCCCCCCCCCTCCAATTTTGGCCCCAGAAAAAAAATATTTTCATTATTATAAGTTTATTTTATAGTATATTTCATTTTTCTTGTTTTTTTTTTTTAGTTTGAAAAGAATGTTTTTAGTTAGAATTTTTTTTAATACATTTTTCATTATTTAATCATTATTATCTCAGAAAATGTGTTGTAACTATGAATCGAAATTGTCTTAAAATATCTATTGGTTATTGTTTAATGTTGGTTTAGTTTTTTCATAAAAATGGTAAGAACGGTTTCTTAATTATAATTAAATATGAATGTAAATTTTCCGATATTCCCTATAGTGCAATGTTAAAGATCCTGAAAAACTCGATTTTTTGAAATTTAATATCTCCGGAACTGTATTGTTCATAAATTTCGTTTTTCTACCAATCGATGCAGAAATATTTAAATAATAATATATCTAAATTTTAGAAAAATCCTAAGAAAACACATTTGGCGGAACAACTACCTTAAATTGTTATTATTTTAAACAATTAAACTATTCCACATTTAGATAAATTTGAATATAAATCAATTTAAAGTAAAAAATAAGGATATGAAAGAGAAAAAATTGAAATTTTTAAAGTGGGCCACTTTATGTGCAGGGCAGTAAATATTAGAATTTACCAATTTAATTAATTAAAGGTATTTTTCTATAAAATAATTTATTATAGAACATCAATTTCATTCTCTTAAAAAATCCAACAATTCGAAAGATCGTCCCTCCTTCTTCAGGATTTAAAACGCTGAACGAAAGAACCTCCGTGTATATTAATATTATTTTTAATTGCAATTACAGTCAAAACTTTGTGGCCATGGATACGTCTTGAGGATGAGCATAGCGGTTCAAAACGTTATTAAAAATATAAATTAAGTTTTATTTTATTTTTGAATGCGATTAAAAATCGAACTTTTTTTGCCTGAATTAAAAATTAAAAATAATATTAATTTATCGCTTTTAAATGAATTAAAAAATTACCGAACATCGCTCGGTGTTCCAGATAATATATATATACAGGGTGAGTTTTTATTTTATCCTGAGACAGTCTTATAACTCAAAAACAGTGCATTATTAATTATTATTCAATTATTTATTTAATAATTAAATATTTGATCATTATTATTTAATAATTAAATTTAATGATTGTTAAAAATAATTATTAGGATTTTTTGAGATCTATTTAATTTAATATTTATTTTTATTTGATATCGTATAAAAAAATAGTTCTTATGAAAGTTGTTCAGTTTTTTTCTGGATTAAGAATATGTACAGAAACATATAGGTTTTTATTTGAAAAACAGAACTTGACATCGAAATATTCTTGAAAGTTTGTTCTAGGTCGAAAAACAATAGCGTAGTTTAGTTTCTCCATTGATATAAATAAGCTTTTATTTGAAATTTTTTTCATATAATGCACTGTTTTTGAGTTATAAGACTGTCTCACGATAAAATAAAAACTGACCCGGTTTATTATTTAAAAATAAACTTATATACATTTGATATAAATATGTGTATGCTTATTTGCATCAAGCAGAGGATAACCTCTTTGTTTTCTCTTTATTATTGAACAACTCTCGGCAAAATAAAAACTTTTCAATTAAACTTGTGCTTTAACTGATAAATACAAATAATTAGAGAGCATGAGGTACTTACTTTTGGTTTTTGGAGAATGGAATATTTTGACCACGTGTCTGCAGATTAAGAGTCCAGCAATGAATTATCAGCTATAGAAAAACCAAAATTGGTTCCTTCTTAACCTTACCCCTTCCACCCACACTCTTAATAAAAGGACTATTGTACTCCTGAGAGGGTGCATTCCTTTCTGAACGTACCCTTTTCCAAAAGATTTTAAATATTTAAAAAAATAAATTCAATTTCCCTCCATTTAATGAAAATAGAATAAAATAGAGAAAATAACTATTTATTTAGTTTTCTAAAATGTCTAAAATTATTTGAATAAATAAAAATAAAAACATGTGCGTATATATGCTCTGGCAGATCTATGACGTCACTTTTTCTGATCTGTATTTATCTATTTTGTTCTCAATCAGGCACTGAAGATGCTGTTTTAAAAAATGTCTGCGAAACAGTAATCCATGAACTGTCTGTCAATTAATGATTTTTGAAGGAGACAATAAAAGAGTGTGTCTTCTGCTGGAATTATAAATTTTATTTATTTATAACGAGACTATAGTTTCGAGGGCTTTGCCCTCTTCATCAGTCTATTACAATGTATTCACAGGAATTAATTTATGAGAACCTCATTCCAAGATATATACAAATAAAAACTAACATCAAATCCAGAACATCTTCAAGAGTCATTGCTGAAGCCAAGAAGAGATGGGTGAGTCATGAATTGAACCATTTATACTCTGTTAGAAAGATTCATAAATTAATTCCTGTGAATACATTGTAATAGACTGATGAAGAGGGCAAAGCCCTCGAAACTATAGTCTCGTTATAAATAAATAAAATTTATAATTCCAGCAGAAGACACACTCTTTTATTGTCTCCTTCAATATATAAAAATTCTGCTACTCTCGGCAAAAACTTTCAATTTAATTAATGATTTATTAAACTTATAATATAATACTATCCAGATAATGATCTGATTTTATATTATCCATCTCCAGCTCCAAAAAATCCGAAAATCAAATGATAAATTAATATTAATATAAATTAGATTTTCACAATTATTTGACGTTTAAAAAAAATTAATAAATTAACAATTATAATAATAATAATTACAAATTTAGAATTTTAAATAATGTTCTGGGTATAAAAATGTCAGTGTAAAGTGCTTCGCGCGAATTCTAAAAATTTGATAACTGCTGATGTAAAGAACTAACTGCTTCTTAACATCAAAAAAAGGGAAGATTTAAGGCAAACGAGGACCAGGCCGTCGGCGCATATCGTGGCTGCGAAAACTTGGTCTTTCTTTTCACTTAAATTGTTCAGAAGAGCAGGAAATAAGGTGTCGATCGCTAAAAGATGATAGCCAACGTCCAAAACGGGCATGGCTCGTCGTGAAGAAGAAGAAGCAGATGATGTAGAAGATCGATTTGAAGATACTTGTCATAGTTAATAGTATCTAAGCTTCCTACATTATCATGTATGCGGTGTTTCTTGTTTTGTTTATTGAATCGCATTGTTATTATTATTATTCTCTATACTCATGTTTCTCTTTTGTATTAATCTTTAAGTTAATAAAATTGTAAAGAATTAGACAAAACGACCTGTATTAGGTTTTTATTAACTTAAAGATTAATACAAAGAGAAACATGAGTATAGAGAATAATAATAATAACAATGCGATTCAATAAACAAAACAAGAAACACCGCATACATGATAATGTAGGAAGCTTAGATACTATTAACTATGACAATACTCTGCTTGTGGGCGGAAAATCTAATATTTCAGCTCTGTTTTCACTCATTCCTGTAAAGGTATTTAAAAGAAAATTAATTAGTTTTAACTTAGATATTGGAGGGTAGGTATTTATATTTTATATATATTTCCATTATTACCAGGTAAATTTAAAGTTGGAATTCTGCCTGATTTCAAATTTGTTCTATTTCGAACCATGACGAATTTGAATTTTTTACCGAAATGTTTATCACAAACTTTGTAATTATTTTGGTAAAGTGCAGAGATCATCTCTGCCAATGTTTGCACCAAATATCAAATAGCTAAAACAATTTCATAATTTCAATATAAAAAGCTTTGAAAAAATAATTTCCTTAACGTTTTTTGTGTATGGGTTTTAATTAATTGTTTTTCAAAATAACCTGTTTATTTTGGGTAATATGAAGAATTCCTTTTATATATACGTAGATATTGTGAGAGATATACACCTGGCCACCCCACACCCACCCCCCATTTTGGGCGGTTGATTTTTCCATTTTTAGTTTTCTTGGAATCCCACTGATTATGTATACAAAATTTGGTTAAGTTTGGTACAAGGGCTTAGATTTTAATTTTTTGACCATGCACACCCCCCCCCATTTTTGGCGGTTAGTTTTTGCATTTTTAGACTTCTGGGGTCCCACTGATTATGTATACAAAATTTGGTTGAGTTTGGTCAAATGGCCTAGATTTTTAATTTTTAACCCCCCTCCACCCCCCTTAATTTTTGGTCGATATGCACCAAAATCTAATCAGCTCTTAATCTCAATGGACCAAAACTACGTGTGAAATTTGGTTTCGATATTCACACTAGTTTTTGAGCTAGCTCGTCCACAATATTTGGTAACGCACAGATTAACAAACTAACAGACATTTTGACAAAACAATTATTATCTCGAAAAATATAATTTTTTCGATGTTCACTCATTAGAGCTTTTTTGTAGAGCGAAATGGCATGGTTTAGCTCAAGTTTTTTAATCAAAATAGTTTCAGCCGTTTTTGAGATATTTCGCAAAAAAAAAAAAAGGAAAAAAAACACTTTTTTCATGCACGATTACAATACTTGACCATACCCTGTATGGTAAAGTAAAAATCTGTAAAAAAAAACTTTTTTTTCTCCATTTTATTTAAGGCTTTAAGACCAATATTTAAGGTGATAGAGATGTTTAAAGATTAAAAAAAAATCCTTTTATGAATTCGATTGTTTTAAGAGGGGGACCGGATAAAACTGATTTGGTTGTTTTTATATACGCTAATAGAATTGTTGAAAATAATAAAACTGCTTTATTATTTACACTTTACTTCAAATTAAAATTAGGCATACAATCAAAATAAAAAGGGGCCGATATGTGTTAGCCAACCTCCAGAAAGGTGAGACGGGCCACAAAGGTTGGGGACCGCTGTTATACACCATCATAAACTGGCCTATCCCTTGTTCACGGTTTATCTTTTTGATAGGGGACACCCTGTATACCGGGTAAGTTTTTTTATCTTGAGACAGTCTTATAACTCAAAAACAGTAGATTATAGGAAAAAAAAGTTTTAAACAAAAGTTTATTTATATTCAGGGGGAAACTAAACTACGCTATTTTTTGTCTATCTAGTGTAGACGCTCGATATCCGCTTTAGAGAACATATATATTATTGTAGGGCAGTACATAAATTGGGGCTACTGATAATAAGTATTTCTATTAGTAATTAATAACCCGGTTTTCTCCGGCGATCCCGGGAATATCTTCGAATTATTCTTGTTTCCCAGGAATTTTTATTTACCTGGAAATGAGAAACCCTAGTATATATCAATGATTCCCAACCTTTTCTAGACTATCGCCCCCCTCCCACCCTCCGTAGTACATAAGTGTTAATTTTATAATTAAGATTTAGTTTCATATTATCTGTACCTAATTTATCTGTTAAAAATATAAAGCAGAAATTAATGAAACGACAACCAAATGTTCAATAAAATTGATATTAAAATTTAAAAAATAAACACACTATAAATATAGAGACCATGCGTTAAACATAGAGTCAGCACTACTGCCGAAAGTAGCGCTCTCTTGTGTTTATTTATTCAAATAATTAGGGAAAATAGGGATAAATATTGTACTATATAGTATATATCAAAGGAAAGAAAAGAGCCTAGAGGGGCTACAGCGAGTCCCTTTGTATTGGAAGTTTAATAAATCATCCCCCAAAGATTACATTTTCGTCGCCAGTTGGCGCTAAAGTCATGGCGCACGGTCACTATAATAAATAATAAATAATTAGATAGACATAAAACTACCCACTGAATCGACGCTCATGAAATGAAATTAAAAACTTTAGTACTGTTGCCAACAATCCAGGGTGAGAACTGGCATTGTTTTTTGAGGCCAGAACTCTTGGTAACCATTTTTGAATTTTACTTTGAGATCATCGTAAGAGGTAAGGGAAAGTCGAATGGTATTCACTAAACAGGGCTAAAAAATAAGTAGAGGTAAGAAAAATCTAATGAGAGAGATAGGACAGTGAGGTATTTAAGGAGGAGTGAGATAGGGAGGGTATGGAGGGGTAAATGAGGAGGGAGATAGGGACAATGGGACATAGCGAGTCCTATATAAGGAGGAGAAAGATAGTGAGATGGTCAGTATGTGTCAGGCAGTGAAGGGTGAAACATCGACTCTGAGTGTAAGGTGGAGGGGGGGGGGGGGAGATAGGGACAATGGGACATGGCGAGGCCTATATAAGGGGGAGAGAGAGAAAGGGAGATGGTCAGTATATGTCAGGCAGTGAAGGGTGAAACATCGACGATGAGTTTAAGTTGGGGGGAGGGACAATGTGAAGATGGCGAGTGCTATATAAGGTGCAGAAAGATAGTGAGATGGTCAGTATGTCTCAGGTAGTGAGGGGGAAAAATCGACTCTGAGGTAGGGGGTGGAGATAGGGAAAATGACCATGGCGAGGCCTATATAAGGGAGAGAAAGATAGTGAGATGGTCAGTATGTGTCAGGCAGCGACGGATGAAACATCGACTGTATTACATTATAGCGTCTCCACCTTCATCAAAATCCTCTCATCTGACTCCAGCTCCAACCAGGAGACATTCTCTATAAAGGTAAAATATATTTTTTACTCTATTCATATATAAGTAAGAAATACTCTAAATTTTTCAAGAAATTTTTTTCGATTTTTTAAAAAAAAAAATTCAAATAAAATAAATAATATATTAAATATAATTTTCTTTAGAATATTGGTATAAAAAATACTTTAAATTCTCTATATTATTTTACCAATAATATTTTTTTCTCTTTTCGGGTAGGTGGTCGTCCTACTAATAATAACATTTAGATTAATTATTAGATTTTCTTATTTTATGGAAAATCAAATAATTTATCTTAGGGTAACGTGTAGATTTGTACTTCTTTATTTCTTATAAATAAAGATGTAGAGACCTACTTCAGGGGCTGGCGTCCCTGCCCACGTGAGCTTATATTCATTCCCTAATCCTATCCAAGTTCAATCCGTCTTTTCACAAATCCATATTCCTTCGAACTGTTTCGCGAGTATTTTTTCATTTGTTCGCGAGTGAGTGTAACGTCTGTTCCTGTGTGGCCAGAGTATTCCAGGTCCAAGCAGGAGACTTTCTCTAAAAAGGTAAAATATATTTTTAATACTCTATTCATAGATAAGTCAGAAATACTCTAAATTTTTCAAGAAAGTTTTTCGATTTTTCTAAAAAAAATTCAAATAAAATAAATAATATATTTAATATAATTTTCTTTTAGAATATTTGTTTAAAAAATACTTTAAATTCTCTATATTATTTTACTAATAATATTTTTTTCCCTTTTCAGGTAGGTGGTCGTCCTACTAATAATAACATTTAGATTAAGTATTAGATTTTCTTATTTTATGGAAAATCAAATAATTTATCTTAGGGTAACGGATAGATTTGTACTTCATTATTTATTATAAATAAAGATGTAGAGACCTACTTCAGGGGCTGGCGTCCCTGCCCACGTGAGCTTATATCCTTTCCCTAATCCTATCTAATTTCAATCCGTCTTTTCACAAATCCATATTCCTTCGAAGTGTTTCGCGAGTATTTTTTTATTTGTTCGCGAGTGAGTGTAACGTCTGTTCCTGTGTGGCCAGAGTATTCCAGGTCCAAGCAGGAGACTTTCTCTAAAAAGGTAAAATATCTTTTAATACTCTATTCATTTATAAGTAAAAAATACTCTAAATTTTTCAAGAAATTTTTTCGTTTTAAAAAAAAAAATTCAAATAAAATAAATAATATATTAAATATAATTTTCTTTACAATATTTGTATAAAAAATACTTTAAATTCTGTATATTATTTTACTAAATATACTTTTTTTCTCTTTTCAGGTAGGTGGTCGTCCTACTAATAATAACATTTAGATTAAGTATTAGATTTTCTTATTTTATGGAAAATCAAATAATTTATCTTAGGGTAACGGATAGATTTGTACTTCATTATTTATTATAAATAAAGATGTAGAGACCTACTTCAGGGGCTGGCGTCCCTGCCCACGTGAGCTTATATCCTTTCCCTAATCCTATCCAAGTTCAATCCGTCTTTTCACAAATCCATATTCCTTCGAAGTGTTTCGCGAGTATTTTTTTACTTGTTCGCGAGTGAGTGTAACGTCTGTTCCTGTGTGGCCAGAGTATTCCAGGTCCAAGCAGGAGACTTTCTCTAAAAAGGTAAAATATCTTTTAATACTCTATTCATATATAAGTAAGAAATACTCTAAATTTTTCAAGAAATTTTTTCGATTTTTAAAAAAAAAAATTCAAATAAAATAAATAATATATTAAATATAATTTTCTTTAGAATATTTGTATAAAAAATACTTTAAATTCTCTATATTATTTTACTAATAATATTTTTTTCTCTTTTCAGGTAGGTGGTCGTCCTACTAATAATAACATTTAGATTAAGTATTAGATTTTCTTATTTTATGGAAAATCAAATACTTTATCTTAGGGTAACGTGTAGATTTGTACTTCTTTATTTCTTATAAATAAAGATGTAGAGACCTACTTCAGGGCTGGCGTCCCTGCCCACGTGAGCTTATATCCTTTCCCTAATCCTATCCAAGTTCAATCCGTCTTTTCACAAATCCATATTCCTTCGAAGTGTTTCGCGAGTATTTTTTTATTTGTTCGCGAGTGAGTGTAACGTCTGTTCCTGTGTGGCCAGAGTATTCCAGGTCCAAGCAGAGACTTTCTCTAAAAAGGTAAAATATCTTTTTAATACTCTATTCATATATAAGTAAGAAATACTCTAAATTTTTCAAGAAAGTTTTTCGATTTTCTAAAAAAAAAATTCAAATAAAATAAATAATATATTAAATATAATTTTCTTTAGAATATTGGTATAAAAAATACTTTAAATTCTGTATATTATTTTACTAATAATATTTTTTTTCTCTTTTCAGGTAGGTGGTCGTCCTACTAATAATAACATTTAGATTAATTATTAGATTTTCTTAGTTTATGGAAAATCAAATAATTTATCTTAGGGTAACGGGTAGATTTGTACTTCATTATTCTTATAAATAAAGATTTACAGACCTACTTCAGGGGCTGGCGTCCCTGCCCACGTGAGCTTATATCCTTTCCCTAATCCTATCCAAGTTCAATCCGTCTTTTCACAAATCCATATTCCTTCGAAGTGTTTCGCGAGTATTTTTTTATTTGTTCGCGAGTGAGTGTAACGTCTGTTCCTGTGTGGCCAGAGTATTCCAGGTCCAAGCAGAGACTTTCTCTAAAAAGGTAAAATATATTTTTAATACTCTATTCATATATAAGTAAGAAATACTCTAAATTTTTCAAGAAATTTTTTCGATTTTTTAAAAAAAAAATTCAAATAAAATAAATAATATATTAAATATAATTTTCTTTAGAATATTTGTATAAAAAATACTTTAAATTCTCTATATTATTTTACTAATAATATTTTTTTTCTCTTTTCAGGTAGGTGGTCGTCCTACTAATAATAACATTTAGATTAATTATTAGATTTTCTTAGTTTATGGAAAATCAAATACTTTATCTTAGGGTAACGTGTAGATTTGTACTTCATTATTCTTATAAATAAAGATTTACAGACCTACTTCAGGGGCTGGCGTCCCTGCCCACGTGAGCTTATATTCATTCCCTAATCCTATCCAATTTCAATCCGTCTTTTCACAAATCCATATTCCTTCCGAAGTGTTTCGCGAGTATTTTTTTATTTGTTCGCGAGTGAGTGTAACGTCTGTTCCTGTGTGGCCAGAGTATTCCAGGTCCAAGCAGGAGACTTTCTCTAAAAAGGTAAAATATATTTTTAATACTCTATTCATATATAAGTAAGAAATACTCTAAATTTTTCAAGAAATTTTTTCGATTTTTCTAAAAAAAAAATTCAAATAAAATAAATAATATATTAAATATAATTTTCTTTACAATATTTGTATAAAAAAATACTTTAAATTCTGTATATTATTTTACTAATAATATTTTTTTTCTCTTTTCAGGTAGGTGGTCGTCCTACTAATAATAACATTTAGATTAATTATTAGATTTTCTTATTTTATGGAAAATCAAATAATTTATCTTAGGGTAACGTGTAGATTTGTACTTCTTTATTCTTATAAATAAAGATTTACAGACCTACTTCAGGGGCTAGCGTCCCTGCCCACGTGAGCTTATATTCATTCCCTAATCCTATCCAAGTTCAATCCGTCTTTTCACAAATTCATATTCCTTCGAAGTCTTTCGCGAGTATTTTTTATTTGTTCGCGAGTGAGTGTAACGTCTGTTCCTGTGTGGCCAGAGTATTCCAGGTCCAAGCAGGAGACTTTCTCTAAAAAGGTAAAATATATTTTTAATACTCTATTCATATATAAGTAAGAAATACTCTAAATTTTTCAAGAAATTTTTTCGATTTTTCTAAAAAAAAATTCAAATAAAATAAATAATATATTAAATATAATTTTCTTTACAATATTTGTATAAAAAAATACTTTAAATTCTGTATATTATTTTACTAATAATAT
This sequence comes from Forficula auricularia, assembly GCA_024734495.1. NCBI lineage: Eukaryota > Metazoa > Arthropoda > Insecta > Dermaptera > Forficulidae > Forficula > Forficula auricularia. The sequence continues at coordinate 2,940,874 of JALMQS010000073.1, forward strand.
TTTTTTCTCTTTTCAGGTAGGTGGTCGTCCTACTAATAATAACATTTAGATTTATTATTAGATTTTCTTAGTTTATGGAAAATCAAATAATTTATCTTAGGGTAACAGGTAGATTTGTACTTCATTATTCTTATAAATAAAGATTTACAGACCTACTTCAGGGGCTGGCGTCCCTGCCCACGTGAGCTTATATCCTTTCCCTAATCCTATCCAAGTTCAATCCGTCTTTTCACAAATTCTTATTCCTTCCAAGTTTTTCGCGAGTATTTTTTATTTATTCGCGAGTGAATGTAAAGTTTGTTCCTGTGTGGCCAGAGTATTCCAGGTCCAGGCAGGAGACTTTCTCTATAAAGGTAAAATATCTTTTTAATACCCTATTCATATATTTAAATAGTTAAGAAATATTCAAATTTTTAATTTTTTTTTCGAATTTTTCAAAAAACGATCAAATAAAATAAATAAATAAAATTTTATTGGAATATTTCTATAAAAATCTCATATTTCATTATATAATTTTTCTAATATAATTTTTTTTCTTTTTCCAGGTAGGTGCTCGTCCTACTAATACTAACATCAAGATTAAATTATTAAAAATTAAAATTATTACTTTTTCTAAATTAAATTTGACATATTGGTTTGAAACAATATCGCCTTTATATTTTCAGTCTAATAAAATTATTTCACATGGATAGATAATACAATTTCAATTTTGGTTAAAAATATAACATTCAAAATAATTAACTTTTAAAAATAATCGCCTTCTATTTAAAATACTCTCCTTTAAACTTTAATCTAATTATTTTTCTGTTTCTGATTTAATGCATAAATAAAAAAAAACAAATTTTCTCTCGTCATACTCAGATCTACAAATTTGTTATATTTGAGTCTTAAATACAAATATTTGACAAAATTTTTTTACAAAATTTCGAATGTTTTAATACTTTGATTCGAAACAAATTGCAGTATTGGAGACATTGTACTGGTATTTGATTCGGAAAAGGTCTTTTAACAATTACTTATCTCAAGTGTAGACGTATTTTGGTACAAATACAATGTCTCCTTTTTGTTCCAATTCACGTGTACCCTTGAAATTTTCATTATTTTCCACTTTAAAATTTAAAGTGTTTAATACATTTGAAAATAAAGGAAATATTTAAAATTTTAAAATTATCACTCTATTAGTTTATTTTCTAATTTGGTATCAAAATTATATTAATGATCACCGTTTAATTATTATTTATTTATCTATCCATGTGGGGGTGGTGACAGCTGCCTTCTCGTGGTGCCCCCTGTCCTCACTAAACAGCTGTCTATGTCTCTGTATAAATTATATATCGAGACATAATCATATATAATAATTACGTTTGCATAATACACATTCCTATTAATAATAATAACCATTTTCGAAAACGCAGAGATTTTAACATATAGGTAATATCGCAATTATAATTTCACTTTTGGTTTGGATTTTACAAAATTAAAATACAAAATTCATTCAAAATTTATGCAAACAATAATATATTATTTATGAAATTTGAAGTATTTATATTCGACTGAAAATATAAAGGAAATTTTCGGACGTCATTGTCTCTAAGAATTGGGATTCCGCGACATTTCAGCCCCCGACAAAATACCCCCGACAGAACATCCCCCGACAAAATATCCTTCTAGATAAAATATCTCATGACAAAATAACCCTCCCCCTCGTGAATCTTATGAGTAATGCAAATCGACTCCGGTTCAGTTAATATATATTTCAGTTCGGCTCGGTTGGGTTCGTATAGCTCCTTTTCAGGATGACGGTACGGTTGGCACACCAGTGAAAAAACATCAATTCTTCAATATCCACACGGTATTGACTCCATGAAAAACATTATTTATAATTAAAAAAGAATGAAGATGAAGACCAAGTCTTCGAAACTATAGTCTCAAACTAATAAATATATATATATATATACGAGATTTTCGTGCGTGCCTTAGGCACGCCCTCGAAACTCGACCCTCCGAGCTGGTGCCCTGGCGGGCAGCGTCTCGGTCCAAAAATTTTATTCTCTTAAAACCACACTCCAAATGTATACCGGTAAACTACCGAAAATACATCGTCTCTTAAAAGTTTCGCCTCTTTAACTTTTGAGTGGCGGGGGGGGAGGAATAATGATGAATATATTTAATGTTTCTTAATTTAAAATTAATTGGAGTCTTTCATTTCAAAATTCGAGTCCAAATTAGAAATTAGAATTTCAAATTTGCTTGGTTAATGAAAATCGATTGGAGCCATCAGTTTAAAATCCGCGCTGACAATTATATTTCAAATTTGCCTCGTTAATTAATATATATTTAATGTTTCTTAATTTAAAATCTATTGGTGTTTTTTCATTTTCATTCGAGTTCAAATGAATACAATATTATCTCGACACAAAGTCCAAATCAAAAATATCTAGTTTTAGTAACACAAATCAAGATAGAAATATTAATGATGCAATGGTGTAATCGCTAGAGCTGATGCCCATAGTTCAAGAGTTCGTCGGTTCGATTCTAGGCAAGAGCGTAATTTTTTTAGAGAAATTTCTCTAGGCGTTGTTACAAATTAATCTAGACAAATATATATAGTATATTTATATATACAGATATATCATCTGATATACATATGTGTGTATGTATATTTTCATCAAGCAGAGGACAACCTCTTTGTTTCTCTTTGTGGACTAATTAATATATTAAATCGAACCAGGGGACCCGGGGTTCGAATCCGATTCGAGGCATCCAGCTAAAATCTGACCCCCGGGGTAGAGAAAAATTAAAAAAAAAAAAAATATAGCTAGTATCGTAATTAGGCTTATGGCTGGAAAGGCCGAAAAGCAAAAAAAAAAAAAATATATTAAATAAAAAAACACTATCAAAATATATTAAAAAAGTTCTCTGCTATTTGGAAATCTCGGCTAAATGGGTCAATTTTTAAATAACTTGCCATCCTAGATTACTATGCGTTTTTTGACATTAAAGATGATCCAAAGTTGCCCCATAAAATTTTTTAAAATCATAAGTCGGTTCAAAATATTTTTTTCTCCAAAAGTCTAGTACTTATGGGTTTTTTTTGAATCCTGGCCAAGAGCATGATTGCGTAACAAAAATTGAAATAATAAAATATGTAAATTTGTAGCCACAGACACTTGATATTTAGGGTGGGGTAGAGATTTTAACCCTTTTCAAAAAATTCCTATACTTACGTTTTATATTTTATTTTTATATTGTTTTAATTTATCGTTTCGACCATCAATTGTATTCACTTTTAAAAATTAATATTTTATCATAATTTTATATTAAATTTATTAAATCTAGATACAGTCCACTCTCGGTAAAGTAACTTTTTATTTATATTATAATTGCCTATAATTTAAATTATTTTTCGACTCTGCGATCGTTTTAATTTAAGTTTTAAGTTGATTTTTTGAATGTATTTTTCGAAATATTTAAAAATAATTTTATGTTGGCAACCCTTGGAACAATAGTCTATTTAGTAAGAGTAGGGGGACAGGATTTAGATAACTAATTTTCGGCTTTCTTGGGTCATTATTCATTTCATCTCATCTACTGAATATAAGTGCTCAAAAGTTCGGTTTTTCTATAAACAAATCGTAAGTACCATGCTTTGTAATTATTTATTTGTTAAAACTTATAACCTTAATATATTAATAATACTACTATTATTCAATATTATTTTGATAAAATTCATGGGTAATTTTTATTTTTCTGGGGAATATATATTCAAATTTGGTTCGACTTTTTAATGATTTTGTAATTTATTTAACGATATATTATTTAAGCTATAAAGTTTAATATAGTACAAATGTTTATTTTACAAATACAAAGTAGTTAACGAAATTTCAGCTCATTAGCTTAAGATTTTTACAGTTTAGTTTTTCTAATTTTACACCCTTATTAGTTTTGATTGACACTATTGTCTTAATTCAGTAATTTTTTTTTTTTTTTAAGTTTTCGAAATATTTAAAAATAATTTTATGTTGGCAGCCCTTGGAACAATAGTCTATTTAGTAAGAGTGGGGGGACAGGATTTAGATAACCAATTTTCGGCTTTCTTGGGTCATTATTCATTTCATCTCATCTACTGAATATAAGTGCTCAAAAGTTCGGTTTTTCTATAAACAAATCGTAAGTACCATTCTTTGTAATTATTTATTTGTTAAAACTTATAACCTTAATATTAATAATACTACTATTATTCAATATTATTTTGATAAAATTCATGGGTAATTTTTATTTTTCTGGGGAATATATATTCAAATTTGGTTCGACTTTTTAATGATTTTGTAATTTATTTAACGATATATTATTTAAGCTATAAAGTTTAATATAGTACAAATGTTTATTTTACAAATACAAAGTAGTTAACGAAATTTCAGCTCATTAGCTTAAGATTTTTACAGTTTAGTTTTTCTAATTTTACACCCTTATTAGTTTTGATTGACACTATTGTCTTAATTCAGTAATTTTTTTTTTTTTTAAGTTTTCGAAATATTTAAAAATAATTTTATGTTGGCAGCCCTTGGAACAATAGTCTATTTAGTAAGAGTGGGGGGACAGGATTTAGATAACCAATTTTCGGCTTTCTTGGGTCATTATTCATTTCATCTCATCTACTGAATATAAGTGCTCAAAAGTTCGGTTTTTCTATAAACAAATCGTAAGTACCATTCTTTGTAATTATTTATTTGTTAAAACTTATAACCTTAATATTAATAATACTACTATTATTCAATATTATTTTGATAAAATTCATGGGTAATTTTTATTTTTCTGGGGAATATATATTCAAATTTGGTTCGACTTTTTAATGATTTTGTAATTTATTTAACGATATATTATTTAAGCTATAAAGTTTAATATAGTACAAATGTTTATTTTACAAATACAAAGTAGTTAACGAAATTTCAGCTCATTAGCTTAAGATTTTTACAGTTTAGTTTTTCTAATTTTACACCCTTATTAGTTTTGATTGACACTATTGTCTTAATTCAGTAATTTTTTTTTTTTTTAAGTTTTCGAAATATTTAAAAATAATTTTATGTTGGCAGCCCTTGGAACAATAGTCTATTTAGTAAGAGTGGGGGGACAGGTATTTAGGGAACCAATTTTCGGCTTTCTTGGGTCATTATTCATTTCATCTCATCTACTGAATATAAGTGCTCAAAAGTTCGGTTTTTCTATAAACAAATCGTAAGTACCATTCTTTGTAATTATTTATTTGTTAAAACTTATAACCTTAATATTAATAATACTACTATTATTCAATATTATTTTGATAAAATTCATGGGTAATTTTTATTTTTCTGGGGAATAAATATATATTTTCAAATTTGGTTCGACTTTTTAATGATTTTGTAATTTATTTACCGATATATTATTTAAGCTATAAAGTTTAATATAGTACAAATGTTTATTTTACAAATACAAAGTAGTTAACGAAATTTCAGCTCATTAGCTTAAGATTTTTACAGTTTAGTTTTTCTAATTTTACACCCTTATTAGTTTTGATTGACACTATTGTCTTAATTAAGTAATTTTTTTTAAGTTTTAAGTTGATTTTTTGAATGTATTTATTTTTCGAAATATTTAAAAATAATTTTATGTTGGCAACCCTTGGAACAATAGTCTATTTAAAAAGAGTGGGGGGGGGGACGGGTATTTAGATAACCAATTTTTATTTTCTTTGTGTCATTATCCATTTTGATCTGCATTTGTATACACTTATATTGCTACCCAAAAGTTTCCCTTCTTCAGAAACAAATTGTAAGTACCATGCTTTGTAATTATTTATTTATTTTTTAAAACATAACATTACCATGACTAATTCTCCTTCAATCTCAAAATTATTTTCATAAAATTAATGGGTTTTTTTCTTTTCTCTTACATAAATTGTAGCATAATAAATAACTTTCTCTTCTTTCAATGTTTCAGATCTCATAATATCTTTTCTTATAATGAACATTACACTGAACAATATTGGAAATGGATACGTTGTTCGAAACACTCCTGGATGGGTTGGAACAAAATGCTGGATTAGATGAGAAGAGAATACTTGTAAATTCTATCCTCCCTGTGGATAAATACACATTGCTGCAAAGGATCCTCTCGTATGAAGAACAGCTTAACGAAGAAATCCGTTTGAATTGTCTTCCAATTTTCTTTGACGAGAATACAAAATATATTAGCTTTGTACAATTTTCAGATAATCAGACAACTATAAAATCCATTATGGAACTAATACCGAAACACTGTCTAAATATTGAAACGATCGATTTCATTAGTTTATGGATCAAACCTGAAAACAAAGAGAATTTCAAATTATTTCTGAAACAAACACCAAACATGAAAACTCTACGGGTGACATGTTTAGACCAGAATTCGTGCAATACATCAACTTTTACTGGAAGATGATTTCGCCCAGCATGACGCTGATGTTCAAAATGGACTATTAAAAATCGACTACATCAACGGAATTGAATTAAGTGCGTCAGATTGTGCCCAACTTTTAAACCTTCTACCAAAATTGACATCTTTAGGCCCTGATCAAGAACTAGGTCCAGTTATATCATCTTATATTGATGATAATCTTCTCCAAAAATTACATAATATAACCGAATTTTATATTGAAGGAACAAACTTAAACACTTTGGAACATTTTGTAAGATTCTGCCCCAAAGCAAAAAAAATTTTTTTACATTTCCCAACTATACATTCTATTGAAATTCTTTCAAGATTTCCTGAACTCGTGGATTTGGTTTTAATTTTTCAAGACCTCGATCAAATTAGTGAAATCATTCCCTTATTAGAAAATGATATTAAATTTTTGACTTTAAGGACCCCTGAACATATTCTTTTTGATCCAAATATTTTTCCCAAGTTATGCCCGTGTTTAATAAATTTAGAAATTAATTATAAAACCTTCTTTTTCTAATAAGCTGCATGATTATTGATTAATTCATCTATTTATGTTCAACTATTTAGGTGACTTAAAATTCCATCCTGACCAAATGATTGGTAGGAGCGGATAGTTTAGTAATAAGTTATTTTTATGTTATTTTATATTAAATTAAATTGATTTTTTGTAATTATTTTATTATCAATAAAATCTATAATACAAACTAAAAAAAAAAATATATATATATTTTTGTTTTTTACCCCAAATCTCTCTATCTACTCTTATTAAACGAGCAAAAATTGTATATTTATTTGTTTGTATATATATTTGTCTGTTTATATATTTATCTTAGTTCTATTTTGAAAACGACTCTACCGATTTTGATGAAATTCACGGGTTAGTGGGTTTTTGGGGTGACAATTCGATCTGTCACGGTCTCATCTTCGACAAAATTGTTTTTGATGGGTTTTCTCGTAATTAAATTAATTATTCGCAGGTAGACAAATCTCATTCTTAGGGTTTTAAAAAAGGTTTCCTTTTCCTTTTATACCCAGGCAGACAATGGGTTGTTTGATTCATTGTTCTAAAAGGCCTTGAAGAAGTATTGTGATTGTGGATTTTAACATATTTTGTTCTCCCTAAACGTTAGAAATATTAATAAACGTTTTATAATTGTTTTTATAAAGAATTTTATTTATTTAATAGAATAAAAAATAATCAAGAATTTATTTAAAAATACCTATATTTCGCATAAGCAGGTCTCAATTTTCTGAAAAAACAACACATTTTAATAGGTTTTATTTATTAATTGGATGAATAAAAATGAATCATATGGTTGAATCAAAACAGGTGCAGAAGGTGGGACGCAGTGGTGGGGAATCCGGGGGTAGGGAGAGGTTTCGGGGGTGGAGTCGAGCGGGGTGGAGGTGGGGGGGGGGGGCTACATTGGGAGACTATTATATATATTTGTATTTTTTTAATTTGAAAGCGGCTCTCAAATAAAAATCGACCTTTTTATCAGAATTTTTAAATTAAAAATAATATTAAAATAAAGCTTTTAACTGAAGGAAGAAGTTACCGAGCATCGCTCGGTGCCTCCAGGTACTGTATCCTTATGACAGAAAAAACTTTATCCCGCAGAGGCTGTTTTGCAGCCACAAAAAATCCGTCTTTCTTTCAAAATACTTGAGATATCACATTCGATCTTATTTGTCGATGAAAAGAAGAAAATCTGTGAAATTCAGAAAATTCTTCAAAATTAATTTTTCAGTTTTTAATTGAAATGTTTTTATTTTACCGAGAGTAGCAGAATTGTTGAATCATAAAGAGAAACAAGTAGGTCCTCTGCTTAATGCAAATAAACATACACACATATACCGGGTGAGATTCTTATCTTGGGAAAGACTTATAACTCAAAAACAGTGCATTATATGATAAAAAGTTTATTTATATAAAGGGGGAAACTAAACTACATTATTGGTTGTTGACCTAGAGTAATTTTAGACAATTGACATTATTTATTTGATGAGATATTGGTGCAACGATCGTAGAGTCGAAAAATAATTTAAATTATAGAGAATTATAATATAAATAAAAAATTACTTTTCCGAGAATGGACTATATATAGATTTTAAAAAAAAAACAAGCTGTCAAGGGTATTTCGAGGTCAATTTCTGTTTGTTAAATGTATTTCTGTATACAAGGTCGGATCAGGGGTGGGGGGGCGGAGGGGGCGATTGCTCCCCCCCCCATACAGGCCCGTGCCTGGCGGGAGTGCAACACGTGCGTCGCACGCAGAGGCCAAAAAACGGCGGCCAAATCGACAGGGGATTTATAACCTTTTTTATTTTTTTATTTTAATGAACTTAAAATATGAGATATGAAATTTGTAAAAAAAAAAACATTTTTTTTTTTAAATTTTAAAATTGAAAATAAACAATTGGATGTTGATGAAAGCAGTCCACGGTGGTTGTAAGAAATAAGACTATAGAGGTTTTATTATTTTATATTTATTTGTTAAACCGACGTTTCGGAGATTTATTCTCTCCTTCTTCAGGGTAACAAAAAGTCAATGAAAGTAGTTCAAATCATTGACTTTTTGTTACTGAAGAGAATAAATCTCCAGTATCGATTTGTAAATAAATATAAAATAATAAAACCTCTATGATCTTGGCCTACAACCACCATGGATACTTTCATCAACATCAATTACATATTTATACCAGTCCGTCTCCTAAAGAAAATCTCTATCAATTGAAAATAAAGTTTTAAATCTATGTGTGTGTGGGGGGGGGGGGGGGCGTCTCTGCCGCTGTAGATCTTATATACATCGGGCACCTTATATACATTCTCTCCCCCCCCCCCCCATAAAAATTCCTGGATCCGCCCTTGTCTGTACATATTCTTAATCTGAAAAAAACTGAACAACTTCAGATATTTGAAAAATAAAGTAATTTACCCCTCTCCATGCGTTCGACAAAAAGAAGTAATCTCTCTGTTCTCTGTTGAGTGTTTTTATCCTGTATTTTTTTTTTAAGTATAATATTTTTTTATGAATTTTGAAAAATAAATTAATATAATTATTAATTTAAAAAGAACCGTGTTTGGTGGCCCTATTTTATTTAAATTGAATTGGCTAAGGGGCCAGTAAGGGAAAATAAAAAGTTGAAATAAAGTCAACTTCTATTTGTTACTTTATTTTGGGCAGACGTAATCGATATTTTTTACAACGTTTCGAGCGCTATACCGCTGCTCTTCATCAGTGCACGTCAACTGGAAAAGATCATTGCATGTTTTAATTTTTTTGTTTTAACATTTATAATAAATTTTTAAAGGGTGGAAATGAGGATTATATACTACTCACCCAAGTCCACAAAAACTATCTCCAGCAGACGTTTTACATTAAGAATCATTACATTGGTATCAGGTGACCTACTTTTAATTATGTGAGATTTTTATATCGTTTGAACAGCTTTTGATTGTATATGATTTCTAGACAACCAGTGAAATGAATGTATTGTGAATGTGAGTGGTGGTGTAATGGGGTGGATTTGTTGTGGATGTGATGAATAATGTGATAAATTTTGTATCAATTATCGATCTTTTGTGCGATATGTGGATTTATAAATAGCCTGGAGTGCGTTGAACTTGAGTGGAGTGGGGAACTTTGCTTCTATATATGTAAAATGAAGGCAGGACGAAAGACAGTATTTGAAATTGTTCAGTTGGAATAACTTGTTTTACCAATGTAATGATTCTTAATGTAAAACGTCTGCTGGAGATAGTTTTTGTGACTTGGGTGAGTAGTATATAATCCTCATTTCCACCCTTTAAAAATTTATTATAAATGTTAAAACAAAAAAATTAAAACATGCAATGATCTTTTCCAGTTGACGTGCACTGATGAAGAGCAGCGGTATAGCGCTCGAAACGTTGTAAAAAATATCGATTACGTCTGCCCAAAATAAAGTAACAAATAGAAGTTGACTTTTATTTCAGACTTTTTATTTTCCCCTTACTGGCCCCTTAACCAATTCAATTTAAAATTAATTAAATTAATCTTAAGAAATTCAGAGAGAAATTCAAAGATGCTTTTATAAAGCGAAATTTAGAGAATACTCAGCTAGACTACCGTTTTATAAGAACCATTGAGGTCCAGCTGGATTCTCCATCCTGAACCAAGAGAGCGAAAAAAGATATGGTCCATCTGGATGTTACCCGGTATCAATCGCGCAGCAGCCCGGCATGGTACCCTTACCCCGGACTGGCCCCTCAGCCAATTCAATTTAAATAATTATTAATATTTGCGCATGGAACCGGAGAGCCGCATCTTGACATTGAAAGATCCAAATGTGGCTCGTGACCCGCAGGTTGCCGACCTCTGACCTACACCATTCTCCCTTAACAAAACAAATTATTCTTATTTGAATTGGGCTAAGTGAGCCTATTGGCAAACATAATAGCCCAGTCAAAATAGACACAAAAAAGTCCAAACATAGCCAAAAGAGCTAAAAATTTGCACAAACCTTTGAATAGTCTTATTAAATGAAATGTTGAAAAGTGCCCATCGATCCGACATGTGCTAAAATTTTTATTCAGGGTCAAAGGTCATGAAAATGAGTTTTTTGCGAATATCTCTTAAACGGTTAGTTATATTGTACAAATAGTTATCTATCTATCTATCTATCTATCTACTCTTATTAAACGAGCAAAAATTGTATATATAAACGATCTGGCTAGGTCTGGACCTCTACAAATTTCATCTTAATTGATCTTTTCTTAATTAAAGTAATTATTGATAGATGAAAATCTCAATAAAAAAGTTTGTTTACATTTTTTCAATTATCTTTTATTTATTAATTGGTTTTTTTAATTTTAAAACCCACTAATAGGTTACAAAGAATATTATTATATTATATTAAAATTAGGATTGTTTTTTTGGAAGGACGTGGATGAGAGTGGTTGGGTGAATGAAACCAATCGACTTGATTGGGGAATAATGGAATTGAAATAATTATCGGAAAAGAGGTGTTTTTATCTAATTAGATTTTTCCTCTTATTAAAAACAAGGACTAAAGATGAATAAGGACACTCGATGGTGGAGAAGTAATCTCCGGAATCGAAGCAAAAAATACAATGTATACATTAATTAATGTAAAATAATTGGTTTAACAATTTATTGTTTTTTAATTAATAGTTGGCTAAATCATAACATTACAGGTGTGTTTACAAATAAAGTGGTTGAAAGGCTTTTTTATATAACTTGGAAACAAATCTTATTTTTATTTCAGATCCTATACGATTATTTTTTTTTTTTATTATTTTCCTATTTATTTTTTTATAATGTTTATCAATATGAACGAATGTGGGCAAATTGGTGTACGAGTAAACAAATAGACACATAATATGTAGACCACTAGAAAGCTAGAAATGCAAAAACTGGGTGCGGGGTGGCGTGGATTATATATTTTTGTATTTTTTTTAATTTGGTTACCGTGCATCGCTCGGTGGCTCCAGGTACCTATCAAATTTATTTATTTTTCTGCTACAAGTTATCGTTGTCATGTTATGGCAAATTAGAAAACTAAACTTGGAATTCTCACGAATATGCACTCTTTTCCACACCACCTTGGCGGTAGAGTACTTGGCAAAAATAAAATCTTTTATAATTAAAATCTTAAAACATTCATTTAAAACCCGCAAACGTTGAATTTAATTTTATTATCATTTTCTGATTCATTCGCCCGACGCTTTCTCTTACGAGATGCATGCAAGGTATTATATTAAGTCACTATTAATAACATCACTAAAAAGAGAAAAATAGAAATAATGTTTATAAAAAATAAAATAAAACCGACTTCAAAAAACTTAAATGCAACAAATAAATAATAAAACTCAAAAATAAAATAAAATACACTAAAAGGTATAAAATAATTATTATCCTATTTAGTTACAACTAAACGACGAAATATTAACATGAAATCACTTTTTGAAGTCGGTGCCAAACATATACATTTTATTAATCGAACTCGATGGATTCCACTTAGTACTTTGGGCGGGTACGCTCGCTTATATAATTTGTTTGGCACCGACTTAAAAAAGTAATTTCATGTTAATATTTCGTCGTTTAATTGTAACTAAATAAGATAATAATTATTTTATACCTTTTAGTGTATTTTATTTTATTTTTGAGTTATTATTATTTTATTTCTTGCATTTCAGTCGGTTTTTTTTTTTATAAAAATTATATTAAATAAAATAATTAAATACAATATTTATTTACATTCTGGTTTCTTAATAATTACATTATTTTAATAATACTTAATACATAATTAAATGTATATAAATATGAACATACTTGTTTTCAAACATATGTTTCAGTGTTTTTTTGTTTTTAAATTATATTACAAAATAAATTTCAGCTGCTTTGTTGATTGTCCTGCTGGTTTTCTTGTTCGTCTTTGGATTGTACGGGCCTTAATGCAAACATAAACACATCGAATAGAGATTTCGGAAATTTGCGTTGTTTCTCCTCGTGAAAGCAGCGGAGACCCGCATCTTTGAATAAACGTCGCAAGTGGGGCAGTGGCCGCGTCACGGACGAGTCAGTCTCGTCTTTCTCGACATTCTCATTCGATGTGAGATTCTCTTTTACCACGATCACGCCATTTGGCCGAAGACTAGAACTAAAAATAATAAACAAACCATTGTTGTTAAACACTATTTCAAGTTAATTATTGAAATACAAAATACGAAATGTAGTTGAAAGGCTAAATACGAAAATAAAAAAATAAATAAATAAATAAGCAAACGATAATTGTTAAAAGCAAACAGTCAAAGGGCGAAATACACTATTTTAAGTACAGTCAGTCCTCGACTTGGACGAACGAATACCAAAACTAGTAGATTGGCAACTAAGTAATTGCGGATTTTTTTAGAAAATCAAAGACAATTTTTTCATGGAACTAAATAACTTTATTCTGTAATGTATTGCCCATTTTGATCAATGACCTTTTGCCATCTTTCAGGCAGCATCATAATCCCACGTTCAGAAAACTTCCGGTTTTTATTAGCAAAAAACTGAATCAGGTACAATTTGACATCATCATCATTATTGAAATTTTTACCATTCAAGGAGTTTTGTAAAGATCGAAATAAAAAGTAATCAGATGGTGCAAGGTTAGGACTATATGGTGGATGTGGCAAAACATCCCAACCAAGCTCCAATAATTTTTGCCGAGTGACCAAAGATGTGTGTGGCCTTGCATTGTCATGATGGAGTACAACACCTTTTCGATTTGTCAATTCGGCCCGCTTTTCTTCAACTGCATTGTTTAATTTCGTTAGTTGTTCAATGTAGACAACAGAATTGATCGTTCGGTTGGGTGGTAAGAGTTCAAAGTAGACAATTCCTTTGTAATCCCACCAAACTGATAACAAAACCTTCTTTTGATGAATACCAGCTTTTGTTGTTGTTTGAGCTGGTTCACCTGGCCTGCTCCACGATCTTTTCCGCTTGATATTGTTGTAAACAACCCATTTTTCATCGCCAGTTATCAGTCGTTTTAAAAATGGATCATTTTCATTACGTTTCTTTAGCAAATCGCAGATGTTAATGCGTTGCGTTAAATGCGTTTCTTTCAGTTCGTGAGGAACCCATGTATCGAGTTTTTGAACATAGCCAAGTTGTTTTAAGTGATTTTCAATGCATGTATGTGATACATGAAGCTTCTCTGCAATCTCACGTGTTGTACCGTGACGATCCGAATCGATTATTGCTTTGATTAGGTCGTCATCAACTTCAACTGGACGACCAGAGCGTTTTTCATCTTTGAGTGAAAAATCACCAGAACGAAATTTGGCAAACCAATTTTGACACTGCCGTTCTTTTAAGGCTTCGTCGCCATAAACAGCACATAACTTTCTGTGAGCTTGCGATGCGTTTTTCCCTTTGCGGAAATAAAAATCAAAATATGACGAAAATGTTCCTTTTGATTTTCCATTTTTCAACGAACGCCAAACGAAAACTACGCAACCGATCAAAAAACTTTTTTTACTGATTGACAGCTGAATTGCCAACTATCAAATAACAAAATGTGTTTTACATTTGGACTACGCCAGCAAACCTAAAAATTCAACTGAAGTCATCTATGAGTGAAATCCGCAATTACTTAGTTGCCAACCTTATATTATATTGATATGTGCCTTGCGGGCACGAGCTAAAGTTTGTTGTTTCATATATCTTTGTCGAAGTTAATAGGCTAAAAAAGCATTCAGAATAAATTTTGAATTGATCTAGTTAAACTCGTCACTATTCAATTATAAACCCCGAAAAAACTATTTAAATTTACTTGATATTAAATAATAAAATCTCTTATAAACTGCAGTGCAAAAAAATTGAGCAACCAATAAAAACTTAAAATTAAATAGCAAATAATGTTTAAAATTTTTTACAAATAACGATATAATTTGTTTTATTAACTGTTAAACTAACATATTCAATAAATATTGTTGATAATTTTTGACTTTTATAAAAAAATAAATAAATAAATAAAAAGATACAATTACAAATTATCATACTTTCTGAATATCACTTTACATTTAAATAAAGTTTTAATAAAAGATCAAATTCCACTTGAAATATCAATAAAATGAATAATTTTGAATTAAGCATCATTGATAGAAAGATAAATAATCTGACGTGTTCTGATGTGGCCATCCACTTGACTTTACCATACAACCTGGCCCCTCACTTATATTTAATATTTAATAAAATTATTTATAATCATGTAGGGGAGAGGGAATAGTTTTTCCATTTTTAGACTCCTGGGGGCCCACTGATTATGTATAAAAATTTGGTTGAGTTTGATACACGGGCCTAGATTTTCATTTTTTGACCCCCCCTTTGGGCGGTTTATTTTTCCATTTTTAGTCTTCTGGAGGTCCACTGATTATGTATACACAATTTGGTTGAGTTTGCTCAAATAGCCTAGATTTTTAATTTTTAGCCCCCCCCCCCTCCACTCGCCTTAATTTTGGTTCGAATCGATATCCACCGAAATCTTATCAGCTCTTAATCTCAATGAACCAAAACTACGTGTGAAATTTGGTTTCGATATTCAAACTAGTTTTTGAGCTAGTCTCGTCCACAAAAATTTGGTAACGCACAGACTAACAGACATTTTGACAAAACAATTATTATCTCTAAAAATATAATTTTTTCGATGTTCACTTATAAGAGCTTTTTGTAGAAATGCCATGGTTTCGCTCAATTTTTTTTAATCAAAATAGTTTCAACCGTTTTTGAGATATTTAGAAAAAAAGAAGGAAAAATACCACTTTTTTCATGCACGATTACAATACTTGGCCATAACCCTGTATGGTAAAGTAAAAAAATATACAAAATGGATATTTCTCAAGTTCAAATTGTGTGCCTAATTAATCATGGGCTAAGTCAACGACAAGTGGTAAGTACACTTGCAATAAGCAATAATTTCATTAATATATGTAAACTTGGAAAAAAATTAAAAATGATTTACTATTTAATAGAGTTTTTATTGGTTGCTAGAATTTTTTGCACCGCAGTGTATATATATCATCGGGCTATGTAGATTTCATTTACAGCACTAATAAAGTAAAAATGCAAAGTTTATCATTTGAAAATTAATTTTTTTGTAAATATAAATCCTTCTTCCCCGGGGGTAGTTATCCCCTTGGCATAGCTTTGCCCTCGCTTATATTATATCCATAACTCAATCAGATTTCTTACGCGCAATGTTTAAAGAAGGTGACAAAATCGGAATCGGTGAGATGGCCGAGAACCCATTGGCACCAGATGACGTCATAGGCATTGGCTCTCGCTTCGAAATGTTGCAAACCTAAAAAAAAAACATTATTAATTTAACTTTTAATATTCAAATAGATTATAAATAAATTATGTAGTACACATATTAGTTAGAACCAAGAACATAGAAGTTTTATTGTATTATTTTATGTATAACTTCTAATTTATCTATCTACTCTTATTAAACGAGCAAAAATTGTATATTTGTTTATATATTTGTATCTTAGTTCTACTTTGAAAACGGCTCTAACGATTTTGATGAAATTCACGGCTTAGGGGGTTTTCGGGATGACAATTCGATCTGTCAGTCTCATCTTCGACAAAATTGTTTTTGATGGTTTTTTTCATAATCAAATTGATTATTCTCAGGTAGACAGATCCAAATTTTGAGAGTTTAAAAAAGGTTTTCCTTTTACTATTGTAGCCAGACAGACAATGGGTTGGGCTAATTGTTCTCAAAGGCCTTGAAAAATTATTGTGATTGTGGTGTGTTGTTGTCAACCATTAACAACAAAGCTCGGTCTTCTAGATATATACTAGTATATATATATATATATATTTGTATTTTTTTTTATTTTAAAAACGGCTCTAACGATTTTGATGAAACAAACTCTATTAACAAGTTTTGAGGATGAGAAAGCGAACTTGATGCGGAGCCGGGGTGGATGTGGTGCAGAAGGCGGGGGGCAGTGGTGGAGGATCCGGGGGTGGGGGTACAGTGACCGAATAATATATAGATATATTTGTATTTTTGTTTTTTTTAATTTGAAAACGGCTCTCAAATAAAAATCGGCCTTTTTATCAGAATTTTAAATTAAAAATAATATTAAAATAATGATTTTAACTGAAGGAAGAAGTTACCGAGCATCGCTCGGTGCCTCCAGGTACTAATAAAATTAAACGAGCAAAAATTATATATTTATTTATATTTGTATCTTGGTTCTATTTTGAAAACGACTCTACCGATTTTGAAGAAATTCACGGGTAAGGGGGTTTTTGGGTTGGCAATTCGATTTGTCACGGTCTCATCTTCGACAAAATTGTTTTTGATGGGTTTTTTCGTAATCAAATTAATTATTCTCAGATAGAGAAATCCCAATCTTAGAGTTTAAAAAAAGTTTCTCTTTTGTTTACTTTTGTACCCAGAAAGACAATGAGTTGGGTTAATCCTTTATTCTCAAAGGCCTTGAAGAAGTATTGTGATTGTGGATTTTAACATATTTTGTTCTCCATAAACGTTAGAAATATTAATAAACGTTTTATAATTGTTTTTATAAAGAACTTTATTTATTTAATAGAATAAAAAATAATCAAGAATTTATTTAAAAATATATTTCGCATAAGCGGGTCTCAAATTTCTGAAAAAAATAACACATTTTGATAGGTTTATTTATTAATTGGATGAATAAAAATGAATCATATGGTTGAATCAAAACAGGTGCAGAAGGTGGGGCGCAGTGGTGGGGAATCCGGGGAGTAGGGCGAGGTTTCGGGGGTGGGGGGTACAGTGAGCGAATATTATATATTATTTTTTTTAATTTGAAAA
Source organism: Forficula auricularia (assembly GCA_024734495.1). Classification (NCBI taxonomy): domain Eukaryota; kingdom Metazoa; phylum Arthropoda; class Insecta; order Dermaptera; family Forficulidae; genus Forficula; species Forficula auricularia. Next base: position 2,958,703 of record JALMQS010000073.1, read on the forward strand.
CTGCTCTCAAATAAAAATCGACCTTTTTATCAGAATTTTAAATTAAAAATAATATTAAAATAAAGCTTTTAACTGAAGGAAGAAGTTACCGAGCATCGCTCGGTGCCTCCAGGTACTTTTATATAATGTTGGGGAGTCAATGGGATGTGTGTTAATCTGTTGAGCATGGAATATATAGTATTTAAAGGGTGATTGGATGAGTAAGGGATTACAATTGTATAACTTGGTTTTCTATAAATTTGGTAAAAAATTTTGTTTTCTTTAAGTGAAATCAAGAGATCTAAAAAGTGAATAATTCTATTCCCATCTATTTAAGTTGTGAACTGAATTTTTGGATTTATGGAATTTAAATGATTGGTAAAATAATCTCCTTACCCAAGCAGAAGAAATTTTCAACTTTATTCGTGTCTTTTAAGGATAATTTTGCCTCTTCTATAAATTTCGGACATTGTTCTATTAAATCCACTTGGTCAAAATTATGAATGAGAAGGTTTTTAGTAATTCGTCCAATACCAGCGCCACAATCCAACGCTTTCGATTTACCCGGCGCCTTTTTCATCTGGAAAATTAAAAAATGTATTCATTTTAAAATAAATTAAGTGAATTATATGAATATATAAGTTCAGATATTAATATTTGACAAAAGTCACCTACATTCGATTCGCTATTGAATCTAATATAGAAAACATACAATTATAATTTAGAGTATTTTTATTCGACAGTAGGCTTCTTTTACTGGCTGAAGTCCTATTATTCTTAATTTATAAATCTTTGGACAGCCATCTCTATTCCATCAACAGATTAATTATTAAGTATAATATAATAATATAAGCGATTCTACGGTAACTGTGGTCTCAAAAAATGATATTCTTCATTTTCGTCTTATTTTGGTGAGTACCATTGTCAGATTGCGGCGTCACAGTTACCGTAGAATTACCATATATATCTATGTTCACCTAGCCCCAGGTTGAAAGGCTTAACCGATTGACTTGAAATTTGAAACATACTCCTGGGGGCCGTAGGGGGTGATTCATAAAATGTGAACTTTTAGTCTCAGCAAGATATGTTCATCCTCTTTTTTATATTCTTATTCCAAGTTCTAATAAAAAAACACTTATTGATTTTTTGTTGCATTTAATTTTTACTTTATCATACAGGGTATGGTCAAGTATTGTAAAAAAGTGTTTTTTCTTCAAAATATCTCAAAAACGGCTGAAACTATTTTGATTAAAAAAATTGACCGAAACCATGGCATTTCGCTCTACAAAAAAGCTCTAATAAGTGAACATCGAAAAAATTATATTTTTTGAGATAATAATTGTTTTGTCAAAATGTCTGTTAGTTAGTTAGTTTGTCTGGTTGTCCGTTAGTCTGTGCGTTACCAAATTTTTGTGGACGAGCTAGCTCAATAACTAGTGTGAATATCGAAACCAAATTTAACACGTAGTTTTGGTGCAGTGACATTAAGAGCTGATTAGATTTTGGTGCATATCGACCCAAAATTAAGGGGGTGGAGGGGGGGGGGGTAAAAAACTAAAAATCTAGGCCATTTACCAAACTCAACCAAATTTTGTATACATAATCAGTGGGACATTAGAAGTATAAAAATGCAAAAACAACCCCCCCCCACCTTACATGATTATAAATAATTTTAGGGGCCAGGTTGTATGGTAAAGTCAAGTGGATGGCCACATCAAAACACGACAGCTATTATTATAGCCCTGTAAACCCTCAGGACAGAAGGATCCGCCCCCCAGTAAGAGCCCGCCAAGACTTTGAGAATGTTCATCGACTTAACAGATCTATTAAGTATAATAAAGTAATATAAATATATATAACCTGGAAAAGTTTTAATAGGAATTTTTGCGAGCCTTGTATATCAGTATCGGTTAAGAATCCAAATCCGCCAAGCATTCCGTCCAAAGTAGCTGGAATTGACGACCAATAATCTTTTGCTTGGGTATAAAAATGATCATCTTGGTCAATTGGCGTTTCCAACTCCATCCTGCAAATTATTATTACATCAATTAGAACTGAATATTCATAATATACCATGAAGGATAGTTTTAATACATTCGAATAATCCAAAAAATTCAAATTGTAAGTCAATTAAGTAATAAAATATACTTAGATATAGAATAAGTCGTTTTTGTTTTGATGAGGAATATAAACAAACGTGTTTTTAAATAAATGTCAATAATAAACAGTGGGAATTTTGTCGATATTCAGTTGGTAATGCAAATGTAGTTGTATAAAAATGTCAATAGATGGCAGGGAATATCATCGCGCTAATTGTTGCTTGTTTGAATTATATAATATGAAATTTCAATTAGAAATTTTCATAGAAAATTTTTTATTCAAGTTGGTACAAAAGCGGGACTCTTATCATGCGGATCCAGGGGGGGGGCGATCGCCCCCCTCAAAGCATTGGAGATCAACATTTTTTATATGTTTATTTAATTTTTTTTTTTTTATAACATCAAATTTTCTTCTCTGACCCCCCCCCCCCCCCGCTTGGACAATTCGATCGCGACACACTTCCGAGATCAAAAGTAGGTCTTATATACCGGCGACCGCCCCCCCCCCCAAAAACAGAGGTCTGGATCCGCGCCTGACTCTTTATCAACTTGCTTGAGAATTTCAAGGAAAAATAAAATATTAATTTTCAAAAAACTAAATTAATTTTAAATAGTATTTTTATTAAAGAATTATAAGAGTATAATTTCATTTGAATATTTAGAAAAAAGTACTTTTTTTACCTTCTGTTCGGAGACTAATTGTTACAAAGGGGGCACCCTTATAAACTTGTTTGAGAATTTTAAGAAAAAATAAAATATTAATTTTCAAAAAACGATTCAAAATATATATATTATTTAAAATATCGCAAAATAATTTTTTAATCTAAAAACGAAAAAATGGCAAGGCTATATAGCCTTGTGAAATTTCTTATTTGGGATCAGATGGTCTTAGAAAAGTGAAAAAAAAAAATTATAAATATTAATTTTTTAAAAATTAAACTCATTATAAATAGGTACATATTTATTAAAGAACTAGCTACAAGGCCCGCCTTCGGCGGCTCTCTTGTTAGACAAGGGCAAACTCCCTGGAACCCCAAACCCACGAACCCTACCCTCACACTACTCCCACCCACCCCACCCCTCAGAAACCCCCAAGCACCCCTACCCCCGCACCACGCACCCTTGACTCCCCCCCACCTGGGACCCCCACCCCCACTACGCCACTGGACCCTCACCTGAACCCCCACTCCACCAACCCTGCACCCCCGTGCCCTCCACACCCGCCTGGCCCCTGGACCCTGCACCCCCTACTCCGTCTTACTTCCTCACTCCACCCCCGCACCCACCCTCTGCTCACAGTTTTTGCATTTCTAGACTTCTAGTGACCCACTTATATAGGCCATATGTTATATAGGCATATATTATTCATATAGTGACTAATTGTTTACAAAGGGGGCACTCCTTATATCAACTTGCTTGAGAATTTTAAGAAAAAATAAAATATTAATTTTCAAAAAACGATTCAAAATTTATATATTATTTAAAATATCTCAAAATAAATCATTTGTCTAAAAACGAAAAAATGGCAAGGCTATATAGCCTTGTGAAATTTCTTATTTGGGATCAGACTGTCCTAGAAAATTGAAAAAAAAAATTATAAGAAATAATTTTCAAAAATTAAACTCATTATAAATAGTATATATTTATTAAAGAACTACCTGCAAGGCCCGACTTCGGCGGCCCTCTTGCTAGCACAGGGGGCAAACTCCCTGGACCCCCAACCCACGAACCCCACCCTCACATAAAACTCTCATCCCCCCGAAACCCCCCAGCACCCCTACGCCCGCACCATGCACCCTTCCCCCCACCTCGGACCCCCATCCCCTGTACCACCCCACTACGCCACTGAACCCTCACCTGAACTCCCCACTCCACCAACCCTGCACCCCCGTGCCCTCCACACCCGCTTGGCCCCCTCGAGCCTGCACACCCTACTCCGCCTTACTTCCTCACTCCACCTCCGCACCCACCCTTCGCTCCCAGTTTTTGCATTTCTAGCCTTCTAGTGAACCACAGATTATGTATAAAAAATTTGGTTGAGTTTGGTCCAAGAGCAAGAATGTTCATTTTTTGAACCTCCCCCCATTTTGTGTGGTTATTTTTTGCATTTCTAGCTCTCTAGAGCCCCACAGATTATGTATACAAAATTTGGTTGAGTTTGGTCCAAGGGCAAGAATTTACATTTTTTCACCCTTCCCCTCTCCTTTTTGGGTGGTTTTTTGGAGGAATTTTTTTTTAACAAAAGTTGTCAGAAATCACATCCCCAACAACTTTGCTTAAAATAAAATTTGCCGTAGAGTTAATAGTTTAGGAGTTATTTGATAATTTTCGTTCGTGCCCCCCCCCCTCCAAACCCCCTTTTGGGAACAACATATCAAAACGTTATATAGCTATATAAACGTAAGTTAGAAGACTTTTGATTCAAATATGAAATTTCATAATAATCCCTTTGGCCGTTTTTACGTGAATCGTGAGCAACTTTTCGCGGAAACCGCGTAAACAGACATGCAGGAATTTTGTTGAGGGTATTTTCGTATATAAATTTTTTTTGAAAAGTGTGCAACCAAAATTTGACGTGATTTGGACTAATAGACACAGACAAAACCTTAATTTTATATATATAGACAATAAATTTGACATATTTGAGTTGAACAGATGGCAGCACTGGATGGCAACGCCTGTATTTAGACAACCAGAACAGACGCTTACCTGTCCGTTCTAAAAATAAAAATCCAGGCGTTTGGGCCAAATTACACCAAATTTTGTATACATTATTTGTTTGAGTTTGGTTCAAGGTCCTAGATTTTCTTATTTTGACCCTCATCCCTAATATGATTAAAAATAATTTTATTAAATATTAAATATAAGAGAGGGGTCAGGGTGTATGGTAAACTCATGTGGATGGCCACATCAGTTAATTTTATTTTTATTTATTTTGTGAATTCTAAAAAACTTTACATCCTTAATATCTTAATATATTTATTTATCTGTTTTCTTTTCTTTATTTATTAAGAAGAGTATGCCATTATCAACAGCCCTGTATAAATATACCGGGTGAGTTTTTTAACTCGAGACAGTCTTATAACTCAAAAACAGTGCATTATATGAAAAAAATTTCAAATAAAAGTTTATTTAGATCAGGGGAAACTAAACTAAGATATTGTTTGTTGACCTAGAACAAGCTTTCAAGGGTATTTTAAGGTCAAGTTCTGTTTTTAAATGGAACCCTATATTTGTCTATACGTCTACTTAATCTATAAAAAAAAAACTGAACAGCTTTTATTAGAACTATTTTTTTTATAATATCAAATAAACAAAATATTGAATCAATTAGATCTCAAAAAAATCTTAATAATTATTTTTAACAATTATTCAACTTAATTATCAAATAATAATGATTAAATAATTAATTATTAATTAAATAATTATTAAATCGAAAAGTCACAACAATCAAAATAAGTGTTTATAATGATATTAAAACTTCATTATACTCAGATTTAAGAGATTATTTTCTACTTTAATAGAACTAGTTAAAATTCTTGAGTTTAAAAAAGTTAATTTCTCGTGTCAATCCAGTAGATAGTTATATTGTATTAATATAATAAAAATGGAGCATTTTTTGTTGGAAATAGAATTCAAATGATCTTAATTTATGCGGTGAACGTGGAAGAAATGTTATGGGGCTTGATAGAAATACACCCTCCCAAGTTTCATTTTATCGTGTTGTAAATCTATTAAAAAAAAAAAAAAATACTGCTTGTAAATTTAAAGGCTTCGAAGAAACTGAAACAGGGCAAAATAACGAAATTGGAACTGGAATTCATCCAGAAGACTTGCAATACACTCTGGATTGTATCAGAACATTGTCGCAAAATTTATTAAATTATTTATTTAATAATTAAATATTTAATCATTATTAGTTGATAATTAAGTTGAATGATTGTTAAAAATAATTATTATAATATTTATAATATAATATATTATAATAATTTTGAGATCTAATTGATTTAATTATATTAGTAAACGAAAAAAAGATTTTTATATTATAGACAAAAGGATCAGCTGGAATTCGAGTGGGAGTCGTTTGGATATAATTTGATTTAATATTTTTTATTATTCTATATAGTATAAAAAAATAGTTCTAATTAAAGTTGTTCAGTTTTTTTTTTTTTTTTTTTAAATTAGGCAGACGTAAAGAAAAATATAGGTTTCCATTTAAAAAACAGAACTCGACCTCGAAATACTCCTTGAGAGCTTGTTTCTAGGATTCGACAAACAATAGCGTTGTTTAGTTTCCCTGATATAAATAAACTTTTATTCATATAATGCACTGTTTTTGAGTTATAAGACTGTCTCAAGATAATAAACTCACCCGGTATGTATTATATTTACACAATTCCCTCAAATTATTAAAATAATTAAACACTAAGAGAGCGGTACCTTCGGCAGTATTGCTCCCTCTATGCTTAACGCACGATTTCTATAATAAAGAAAAGGATTATTATATTTTTCTGGAGGGAGGGGGGTTCAAAAATAAAAATCTAAGCCAAACTCAATCAAATTTTGTAGACATTATCATTGGGCCCCCAGAAGTCTAAAAATGCAAAAACTAACAACCCCCAAGAATTTTGTATAGATAATTTGGTTGAGTTTGGTCATATTTTGACCCTTCTCCCCAAAAATGATTATAAAATGATTTTATCTTATCTTATTATATTAAACGAGCAATGTTTGTAGGTATATATATCCGGTCTGTTTTTCGAAAACGGCTCTAACGATTTGGATGAAATTCACTGGTTAGGAGGGTTTCTGTGTTAAAGTTGACATTCGATCTCGTCACGGTCTCATCTTTGGCAAAGTTGTTTATGACGGGTTTTTTGTTAATTGAAATAATTATTCACAGGTGGTTGTCTCGATAAAAATGTTTATTTACATTTTTATTCAATTTCCTTTTAATAAATAATTGGGTTTTTTAATTTTATATCCTACAATAAGATCATTATAATTATTATTATATATATTAAAAATTGGGCAATTTAATTGACTAAAAATCGAGTTTTAAATCCCACAAATATTAATTTGACAATTTAATTGATGAGCTCAAAAATTGTTATTTAATTAAAAAACCAATTATACCGTATTTATTTATATACCTATATACACATAATCTGTGGACCACTGAAGGCTAGAAATGCAAAAACCGCGAGACAGTGGGCGTGGGCGGGGGTCAAGGGTGGATCCAGGGGTGGGGCGGAGGGCTACCGCCCTCATAGAGGCTTTCCGTGCTCTTGGCGGAGTGCAACACGTGCGTCGCACGCAGAGGCCAAAACGGCGGCCAAATCGACAGGAATTTATAACATTTTTTTTTATTTTTATTTTAATGAACTTAAAATATGAGATATGAAATTTGTAAAAAAAAATTTGAAAAAAAACATTTATTTTTTTTAAAAATTTTAAAATTGAAAATAAAGTCGATCGCGACACACACACAGATAAAAAGTAGATCTTATATACATCGGGTACCTTATATACATTCTCCCCCCCCCCCCCCCAAGAGTACCTGGATCTGCCCTTGGCGAGGGTAGATGTGGGGGTCTGGGGAGGGGTTGGAGTTTCGGTGGCGGAGTAGGGGTGTAGGGGTGGGGTGGGGTGGGTGGGTGCAGGAGGTGGGGTAAAGTGATGGGGGTCCGGGGGCGATGGGGGTTTCTGGGGATTAATATATAGCTATAAACTGAAGCAAAAATTTACCGAGCATCGCTCAGTGGCCGTGGTACTATATTAAATATAAGAGATTGGCCAGGTGTATCTCAAACTCATGTGGATGGCCACATCAGTTTATCTAAGATATCTGGTTAATACATTTGTCAAGAGATGGTGGTAGTTGTATCTAAAATCCACTCTACAGGAACGAACTATAGTCTGATAAGTAACTAATAAGGATGAAAACAAGGATCGAGAGAAGGGGTTGTGTTTTGTCTGTTTATAGCGAATGTTCAAACATGGGATTCCCCGGAGGGCAGCAAACAAAGCCCTTCCTTCCTTCCTCATCAATGAGGGACCCACGGGTGGGAGTGGAAGTGGGCAATTAGCCTACCGCAATTGTTGACGTAGCGCTTCAAAGCTGCACTCCCCACCCCACAGGACCATCAGCCCTCAAACAAATAACAGAACAGATTCATATCAGCCAGCTTTGATCAGAGAGAGCGGAACCACTATATAATATATGGCTTATCCCTCTATATATACGTAACAATTGCTCTCATCTCGGTTTTGTTAGTTTTGTAATATTCATGTTCGTTTGAAATGCTTCAGAAACTAATTACAATGACAGATGAATCAGTTTTGACCCCCCCTGCCCCCCCACTGACTGACTGACTACTCTACTGCTTAGATTAAAATAGGGAAAACTTTTACACCACAAATCTCTAAATTATTATACTGCTCGACACAAAATTGTAACCGTAACCCTAACAACGGATTCCAGTAGAGTTTTCTATGCTGATTCTCATGCAATTTCCCGATTTTCTATAGCACGTCAGAATTTTGATATATTATCGGTCAAAAGGCCATTTTGATCTATTTTCTAGTCCTATTAGATATTAAACATCAATATTTGAAATTGAAACATTTTGTTGACGTAATAGAAAACAGGTTTCTCTTTGATTTTCAAATTACTATTTGTTTGTAGCTCAATTAGAACTCGAGTTATAACTAAAAAGCTAAAACTACATGATTATAAATGATAATAAACATAGATAAAAACATATGGTTTTAGCTTTTCAATTATAACTCGAGTTCTAATTGAGCTAAAAAACAAGTGGTAATTTGAAAATCAAAAAGGAAGCTGTTTTCTATTACGTCAACAAAATATTTTTGATTTTAAATATTGTTGTTTAATGTCTAAGGGGACTCAAAAAATAGATCAAAATGGCCTTTTTCGTCATTTTAACCGATAATATCATAAACTCTGACGTGTTGTAAAAATCAAGAAAAATGCATGATAATCAGCGTAGTATAACTCTACTGGAATCCATTGTTAAAATTTTGAGGATAAATTTTTTGTTTAATTTTTGTCGAGCAATGTTATTATTATAGTGCTCGACACAAAATTGTAACCGTAAACCTAACAATGGATTCCAGTAGAGTTTTCTACACTGATTATCATGCATTTTCTCAAATTTTTAAAACACGTCAGAGTTTGGAGATATTATCGGTTAAAATGACGAAAAAGGCCTTTTTGACCTATTTTAGAGTCCCATTAGTATATTAGATATTATATAGTCCAGTCAAATTGAGCTCAAATGGACCCCTATGGGGAAAGTTTTACATAGGTATACATGTTTTATGGGGCGCTGAATCCAAATCGGAAGTCTCCTACCAAAATTTCGTGACACAATATTGTAGAAAATGCAAAAAAAGATGAAAATTTCAATTTTTTGGCGGTTTTTTGCTTATAACTCGGAAACTATCAACATTAAGATTGGAGTAATTTTTGGAGACGGACTGATAAGTGAATTAAGTGGATATTGATGAGGCAGTCCAAAAAAAGAAGAAGATAATTTACACTATCTTTTTATTCATAAAACCGACGTTTCGGAGGATATTCTCTCCTTGTTCAGGTTCTGTAATTAATTAAAATGGGATTTGGGCATCATTACAATCAAGATCATTACAAATAATTTTTTTATATAAATACAATTAATATATAATTATATGGAATACAATTTTTTAAATCAATAATATTCTACTCACTTTGAAAAGTCAGTGAAGGAAATCCAATGCGGCATTCCCTCTGTCTCCTCTTTCAGTGGCAGTAACAATAATATCTTGTATTTCATTCTCAGCAGAATTATAATGTAATAATGATTTGGAAATATTTTTTTTTTTTATTAATATAAGTGCATATCATTAGCCACAATCCCCTCTCAGATAAATCCTGCGCAAAGCAGTTGTGCGCATAATTATTTATTTATATAGTACCACAACATGTATTTTACTTTAAATTATACTTTACATATATTTTTATACAAACTTTTTATAAATCATTCATTTATTTATCTTATTTCATTATTATTTTTTTTCCCTCATAAATCTTAAAAAGGTTTGTCAAGTGTTTAAAATAAAATTACGAATTTACTATTTACAATTATTTACATATTATCTATTTACATTGTTATATTTTAATTATACAAGTTTTAGATCAGCAATTATGCCGTCCCAACAAATACTCAGCTCTATTATGTCCGTTCTGTAATTTACGGCACGTGGCAAGAGATTTTTTATAGCTATCCCTTCCAGGATTTTTCTTTTAATTTATCTGAGAGGGGATTGTGGCTAATGATATGCACTTATATTAATAAAAAAAAAATATTTCCAAATCATTATTACATTATAATTCTGCTGAGAATGAAATACAATATATTATTGTTACTGCCACTGAAAGAGGAGAATGCCGCATTGGATTTCCTTCACTGACTTTTCAAAGTGAGTAGAATATTATTGATTTAAAAATTGTATACCATATAATTATTTATTAATTGTATTTATATAAAAAAAATAATTTGTAATGATCTTGATTGTAATGATGGCCAAATCCCATTTTAATTAATTACAGACCCTGAAGAAGGAGGGAATATCCTCCGAAACGTCGGTTTTATGAATAAAAAGATAGTGTAAATTATCTTCTTCCTTTTTTTGGACTGCCTCATCAATATCCACTATCAACATTCCATAAATACTTTTTATTTGCAAAATAAAAGTTAATAAAATTTATAGTAAATTTTATTATTTAGGTTTTTTTCTCCGACCAACCGTTCGGGCTTAAGCACAATATCCAAGTTTTCGTCTTCGGCAGCCCACCCGGATCAACCATTTTGATATTTTGACCATGAAAGAGGTCGTTTTCGCCAAAAACCACTTTTTACATTTTTATACTAGATTAAATTTGCTACAATTAAAACAAAGATTTATCTTAATTGGATAAATGGAAATCCGTGACGCAATGAGGTTGAAGTTTTGAAAAATTGCATTATTTTTTTTCAAAAATTCGCAAATTTTCCTTCATAAAATGAAAACCACTTATCCTAGAAACTTGATCCCTATCTTATTCTTTAGGAAATTGTGTTGATTTGAACGTTTACTTGGACCACTTTTTTGATAAACTCTTAGATTTATAGATATCTAGTATTTTTCATGATCCAAATCCTCAGAAGTGTGATAGAAAATGCAGGATATCTATAAATCTACGAGTTTTATCAAAAAAGTGATACAAATAAACGTTCAAATCAACACAATTTCCTAAAGATTGAGATAAGAATCAAGTTTCTAGGATCAGAGGTTTTCATTTTATGAAGGAAAAATTGCGATTTTTTGCAAAAACTTCAACCTCATTGCGGCCTGGATTACCATTTAAGGTAGTTGTTCAGCCAAATGCGTTTTCTTAGGATTTTTTGAAATTTAGATATATTATTATTTGCATTGATTGGTGGTAAAACGGAATTTATGAACAATACAGTTCCAGAGATATTCAATTTCAAATATCGAGTTTTTCGGGCTCTTTAGCATTGCACTATACGGAATATCGGAAAATTTACATTCATATTTAATTATAATTAAGAAACCGTTCTTACCATTTTTATAAAAAACTAAACCAACATTAAACAATAACCAATACGTATATTAAGACAATTTTGATTCATAGTTACAACACACTTTCTGAGATAATAATGAAGTACCTGGAGCCACCGAGCGATGCACGGTAACCAAATTAAACAAAAATTTTTAAGAAAAAAATAAAAACCGACTTCAAAAAATTAAGTGCAACAAATATAAAAATACACTAAAAGGTATAAAATAATTATTATCTTATTTAGTTACAACTAAACGACGAAATATTAACACGAAATTACTTTTTAAAGTCGGTGCCAAACAAACTATACCTATAAGCGAGCGTACCCGCCAAACGTACTAAGTAAGATCCGTCGAGTGCGATTCATAAAAGGTATATGTTTGGCACCAACTTCAAAAAGTAATTTCGTGTTAATATTTCGTCGTTTAGTTGTAACTAAATAAGATAATAATTATTTTATACCTTTTAGTGTATTTTTATATTTGTTGCACTTAATTTTTTGAAGTCGGTTTTTATTTTTTCTTTAAAAATTTTTATTTTTCTTTTTAGTGATGTTATTAAGAGTGATTATATCATCAGAACTTGACCAAATTAATATGACACCATCCCTAAGACACCCCCTTTCGGATAAAAAAAGAACCATCGAAATCGGTTCATAAACAAAGAGGTTAGGTCTAAACAAACCTAAACAAACCTATTAAAAAAGGTCTAATACCTATGAAAAAAATCGAAAAAAAAATGGGACCAATCGGAAGCTAGACTGGACCCAATGCAAAAAAAATTTTCAAAATCGGTTGACAATTGGCGGAGATATGAGGTAACATAGGCACAAAAAAAAAAAAAAAAAAAAAAAAAAAAATTCAATCGAATAGAGAACCTCCTCCTTTTTGAAGTCGGTTAAAAATACAAATATATAGTAAACGCCCCCTGGACCCCCCGAAACCACGTACCTCTACCCTACCACTGCACCCACACCCCCACTCAGCTTACTAACCCCGCACCTCGCTTCACCTCCGGATCCCCCACAACTGCACCCCCCACCTCCTTTTACTTCCACATCCATCCCCGCACCCAGTTTTTGCATTTTTCGCTTTCTACTGGTCCACAGATTATGTGAATATAGGTATATAAATAAATTCCCTATAATTATTTTTTTAAATTAAATAACAATTTATCGAATTTTTTAATCAAATAAATAAATAATAATTTTATTGAAGCAATTTTTTAGATGAAATAGGCTTCGATTTCGGAGATTACTTCCCCACCATCGACTGTACTTGATCTCCTCCTTTGCGATAATATTTTTAGTTAGTGTTTTTTAAAAAGAGGAATTTTAATCAATTAAATTTTTTTTTTTTATAAATTTTATTAAACCAATTATTTTACATTAATTAAGGTATACATTGTATTTTTTTTGCTTCGATTCCGGAGATTACTTCTCCACCATCGAGTGTCCTTATTCATATTTAGTCCGTTGTTTTTAATAAGAGGAAAAATCTAATTAGATAAAAAAACCTCTTTTCCGATAATTATTTCAATTCCATTATTCCCCAATCAAGTCGATTGGTTTCACCCACCAATTCTCCATCATCCACCTCCATTCCTCTCAATCAATTAATTTTTTTTTTATAAATTTTATTAAACCAATTATTTTACATTAATTAAGGTATACATTGTATTTTTGCTTCGATTCCGGAGATTACTTCTCCACCATCGAGTGTCCTTATTCATCTTTAGTCCTTGTTTTTAATAAGAGGAAAAATCTAATTAGATAAAAAAACCTCTTTTTCCGATAATTATTTCAATTCCATTATTCCCCAATCAAGTCGATTGGTTATCTCTCATTCCTCTCTCCCCATATCAATCAATTAAATTGGCAAATTCTAATATATATATTAATATTTGCTATAACCTATTAGTGGGTTTTAAAATTAAAAAACCAATTAAAAATAAAAGATAATTGAAAAAAATGTAAACAAACTTTTTTTATTAAGATTTTCATCTATCAATAATTATTTTAATTAAGAAAAGATCAATTAAGATGAAATTTGTTGAGGTCAAGACCTAGCCAGATCGCTTTCTCTTCCTCAAAACTTGTTAATAGAATTTGTTTCATCAAAGTCGGTAATGCCGTTTTCAAAATAGAACTAAGATACAAATATACCTATATTTAGTATATATATAAACAAACAATTTTTGCTCGTTTAATAAGAGTAGATAGATAATGAAAAATATATAAAGAGAAAAATTAAGACTAAAAACAATTTGGCAACAGCGCATTTATTTAACCAGCAAAAGATGCACGCGCTAGAATTTTTCAAAAATTAAAATTTTCATAAGGTGTAACGTAGGCGTTGATTACATTTGTTAATAATTTAAAAAAAAAAAATAAAATAAAAATCGACTTCAAAAAATTAAATGGAATAAATATAAAATAATAAAACTCAAAAATAAAATAAAATACACTAAAAGGGATAAAATAATTATCTTATTTAGTTACAACTAAACGACGAAATATTTACATGAAATCACTTTTTGAAGTCGGTGCAAAACATATACATTTTATGAATCGAAGTCGACAAGATCCTTATTATGTAGGTACGTTTGGCGGGTACGCTTGCTTATATAGTTTGTTTAGCACCGACTTCAAAAAGTGATTTCATGTTAATATTTCGTCGTTTAGTTGTAACTAAATAAGATAATAATTATTTTATACCTTTTAGTGTATTTTATTTTATTTTTGAGTTCTTATTATTTGATTTGTTCCATTTAATTTTTTTGAAGTCGGTTTTATTTTTTTTTTTAATAAAAATTATTTTTATTTTTCCCTTTTTAGTGATGTTATTAATAGTGACTTAATATAATTCCTTGCATGCATCTCGTAAGAGAAAGCGTCGGGCGAATGAATTAGAAAATGATAATAAAATTAAATTCAAAAATATAGAAATTCTCTAGAAACGTTTGCAGGTTTTAAATGAATGTTTTAAGATTGATTTTTTTATAAAAGATTTTATTTATTATAATTTCGATTATTTGCTCATAAGAATTGGATATTTAGGTTATTTCGTCATTGATCATATCATCAGAACTTGACTAAATTAATATGGGACAACCCCTAATTCCAATACAAAATCAGAAATTATCGAAATCGGTCCACGCGGCAAAAATTTCTTGCTGAACATTCATAAAATAAATAAATAAATATTTAGGTATCTTGACTATCCTGGAGCTATACTGATCCAATTGCAGAAAGAGTCATTAAAATCGGTTCATAAACAGAGAGGTTATGCCTGAACAAACATAACAAAAAAGGTCCAATGCCAATGAAAAAAACCGGGACCGATCGGGAAGTAGACTGAAGCCAATGGAAAAAAATCATCAAAATCGGTTCACAATTGGCGAAGATATCAGGTAACATAGACACACAAAAAATCAGTCGTATTGAGAACCTCCTCTTTTTGAAGTCGGTTAAAAAATAACAAAACAATTATTATAGAAATAAATCGACCTTTAAAATGTATTTTATTTTTCATTTGAATATAAAAATATTCAATCTCTTACAATGGTGCCAGATTTGTCAAAAGAGCACGTGATTGGCTAGAATCAGTACATAAACAGCAAAAAGTTTTGGGCTTATGAATTATGAATCCTTATTGTCTGTTCTATATATTCTAGCATTAACTTTTGCTACCATAAAACCTACTAGCGCTCCTAGCGGAGCATTCAAAACTAAGATTAAGCTAGAAACGCGGGTTGTCTACTCTACAGGCGCGTCCATGAAAAGGAACAGAAAGCATGACGTATTTTCAGAATATTAACTACAATTTGAAGATATTTTTAAATATGTGAATTATTCTGAAATAGGACACTTTAATAAAATGCTTATTCACTGTGAATCTGCCAAATATGTTTTTAAATATGTGTTCTGATGGTCTTCAATGGTAACGAAGATAACAAGAAAATTTAGACGAATGTGTGTGGCACGACTATTTGGTGTGTAAACTACATATTAATACATGTTTGTTCTGGAATTGTAATTGTATTTGTGTAACTTGATATTAATAATGTTCTTATAATAGTAGAATCCCTGAAGAAGTCGGCAAAGTCGACAAAACGTTGGCTGATTAATAAAAAAGTCACACATTATAAATTGTCCTTATTTTCCTATTATAAACTTTCAAAATATTTTTTCTATTTAATAAAAAAAATAAGCCTTTATAGTAAATTTAATTTATCTTGTTTTTTTGTTTGAAAACTTTATATTGGGTGCGTGCAAAAGTTCGTGTGGAGTTTGTGAGTAAAAGTCACACAGCGATTAGGCAAACAAAAATCTTTATTCAATCAATGATATATTCTCCATCGTTTTCTATAATCTTTTTCTAACGTTCTGGCAGCAGACGGATGCCTCGATCATAAAAAGTGCGCGGTTTAGATTCGAAGAACGAAGACACGCCGTTTTTAAGGCCTCCAAAGAGTCAACGTTTTTTCCATTTAAATAATTTTGCAATGACCGGAACAAGTGATAGTCAGATGGTGCGATATCAGGAGAATACGGTGGATGCGTTAGGACATCCCATTTCAGGCTCTTCAGCGTCTTTTTTGAAAAGTGTGGTCTAGCGTTGTCCTGATGAAAGATGACTCCCTTGCGATTTGACATAAATCGGACGTTTCTCTTTGATTTCTCGATTCAAATTGGTTAATTGGCGACTTCTTCTGTTGAAATTCGCAGGTTATTGAGCACTAAAGTACTCAAAGCACCGTCATCAATGTCAGAAGGTCGACCAGAGCGTGGCTCGTCTTCAAGGTTAAATTCTCCGCGCCGAAATTTAGCAAACCATTTTTCCACAGTTCGTTTAGCTGGTGCTTGATCCTGATAAACATCTTGAATGTTTTTCACGGCTGCGGCAACGTTTATTCCCTACCGAAACTCGTAAAGCATAACATGCCTTAAATGCACTTTATCGATATTAATTTTTAAAGTGATATTTATCGAAGCAGTTTGTATGAAAACAAATGATTTTTTTAAATGAAAGGTGAAGACGTCACCTTTGTATGTAGGAGTAGGCATTAATGACAACACGTTACGACGCTCATAACTCCATCTATTGAAACTCCGCACGAACTTTTGCACACACTTATTAATAACAATTTTTAACCTCCCCCTCTAACCCCTTAATTTTGTGTCCAATTTCAACCTAAATCTAATCAGCTTTTAATCTCAATGCACTAAAACTACATGTGAAATTTGGTTTCGATATTCACACTCGTTTTTGAGCTAGTGGGTCCAGAAAAAATTTCGTAACGTACTAACAGGCATTTTGACAAAACAATTATTATCTCGAAAAATATAATTTTTTCTATGTTCACTTATTAGGGCTTTTTTGTAGACCGAAATGCCATGGTTTTGCCCATTTTGTTAAATCAAAATTGTTTCAGCCATTTTTGAGATATTTCTAAAAAAAGCAGCAAAATAAAACACTTTTTTCATGCACGATTACAATACTTGACCATACCCTGTATGGTAAAGTAATAAACTGATGTGTTCTGATGTGGCCATCCACTTGATTTCACTATACAACCTGGCCCTCATTTATATTTAATAAAATTATTTATAATCATGTAGGGGGGCTTAGTTTTTGCATTTTTAGACTTCTGGGGTCTCACTGATTATGTATACAAAATTTGGTTGAGTTTGCTCAAATGGCCTAGATTTTTAATTTTCAACCCCCCCCCCCTTTCATCCCCTTTAATTTTGTGTCCAATTTCAACCAACATCTAATCAGTTCTTAATCTCAAAGCACCAAAACTTGGTTTTGATTTAAAATAAAAAAAAATACCAGCTGCGAAGCCCGCCTTTGGCGAGCATCTTACTGGCTACAGTGACTCTATAGGTACAGTGGCGACACGTAGGCCACTATTTTTAGTTGTATTTTGGACTAAATAATATTAGGAAATTTAAGATAATTTTATTATTATTAGTTTTTATTTTTAATTAAATAATCTTTAATATGTGTATAGAATGTGTTTCAATATTAATTTTCTTAAATTTCCTAATATTTTTCAATTTAAAAACGACTAACAATGGCGGATGACCTTACGTGTCGTCACTCTCCATATATAGTCACTCTATTACTGGCCAGGAAGCTGCGCCCCCCGGACTCCGTAGTGGGTTTTAAAATTTTAAATTTAAAAAACAATTATTATCTCGAAAAATATAATTTTTTCGATGTTCACTTATAAGAGCTTTTTTGTAGACCAAAGTTCCATGGTTTCGCTCAATTTTTTTAATCAAAATAGTTTTAGCCCTTTTTGGGATATTTCTAAAAAAAAGAAGCAAAAATTTTTAAGAAAAAAATAAAAATCGACTTCCAAAAAATTAAATGCAACAAATATAAAAATACACTAAAAGGTATGAAATAACTATTATCTTATTTAGTTACAACTAAACGACGAAGTATTAACACGAAATTACTTTTTAAAGTCGGTGCCAAACAAACTATACCTATAAGCGAACGTACCCGCCAAACGTACTAAGTAAGATCCGTCGAGTGCGATTCATAAAAGGTATATGTTTGGCACCAACTTCAAAAAGTAATTTCGTGTTAATATTTCGTCGTTTAGTTGTAACTAAATAAGATAATAATTATTTTATACCTTTTAGTGTATTTTTATATTTGTTGCACTTAATTTTTTGAAGTCGGTTTTTATTTTTTCTTTAAAAATTTTTATTTTTTCTTTTTAGTGATGTTATTAATAGTGATTATATCATCAGAACTTGACCAAATTAATATGACACCATCCCTAAGACACCCCTTTCGGATAAAAAAAGAACCATCGAAATCGGTTCATAAACAAAGAGGTTAGGTCTAAACAAACCTAAACAAACCTAATAAAAAAGGTCTAATACCTATGAAAAAAATCGAAAAAAAAATGGGACCAATCGGAAGCTAGACTGGACCTAATGCAAAAAAAATTTTCAAAATCGGTTGACAATTGGCGGAGATATGAGGTAACATAGGCACAAAAAAAAAAAAAAAAAAAAAAAAATTCAATCGAATAGAGAACCTCCTCCTTTTTTGAAGTCGGTTAAAAAAACAACAACACTTTTTTCATGCACGATTACAATACTTGACCATACCCTGTTATAACTGTTGTTGAATAAACACATTTTGTTTAAACATAGAGTTGATTCAAATTAGACTTCAAATTGAAGGCCGGCCAGAGTTTTTGGTCACAGGGTGGTAGGGGTGGTGAGGTAGAGAAAGGTCATACCATCCTTGTTAAGGTTTTGACCAGGTTTCCTTAACAATTTATGGCAAATGCCGGGATGGCTAATGCGTCGCTTGCTCCTGGTATCGGGTTTTTGCGCGGAATTTTTAAATTACTTTTTGTCTTTTGATGGAAATCTATGTTCATGTTATTTGTTAATGAGCATACATTTCTATTTTTTTTTATTTTTTGTTACTTGTTTATTATTTGTTATAAATCTACGTGGTTCCAAATTTGCGGCTAATTCAACAGCCATTATTCAAGGCGATAATAAATAAATTTATAATTTTACCATTAATATATCAAAGAAAAATTAACATATTAAGGAGAAATTGTTTTGATCACGCTTTTAACAAGATATATATCGCGAGACTACTGCTGGTTGAAGCTATTGGAGTCTGCTGAGTCTTAAGTCTGGACCAAGAGAGAATGAAAAAGATATGATTCATTTAGCTACAAAACAACGTCATAAATATTAATTAAAGAAAATTGAATATTAATTGCACAATAGATATAATAAAGTGCACATTAATCCACCATATTCTCTTCCTACAATGATATATATTTTTTTTTTGCTTTTAGACTTTAGACCCTTGGGATCATGCAAACCTTTTGTTTCTTGCAAGGCCAGGATCTTGATTTTGGTTTATCGAGTTCCATGGTCAGGCTATGTAATTTTCTTTGCCGGATGAGTGTGTTGATGGTAAAGGTGTCCAGATATGTGTCACGAGGTGAGCTGGACAATTCCTGGGAGATTTGAAATTAGAATATCATTTCATCTTACATATGGCAGGCATATGTTTGTTTCAGGAAATCGATACTTTTGTTACGCAAAACGAGGGGGGTCTTAAGAATCGTTAGATGGTCAAGGGGGGGACAAGGATGGAAGACAGAAGGTTATTTCGCTTAAGAGATATAATTTAACGACTTTAAGGCATTTTGTTTTATCTCTAAATGAACGACCATCAACCCATAAATTAGGGCGTTTTAAGGGGACGGACATGATTTCGAATTTCAAATTACCAGATGTTGGGCCAAGAGAGAAGCGTGAGAAATTCATTTAAGAAATAGACTAAAATTCCAAAATGTCATATGTCCTAGGTTTAAAGAGATATATTGTTTTTGTTTTGGAAAGGGAGTAGGATAGTTTTTCAACCATTATAATTACATATGCAGATAAACTGCCATTATTTTAACACATGTTAACACACATACATAAACGATGCCTAGTATAAAAGGCATTGGACGGAGCTGAGGTCACTCTCGCCCGGAACTCGAATAAAACATCACATTATCTCAATTCGATGTATCAGTCAATGTAAACTTACTAATTTTAATCACTATTTGTTAAACTCAACTGTACTCGACAATATAACTTCTGTTGCAATATACTCTCATCTTTATAAAGTAATCTATACTTTTATTGAAGTTTATTATCCTGGAACCCGGACCATTTTCTATTAGCAGACCACAGCGCCTACGGTAGTGTCACCACTAACTTCCAGCTTCGCTGACGTCTACAAAATAAATAGTGGGAAAAGCTCTGTTTTGGCTAGCTTGTAGTCAAAAGCCAACGAGCCCTCAACATATGTATGGGTTGTTGGCGGTATTCTTCCATTGTTTCTTCCTTGATTTTGTGATGATCTGGCTCCCCCAGAATCCGAATGCCCGGTTGCCACTTGAGGGTGGGTGGATTGGTTACCTCCTGGGAATCTTGTTTTGCTCTCTCACGATTCATGGTTGCTTGTTACGAAATTTTGTCCTGTGCATGCGGAAGGTTTTGTAGAACCAGAGATTGTCAGTTTCTGGAGCCGAGGTGCCGATTTTTTTTTAATAAATAAATTCACTTTGCTTCTTTCTGGGATCGAACTGATGAAGTCTAGGTTGATGTTCTACTAATCGGATTAAAAAAGTTGGTGGTCTAACCGGAGTCGCTACCGGCCCGTCAAATGATATAATTAATAAATAATTATTTATTTTCTACTTTCTATTCAATTTCGAACTAAAATAGCGTTTTTAATTTATTTTTTGATTTTTTGTTTTAAAATATCTTTGAACTCTTTAGTAATGAGCAGTGTTGGCATTTTAGTAAATTTCCCGCTAGATCTGGCTTATTTTAATTGCATCTAGCTTGAAGAAATCTCATCTGGCGGGAAATGTGGCTTTTTCATACATTTCTGGCGGAATTTCTGGCTTTTTTTACAAAACAAGTTAAATTCATTCTTTCAAACAAAATTTATTTAAAATAATTAACCTGAAGGCTTGAGTATCTTTTTTGAAAATAAGATGTGTTTTTTCATAAATACCACTCATGGTATAAACCAAAGGGTATCAGATAGAGAGGAGGTCCCCATAAGTGCCCATGTGTGGGTGTTTCAGCGCCCTCTGTGTCCCTGATTCATCAAGAAAAGAGAAAACCCGGTAGAATTGCTTCATTTTGAAAAAGTAGGAATAAAGAAATTTTTGAAATAGTTAAGAATTGAAATTTTATTAAAGTATGTTCAGATTACTATAGTTTAGAAGTAATATATATATATATATATATATTGTAGCTAGTAACGTTTAATTAAATTCATTATGTCAAGAAAGAAAACTCGCTTATTTTTCGAGATATCGAATTTTAAAACAATTTATTTTTCAATTGTTTTCTTATAGAAACCACGGAAACCGTAGATTTGTTTTGAATTCAAAATATTGTGTATTGCGGTTTTCTAATTTATTGTTATTATTAATATTTTTAATACCATATTATTATTATTATCGTATTATTATTATTATTATTAAAGCTAAAGAAGTTTATTTAGCAAAAAAAAAAAAAACGGTGATAAGATAATTTAAATCACAAAGAGAAATTACTTTCAATGCATTTTTTGTGAGATCAATTGTTCACTATTTGAGTCTACATAGATGGCACTAAGTTCGGAAATCTGGCGGATTCTAGTTTATTTGCAAGACCGAACTAGTGGATTTATAATTTCAATCGCTGGCATCACTGGTAATGAGTAGGTTCATAAAGGAATGCACCCTCTCAGGAGAACAATAGTACAGTTAATGGGAGTGGGGGAAAGTGGGTCAGATAAGGCCAATTTTGGATTACCTGGCTCATTATCCATTGGACTCTGTAAACACGTGCTCAAAAACTTGCAATCTTCGAGAAACCAATCGTAAGTACCATGCTCTCTACTTTTATATATTATTAACGTACAAATACAAAATTATTAATTCGAAGTTAATCTCAAAATTATTTTTAATAGATTCGTTATTATATTCTTTTCTTTTTTTTTAATATACACTGAAGTTCAAAAAATCGATCCACCAATAAAAACTTTAATAAATAGTAGATCATTTTTAATTTTTTTACAAGTAACCATAGATACATTATTGAAATTATTGCTTATTGCAAGTGTACTTGCCACTTGTTGTTGACTTAGCCCTTGATTAATTAGGCACACACAATTTGAACTGCTTGAACTTCAAAAATATCTATTTTGTATATTTTATTTTTCTATCAATGATGCTTAATTCAAAATTATTCATTTTATTGATATATCAAATGGAATTATTGGATAAGAAATACTTGGTAGGTTTCACATTGAGTTACTCTGTATCTCCTGAAGATGGGTTAGTCACCCGAAATATATATATCGAGATTAAAGATTCTCTAAAAATAAATTCGTTTTATTTTTTTATATCTTAATGTGAAACCTACCAAGTATTTTTTATCCAATAATTTTAAAAAATGTTTCACCAAGTACCAACACCAAATTCCTTAAAACTATATCAAATGGAATTTGATCTTTTATTAAAATTTTATTTAAATGTAAATTGATATTGAAAAAGTATGATAATTTGTAATTGTATCTTTTAATTTTTTTTTTTTTTTTTTTTATAAAATTCAAAAATTATCAAGAAAATTTATCGAAAATGTTAGTTTAAAAGTTAATAGAACAAATTATGTGATTATTTGTAAAAATTTTGAAAATAATTTGCTATTTAATAAAGGTTTTATTGGTGGATCGATTTTTTGCACCGCAGTTTATATATCTAAATATTAAAAAAAAAAAAATTATAAAACAATCTTGAAAACACAAAGAGAAACAAAGAGGTTGTCCTCTGCTTGATGCAAATAAACATACACACATATATATCGATCTCGATATATATGTGTGTATGTTTATTTGCATCAAGCAGAGGACAACCTCTTTGTTTCTCTTTGTGAATCAACAACTCTGCAATTCTCGGCAAAACAAAAACTTTTCAATTAAATCTTGAAAACGTTTGTTTGTAACCGAAACGTTTCGGGAGAAATTCTCCCTTTATCAATGGAATTATTAAAAAATTTGCTTTCTCTACTAATGTTTTGAAAGCAAATCTAAAAATTAAATATTTTGATAGAGACAAATTACACAACTTTACAAAAAATGTTTTTCCTTGTCCTAAAGTTTATTTCATGATTTTTCTATTCATTGTGCACCAAAATAAAGGAAAAGTACCTATATTCAATTTAAAGTTTTCATTTGTAGTTATTACAATAATAATAAACGACGAAAAGAGCCATTTTGAGGTTATTTTTGAGTCCCATTAGATATTAAACAGCAATATTTGAAATTAAAATATTTTGTTGACTTAATAGAATACACCTTCCTCTTTGATTTTCAAATTATCACTTGTTTGTTGATTAGAACTCGAGTTATAACTAAAAAAGTAAGACCAAATGTTTTTATCTATGTTTATTATCCTTTATAATCACATAGTTTTAGTTTTTTAATTATAACTCGAGTTCTAATTGAGCTAAAAATAAGTGGTAATTTGAAAATCAAAGAGGAAGTTGTTTTCTATTACGTCAACAAAAATATTTTGATTTCAAATATTGCTGTTTAATATCTAGTGGGACTCGAAAATAGCCTCAAAATGGGCTTTTTCGTTGTTTTGACCGATAATATCCCCAAAACAAGAGCTAATCGTTAATTTTTACGGTGATTTTCGAATTCAGCAGGTTCTTTTTTTATCCGAAAGGGGTGTCTTAGGGATGGTGTCATATTAATTTGGTCAAGTTCTGATATGATATGGTCACTATTAATAACATCACTAAAAAGAGAAAAATAAAAATAATTTTTAAGAAAAAAATAAAAACCGACTTCAAAAAGTTAAATGGAACAAATAAAATCCACTAAAAGGTATAAAATAATTATTATCTTATTTAGTTACAACTAAACGACCAAATATTAACATGAAATTACTTTTTTGAAGTTGGTGCCAAACATATACCTTTTATGAATCGCACTCGACGGATCTTACTTAGTACATTTGGCGGGTACGCTCGCTTATAGGTATAGTTTGTTTGATACCGACTTCAAAAAGTAATTTCATGTTAATATTTCGTCGTTTAGTTGTAACTAAATAAGATAATAATTATTTTATACATTTTAGTGTATTTTATTTGTTGCATTTAATTTTTTGAAGTCGGTTTTTATTTTTTCTTAAAAAATTATTTTTTTCTTTATAATAAATAAATATATTGATGTGTTACAATTTTGATGACTGTATATGCCAATGGCTGAATCCCTCTCAATTACTTAATTAAATATATTGATAGAGTTGAGCATTTTTAATGAGCTCTTATTTATTCCAAAGATATTTTATTAATAATCAACATATATCAAAATCATTTCAAATATGTACAAATTTTTAGGTATTTAATCCAATAAATATATTATATACTTGAGTGATCTATTTTATTCTATTAAATATCTCTTAATATCAAATTAATGTCTTGTTTACTTCTAGTAAAGCCTCTTATTATATGTAAACAAATGTTTTTTTATCATAAAACGACTTAGATTTTCTGCAAATAGTGATATCTTAATAATTAAGATATTAAAAACAAAAATTTTGTTTAGATTATTTTCAGATAAAAAATATATTTCAAAATTTCGAAAAACAGCTTCAAATAGGAAATCCTAAAAAATAAAATTCCCATTTAAGTAACTTTTTATAAATCTTATAAATCGAACACTTTTGATTTCC
This sequence comes from Forficula auricularia, assembly GCA_024734495.1. Classification (NCBI taxonomy): domain Eukaryota; kingdom Metazoa; phylum Arthropoda; class Insecta; order Dermaptera; family Forficulidae; genus Forficula; species Forficula auricularia. The sequence continues at coordinate 2,983,705 of JALMQS010000073.1, forward strand.
ATGAAAAAGTTGAAGCTTTTATTTTTGTGATTAATTTGATTAAAGTTTGAATTATGTATATAATTAGATGTTCTATTTTTAATTTTAAAAAACCCACTATAAGATTATAAGAAATCTTAATATATATTAAAATTAGGAAACCTTATACCATATAAATATAGAAAATTAATTAATTATTAATTATTAGTTCAACAAAATGAATAATTAAATTAAATATTTATATAATTCATTTGAATATAGATTCTACATCAAATGGATAAGCTTCAATTTTATTTCATTTCTTGTCGTAATTATATATTATTCCATTTAAATAACCAACTATTAAATTTAACTATTCCACTATTTTCACTCAAATAACAATATTTCCATAATTTACTTATTGGTGCTTGGTTCAAATAGCGGCATCTTAACTATTAATATATCTAGAGTTGTTCCAAAAATATGAGAATACTTAAAATACATATATCATTTATTGATATTGAACAGAGATCGATTTCGCCATAATTAACTTCACCATCTATTCACATCAAAGATAATTTCTTAACTATAAATATATCGTTTTTTTAGTGTAAACAAGGGCGAATCGGGGAGGATATTGGATATTTTTTTTTCTTCTCTATTATCTACATACCAGGTGTACCGGAAAGTCATTACCGGTTTTTCTAACAGATGTCGCTAGGCTTAAGTATGCAATGTTATGATTTGACACATATGCATTTTATTCTACTGACATCAAGCTTCAAAGCTATACATGTTATATTTTGCGAAAGTAACACCTTCATAGATTTATACCTCTTTGAAAATGTCAAGTTTCATACCTGAAAACGATGCATTTGCGGCACGCATTACTTTTCTTATTTAATCAAAAGAAAAAAGCCGCTGAAAGTCATCGTTTGCTGGTAGAAACTTACGGTAGCATGCTTTAACCTTAAAAACATGTGAGATGTGGTTTCGAAAATTCAAAACTGGTGATTTCGATGTGCAAGATAAAGAACGTTCTGGTAGACCAAAAAAGTTTGAAGATGCGAAACTACAGGAGTTATTGGATGAAGACCCAACCCAAACTCAAAAACAATTGAAAAAACAATACACCGACAACAAATGATCAATTTGAACCACGCATTGATCGAAAAACGTCCAGAATGGGCCCGAAGACACGGTAAAGTGATTTTACAACACGATAACGAGGCGTCTCATAAAGCAAAACCGGTCAAGGAAGCGTTGAAAGCAATTGGGTGGGACATATTATCGCACCCGCCGTACTCTCCAGACCTTGCCCCGTCCGACTATCAACGTTTCGCATCGATGGGACACGCGCTTGCAGAGCAGCACTTCGCCAATTTTGAAGAAGTTAGAAAATGGCTTCGATGAATGGTTTTGCTCAAAGGACAAACAGTTTTTTGGGATGGCATCCATAAATTGCCAGAAAGATGGGCAAGTTGTATAGAATCAAATGGCCAATACTTTGAATAAATAGATTTTCCAATTTCTTAAAAATTACGTAGTTTTTTTATTTCGAAAAAACCGGTAATGACATTCCGGTACACCTAGTATATTGGAACATAATACAAGTAAATAACCTTTTTCTTCTGTCTAATATGTTTCAGATCTCATAATGTCTTTTCAAAATAAAATAAGACTGACCAAAACAGAAACGGATGAGCTGTTTCGTGAGTCTGATAGGGGGATACGAAATACTACTTCATTGGATGAGAAAAGGGCAGTAGTTAATTCGGTCCTCCCTCTGCATAAATACAAATTGCTGCAGGCGATCCTCAATGATAAAGAGATTAGTGAAGAAATCCGTTTGAAATGTCTTCCTACTTTCCTGGACGAGAGGACAAAATATTTTGACTTTAAACAGGATACAAATGATCAGACAACTATCCAATCTCTTCTAGAAATAATCCCGAAATACTCTCCAAATATCGAAACAGTCGATTTGAGATGTTTAGAAATCAAACCTGTTAACAGAGAGAACTTTTTAACATTTCTGAAACAGAGCAAACATTTGAAATCTCTTCGGGTCACGTGTTCAATCATAAATTGTGCCATAAGTCAAATATTGCTAGAAGAGGATTTCAACCAGCATGACCGGGATGTTCAAAATGGACTCTTCAAAATCGACTATATCGAGAATGGAATTGATTTCACTCCTCTAGAGTATATCAAATTTCTAAAACTTCTACCAAATTTGAAAAGTCTAGGTTTCGGAATTGGTTTAGGTCTTGTGGTCTCCTCTAGATTCGCTGAAAATCAACTTAAACAAAAATTATCTAACATAATTGAATTTGGGGATAATAGAACTAGTTTAAACACTTTGGAACATTTTATAAGAATGTGCCCAAAAGTAACGCACATCCATCTATCCAACCCAAATGAGCATGTTATTGAAAATCTTTACAAATTTCCTCAAATCACTCAAATAGTTCTTGATTGTGAAAATGTCGATCAAATTAGAGAACTTTATGAATTATTAAAAAACATTGGAACCCGAATTGTATATTTGGATATATACACGGTGGACAATATTCCTGTTGATCGCGAAATTATCCAAAAGTTATGCCCGGTATTAGTTAGATTGGATCTCAATATCACAAGACCTGATGAGAATTAAACTGTTGTGGATAATGTTGATAAAAATACACGTAGATCAATTTATTATATCTTCAATACTACATATTATGATGCTGACTTCAAAATCCGTCTTTTTCAATCGGGGAGGGGTACTTTACTATTAATTTATTCCTATTTTTAATTTCAATTTATATTTTATAACCAATTTTATTATAAATAAAATATTTAATATTATACTATAATCTAAAACAAATTTATTTTCTCTAGTTTTTAGTTCCTTTGTATTTTTTTCCTACAGTTTGTATAATATTTCTTACAATGTATGTCTCTTTAATAAATATGGTATCTTAAAGAGAAACAAAGGGGTTCTCATCTGCTTGATGCAAATAAACATACACACATATATATATCGAAATGATATATCTGTATATATATATATATATATTATTCACTTGTTTGAGACTATAGTTTCGAAGACTTGGTATTCATCATCAGTCTTTTTTAATTATAAATATTGTTTTTCATGTAGTCAATACCGTATGGATATTGAAATTTTTTTGATGTTTTCTTAGCCAGTTAGAGATTAAAATCATCTTTGGATTCACACTCATATTTAAACACATGCATCCCTTTTAATTGTGAAATAGGACAGACTGACAATGGAAAGGGGGGGGGGGGGTTTCCTTCTCCAAGTATCTTAAATTCAGGATTTAAAAAATCAAGTGTAGACTTTTGCATATCAAATTGAGTATGTTTCAAACCAAATTAAGGATGTTTCAAAACAAATTCAGAAAGAGTTTCCTGAGATTACAAAATGGCAATCTTGAAAGGTCTTAGTTAATGAACTGAAAATTGGTAAGCAAATATCTTACAATGACGGTACTTTACTATCAATTTATTCCTATTATGATCCTTTATATTAATTTCAATTTATATTTTGTAACCAATTTTATTATAAATAAAATATTTAATATTATACTATAATCTAAAACAAATTTTATTTTCTCTAGTTTTTAGTTCCTTTGTATTTTTACCTATTACTTACTCCAGTCAAATTGTGCTCAAATGTGCCCCTATGTGTGAATGATTTTGAGGTAGCTCTGATTTTTGCATAGATATGTTTTTTGGGGCGCTGAATCCAAATCTGACGTCTCCCACTAAAATTTCGTGACTCAACATTGTAGAAAACGCAAAAAAGGTGAAAATTTCCATTTTTTTGGCGGTTTTTCTCTTATAACTCGAAAACTATCAATTTTTTGTAAATAACATTCCTATTCATAATGAAAGTTTATAAGATATCCTACAAATGTCATTATTTAGATGTTTTATACGACAAACCGTTTGTGCTTAAGCTCTAGTTGAAAATTTGCCTATTTTTTTCTGTTTCGGCAAATCTCAAAAACTTGCACTTTTTCCAATTTTGACCATGAAGGAGCACGTTTTCGACAAAGACCACCCTATACATTTTTAAACTAGATTAAATTTGCTACAATGCAAACAAAGTTTCATTTTAATTGGATAAATGATAATCCGTGTCGCAATGTGTTTAAAAACTGCAATTTTTTGCAAAATATCGCAGTTTTTCCTTTATAAAATTAAAAACACACATCCTAGAAACTTGATTTTTTCCCGGAATTAGTTAGATTAGATCTCAATATCACAAGAGTTGATGAGAATTAAACTGTTGTGGATAATGTTGATAATAATACACGTAGATCAATTTATTAAATGTTCAATACTACATATTATGATACTGACTTCAAAATCCGTCCTTTTCAATCGGGGAGGGGTTACCTTACTAACAATTTATTCCTATTATGATCCTTTATATTAATTTCAATTTATATTTTGTAACCAATTTTATTATAAATAAAATATTTAATATTATACTATAATCTAAAACAAATTTATTTTCTCTAGTTTTTAGTTCCTTTGTATTTTTTTCCTACAGTTTGTATAATATTTCTTACAATGTATGTCTCTTTAATAAATATGGTATCTTAAAGAGAAACAAAGGGGTTCTCATCTGCTTGATGCAAATAAACATACACACATATATATCGAAATGATATATCTGTATATATATATTAGGTTGGGGAATAAGTTCGTTCGGTTTTTTCAAAGAGGATTATTTAAAGGATTTGTTTGTTGTTGAGCAAAGGGTTTGTATTCATTAGACAGTGCCTTTTCTGTTCTCCAGGACTGTGTTATTTGTTTTTTCGAATATTTTTAGTTTTTCCAATTTTCCACGCTTAGAAATGGAATACCCAGATGGCAAAAATCAGCATTTTCGACACCAACTTTTCTTCGCTTTTCATCGCGGTCAAAAAGCAGCTGAAGCCGCTCGTGACATATGCAACGTGTATGGAGAAGGTGTCATAGGTGAGCGCGCACCACAGAAATGGTTTGCGAAGTTCAAAAACGGCGACTTTGACCTCGAAGACATGCCTCGCAGCGGACGACCTGCAGAATTCAATGAGGAGCATCTCAAAGCACTTTTGAAGGAAGATGGTCGCCAAACAAGTCGTGAATTGGCCGAAAAAATGAACTGCGATCATAAGACGATCCTCAATACTCACTACGCCGCGTAAATGAGGCTATGCGACTGAAAAGACCTGACCGACAAGGTCAAGTCATCTTGCTCCACGACAACACCTGACCGCAAGTTGCACAAGTCGTCAAAACCGCACTCAAAGAGAGCTCAAATGGGAGGTTCTTCAACATCCACCATACTCTCCTGACCTTACGCCAACAGATTATCACCTTTTCTGCTCCTTGTCTAATCAAATGAGGGTTGTTACCTTCGACGGCGAAGAGGACCTCAAAAACTGGCTCAACAACTTCTTCGACACCAGACCGGGCGATTTTTGGCGGAACGGCATCAACTAATTGGTCGAGAGGTGGGAGGAGGTTGTAAACAGTAACGGCGAATACATAATTGATTAATTTATTGTTTTTTGTTTAAAGAAAGCTCTTTGAAAAAACCGAACGAACTTATTCCCCAACCCAATATATTATTTACTTGTTTGAGACTATAGTTTCGGAGACTTGGTCTCCATCATCAGTCTTTTTTAATTATAAATATTGTTTTTCATGGAGTCAATACCGTGTGGATATTGGAATTTTTTTGATGTTTTCTTAGCTGGCAGACAGTTTTAGAATTAAAATCATCTTTGGGTTCACACTCATATTTAAACACACATGCATCCCTTTTCTTTGTAAAATAGGACAGACTGACAATGGAAAGGGGGGGGTTGGTTTTTCCTTCTCCACGTATCTTAAATTTAGGATTTTAAAAATCAAGTGTAGACTTTTGCATATCAAATTGAGGATATTAAAAATCAAATTAAGGATGTTTCAAACCAAATTCAGAAAAAGTTTCCTGAGAGTACAAAATGGCAATCTTGAAAGGTTTTAGTTAATGAATTGAAATTTGGTAAGCAAATATCTTACAATGAGGGTACTTTACTATCAATTTATTCCTACTATGATCCTTTATATTAATTTAAATTTATATATTGTAACCAATTTTATTATAAATACAATATTTAATATTATACTATAATCTAAAACAAATTTTATTTTTTCTAGTCTTTAGTTCCTTTGTATTTTTATCTACAGTTTTTATAAGATTTCTAACAATGTATCTCTTTTTAACCGACTTCAAAAAAGCAGGAGGTTCTCAACTCGACTGATTTTTTTTTGTCTATGTTACCTGATATCTTCGCCAATTGTGAACTGATTTTGATGATTTTTTCCATTATGTTCAGTCTAGCTTCCGATTGGTCCCGTTTTTTTTCATTGGTATTGGACCATTTTTGATATGTTTGTTTAGCCATAACTTCTTTGTTTATGAACCGATTTCGATGATTCTTTTTATATTGGAAAGAGGGTGCCTTAGAGGTTGTCAGGTAGAATGGCTTCAAATTCGCGCCATGGGTTTGGTGTAGGGTTTTTGAATGAGCCAATCTGTGTGTTGGCACCTCTGAAATTCAAAGAGATGAGATGACATGTTTTTGGAACAAAGAAGTTTGTTTAAAGTTCATAGATGAAAGTGGTCAAATAATTGTTATTGTATAGTCAAGTTATTGTCTAGTTATTGTTTGTATTTGGAAAAGTTTTGTTATATATATATGTATATATAATCTTCAATCTGTTATTAAATATTAATTGTTAAAACAAATTTATTAACCCATTTATTTCCTTTGTTAACATTCGTTCAGGATTCAAATTCGAATCCCCATACCTTAATCTAATATTGAATAAGTAATTCGACAGAGGTATTAATAATAAATAACAGAAAATAACTATTTTTATTCAGTTATTTTCTGTACTTCCTGAAGATGGGTTGATATATATATATATATATATATCAACCTATCTTTCAGGAAGTACAGAAAATAACTGAATAAAAATAGTTATTTTCTGTTATTTATTATTAATACCTCTGTCGAATTACTTATTCAATATTAGATTAAGGTATGGGGATTCGAATTTGAATCCTGAACGAATGTTAACAAAGGAAATGAATGGGTTAATAAATTTGTTTTAACAATTAATATTTAATAACAGATTGAAGATTATATATATATATATAACAAAACTTTTCCAAATACAAACAATAACTAGACAATAACTTGACTATACAATAACAATTATATATATATATATAGGTTGAAAAAAATTATCTCTTTTATTTTTAATTTTAACGTGAAACAAGTGACCTAGAAAACCAAACTCATAGTAAATGAATATTTCATAAAATATTTATTTACTTTTATCTTTACTTATGGTTTAATTTTGATATCTGTTCAATAGCAGGATTATTCAGGATTGCGTAACAAAAATTAGAATAATAAAATATGTTAATTTCTAGCCATAGCATCTTGATATTTAAGGCAGAGTATAGCGATTTTCACTATTTCCAAAAAAATCCCTATAATTCGAAAACTCTTATTAAAAAAAAATTATGTTCAAGACCGTCTTAAATTGGCCTATCACTTGTTCACGGTTTATTGTTGTGATAGGGGACACCCTATTAATTAATAATATTTTATTTATATTGTTACGCAATAACGTTTTATTTATTTATCGAGAGTTTTGTTGATTTTATACCCCAACACGCATGCTCGGGAGACTCTATTGTCTAAAGAGGCGGGTGGGGGGTTTTGTCTGTTTCGCAGGCGGACAATATAAATGCGTAGTCCACAATGGGCGGGTCGGAGACAATAGTTGGGCGGAGCTAAACCCGAGCCAATCCCCTGTCTGCTTTTCTATTGTCATGCGCCCATAACAATACTTGGCTCCGCCCCCTGCAAGGCGATTTGCGCGCTCCCTACCTTCCCTACCTCTAGCATCGGCCAATAAATGGCAAGCTCGCCGTCTTCCTTCTATTCTTCCAAGTACCTAGAGCCACCGAGCGATGCTCGGCAACTTTTTGCTTAAGCTAAAAGTTATATATTAATATTATTTTTATTTTAAAATTCTGATAAAAACCACCCCGTCACTGCATCACACCCCGCTACACCCCCGTGGACCCCCCCCCGTACCACCCCTCGCTATGCCCCTTGGACCCCCATCCCACGAACCCCCACTCCACCAACACTTCACCCCATCTCCTGCACCACCCACCCCACCCCCAGTTTTTGAATTTCTAGTTTTCTAGTGGCCCACAGATTATGTATATATAGGTATATAAATAAATTCAGAATAATTATTGTTTTAATTAAATAACAATTTATCGAGTTTTATAATAATCAATTTTTTTTTTTTTTTTTTTTTTTTTTTTTTTTATAAATTTTATTAAACCAATTATTTTACATTAATAATGTATACATTGTATTTTGCTTCGATTCCGGAGATTACTTCTCCACCATCGAGTGTCCTTATTTATCTTTAGTCCTTGTTTTTAATAAGAGGAAAAATCTAATTAGATAAAAAAACCTCTTTTCCGATAATTATTTCAATTCCATTATTCCCCAATCAAATCTATTGGTATCTCTCCTCTCTCCCTCTCCTCCTTCCCATAATAATCAATTAAATTAGAAAATTCTAATATATATCTCTATATATAAGTCTTTGTGGGATTTAAAACTCGAATTTATAATCAATTAACCATTTATTTTACATGAATTTATGCATACAGTGTTTTTGAGCTTCGACTCCAGAGATTACTTCTCCACCATCGAATGTCCTTGATCATCTTTTAGTCCTTGTTTTTAATAAGAGGAAAAACTAATTAAATAAAAAAATCTCTTTTCCGATAATTATTTCAATTCCATTATTCAATCTTATCTTGTCGTCTATAATCAATTAATTTTTTTTTAGATTTTATAAATTTTATTAAACCAATTATTTTACATTAATTAATGTATACATTGTATTTTTGCTTCGATTCCGGAGATTACTTCTCCACCATCGAGTGTCCTTATTCATCTTTAGTCCTTGTTTTTAATAAGAGGAAAAATCTAATTAGATAAAAAACCTCTTTTCCGATAATTATTTCAATTCTATTATTCCCCAATCAAGTCGATTGGTTTCCAATCCATCGATCCCCCTTCCCCATTTTCTCTATAATCAATTAAATTATTTAATTTTAATATATATATTTAATTTGCTATAAAGTATTCGTGGGTTTTAAAATTAAAAACCCAATTAATAAATAAAAGATAATCGAAATAAATGTAAACAAACTTTTTTATATAGATTTTCATCTGTCAATAATTACTTTAATTAAAAAAAGATCAATTAAGATGAAATTTGTTGAGGTTCAGACCTAGCCAGATCGTTTTCTCATCCTCAAAACTTGTTAATAGAATTTGTTTCATCAAAATCTGTAGAGCCGTTTTCAAAATAGAACTAAGATACAAATATATATAAACAATTTTCGCTCGTTTAATAAGAGTAAAATAAAGTATTCCCACTTTAATTGTTAAACGAGTACTTAGGTACTTGATTGGGCTTCTGTTGATAGGTTCGTGAAGGTCGTGACAAAAATTTCAATAACGACTCGCTCCATGTTATTACCTTATTAATAAATAAATAAATAAATAAATAAGATCTTCACGATCTCTATATCAGTATCTTCTTGAGGTGGTCTTTATTATGTTTTTTTTTATTATTAATATTATTACATTTCAATGTGAAATTAGCTACATCTATTAATTATACGTAAAAACGTGAAATCAGCTAATATTTTATTTATCTCAACTCGGTATTTATTTCATTTTCAGGTTTAGGGTGTTTTTTTTTTTTTTTTAATATATTTATCTAACTGTTTATTAAGAGGTGAAGATACGAGCCAACCTGTCTACTCTAATAAATTTGAAGTAGAACTTCTCATTCTGTCTACTATTTTTCCATTTAGAGATCGTAAAAATATCATTAACTGATGTAAATTTTATAAATTAAAGAGTTTATTTATTAGTCACATAAAATAAATAAATAATTTTAAATAGTGGGTTTTAGAATAATACCTATCTAATAATTTAAATTTTCTAATTTTAATAGATTTTATTTGTCACAAACTATTTTAGTGGGATTTTAAAATCTTATTATATTAAACGAGCAATTCTTGATAATCGGTTTCTCGAAAAACGGCTATAAAGATTTCGATAAAAATTGGTATACCTACTTATCAAGTGTCATTAGTCGTGTATAAATTTTAATCCGATTGAAATAAAGGAAAGGGGGAATAAATTAATCATGTCGGAAAATAAATATTTTAATCGTTTATATTTCGTCGTCGGTAATTCGCAGAGCCTTGAAATTTGAAACTTAAGCTATCTAGAGGCTACAAGAAGTACCACAAGATTTTGGATAAAATAGAAGTACCGGAAGTTGACATTTACATGAAAGATTTTTTTTTTTTATTTTCTTTTTCAAAAACCAAACTAACGACTTTTTTTCTAAAATTGGTGTATAGTACTGTACGGTCCAGTCCTAGCGCTCACCGCTAGATGGCACTGCGACCTCATACATAGTAGTTTGTTCAAATAAACAATACTTTAATATTAGTAATAATACTTTAAGTGAACAACAGTCAAATTGTCAAACACACTGTACACTACATGAATCAATCTATTTATAATGAAATAATAAATCAATGAATTATTGAGAGACGAGTTGGCGCGTGTAATCCCGTGAGCGATAATATTCGTTGAATGTTATATATGCGCCAACCCGAATCGAAGTAATTCAGCTACCACAAATCATGGTCTGCTCACATACTTTTTATCACACACTTCCAATACCTTGCTTTCCCTCGTGGTTGGAACCAACAGTTGGGGTTAAGGGGCATTCCCCTTATCGTCCAACGACCAACCCTTACCTTATCACAATAGCGTTTACCCCCCACCACTAACAGTACTTATCAAATGTCATGAGTTATTAACACTAGAACGCCCGAAGCCGTCAATTTGACGGTTTTCACATTTCATTTCTCTTTCATTTCGTTACTATTTAAGTTAGAACTTTGTAATTCGCTGACTTTTAATCATTTTTGAATAGCTTTCTAATAAAAAAAAAATAGCACCCTATGATTTTTTATTTAGGAAAAAATTATGGATTTACCAAGAACGCCCAAAAGCCGCCGACAATTTAACGCTAACTCTTTTTTACCCCAATTTTTATATTTTAAATTAATTTTTCAACTACGAATAATTCCCATTCTTTTTTGGAACATGTGCATCCATCCTTTTTGACCCTCGGATTATTTTTTATTCTGGCTTTTTTTTAATTTACAATTTTCCTTGAAAAACTTGTGGTAAAATAAAAAAAATTATGTTTCACTGTATGTCACTTTTTTTATCTTTTTCACTTTATTATTTTACAATATTTTGAGGGAACCTACTGTTTTGAAATCCATATATATTGTAATGATAAAAACGGCAACCCCTATTTAATCGGCAACTTAGTTGCCACCTTTCTTTATTGTCATTTTTAGATGTAATTTAATTCTCAACGGTTGGCGTTCTGGAGACTCGCTCTGAGTGAAGCTCATCTCAGGCCCGGGGCATTTGCTCTGGCTGGCACGAATGCGAGGCATTCTAGAACAGATGATTGACCAGATTACCACGCGCTCGCTCTCGCTCGACATTTTTCTTATTCACGACGCACATCATCCCTTCTTTAGTCTTATCGTGGAGATTAATTATTATTTTATTTTATATTCTTGTATAAAGGCTTTCAATTAACGGACAAGCATCACCCTTGCCATTAACTATCTTATTTTTTTATATATCTAAATAAATATATTCATTTGAATATATTTTTCTTTGTTCAAATTTTACTTATTAATATCCATTATTTACTTGACTGGCAAGTTCGATTCTTGTCTCAAATTATTATATCTTTTTATTTATTTTTTTCTATAAATAAATAGTTTTTTTTACCTATTTATTATTTTTTATTTTTCCAAAGTGCTAAACCATTACACACACGACCTTTTCCTTAAATAGGGCCTCTCCTAAATTGAGATTTACCCCTTAAATCATTATAATATATACAATATATATGTCGAGCCCCTAGTCTTGCCATTTCAGTTTTTTTCGCCCTTTTTAGAACTAATTCAACCCTACATGAACAAAGGAAGAAACGTTACGGTAGATAACTTTTTCACGTCTCTTTCACTTGCAATTTTAAATAAAAAGTCCACAAGTTTAGGGAACAGTGAATAGAGTAAGAAAAGAAATACCAAAAACTATAAAGAACATGAAGGAAAAAAAATTCTACATAATTATTTCAAAATGAAAATATAAGTCTAGCCATTTATCAAGCAAAATCAAATAAAAATGTAATATTGATGAGTTAAAAATTATAATAATAAGTGTACAACTTTGCTTCCGCCGTTTCGCAATAGATGGCTGTAGCGGTAAGTGGTAGTCGAAATAAATAGACCGTAGATGTCATACAATAAGCTTAGGAATTTGTAAACATAACCCCATCGAAATATTAGTCGATTTGTGTCTGCATCATAAAGTTATTCTCGATTAAACATGTCAGCTTACGAGCCAAATTCTCGTCATTTGCGGGAGGTTTTAATTTTCTGCTTTAATATGAAGAAATCTGCGGCTGAGGCTCATCGAATGCTCTCAAATACCTATGGTGAGGCCGCTATTAGTGAAAGAACGTGCCGAGAGTGGTTTCAACGCTTCAAGAACGGTGATTTTGACGTCGAAGACCAGCATGGCGGTGGAAGAAGAGGTTTTCAAAGATGCAGAATTGGAGGCATTACGTGATCAAGACTCGTGTCAAACGCAACAAGAATTGGCAGGATCATTGGGAGTGTCGCAACAAGCCATTTCAAAACGCCTAAAAGTAATGGGAATGATTCAGAAACAAGGAATTCGTACGCTGCCCGAAAGATGGGAGAAAGTAGTGGGCAGTGATGGACAATACTTTGAATCATAAATGTATAACCAGTTTTTTTACAATAAAGCCTCGAATTTCGGAAAAAACGGCGGAAGCAAAGTTGTACACCCTTTATAATATATTAATATGTATTTTTAATATATAAATTGATGATAGAATTATATTTATTATTAGATAGAATAAAAAAATATTAAATAAAAGGAAACAGAATCATTTTATTTAGTTTGAGTGTTGAAAAATGCAAGTCGTCAAATTGACGGCATCCGGGCGTTCTAGGGGATCTGAAAGTCCGGGCGTTCTAGTGTTAAGCTATTTAGAGTCAAAAGTTGCCGAGCATCGCTCGATGCTCCAGGAACTAATAATTTAAATTTCCTAATTTGAATAAATCCATGGCCTAGTTATTGGTAAAGAGTTTCTTCGGATAAAGGAGAGAGAGAGAGACACGGGTTCGAATCCCGTCGGGTGCTCAATTCTCATTTTTCCATTTCAAAAAATAAAAAAATAATTTTCTAAATATGTATTTATAGAATAATTATTGATTATACATTAATTAACTTTCGCGGCTCAAATTGCTTTGAATAAATTTCAATTTGTCATTAACTATTAGTGGGTTTTAAAATAATAATTTAAATTTCCTAATTTGATAAAATTTCATTTGTCATGAGAACTAGATATTGGTAGGTTTTAAAATTAAAAAAATCACCTCGGTGTCGTGTCCTGTAAGCTGATTATAATAAGTATAGATAAAACCGCCCCCCCCCCCCCCAGGGAAAAGGCTCATGGATGAGTATAGGCAACGACAAACCTTTTCTTATGGCAAACTAACCGTAATTAAATATATTTCATGTGTTTATAATCAAGAATTATGTTCTTTTTTAATTTCTTGAAGTACCATTCACCAAGTCACAAGAATGTTTTCGGTAGTTTTGATTTCTTGACCCTTTATGTTTTTGGGTGTGCTGAATCCGAATCTGAACTTTGCTAACAAAATTTCGTAACTGAACATTGTCAAAAATCCAAAAAAAAATCTCATTTTTTGGAAGTTTTTTTTGCTAATAACACGAAAACTATCAACTTTTCATAAATAATCTTCCTTTTCAAAATTAAAGTTCATCAAATTTTCAACAAATTGCATTTTTTAGGTTTTTTCTCCGACTAACCGTTCGGGCTCAAGCGCAAGTTAAAAATTAGCGTATTTTTTCTGTTTCCGCAAATATCAAAAACTCGCACTTTTTTTGATTTTTTGACATTGAATGTGCACGTTTTCGACAAAGATCACTTTATACATTTTTAAACTAGATTAAATTTTCTATAATTTAAACAAAGTTTCATCTTATGTGGATAATGATAATCTGTGCCGCAATGAGGTTGAATTTTTGAAAAACTGCAATTTTTTGCAAAAAAAGCAGTTTTTCCTTCATAAAATAAAAACCGCTCATCCTAGAAACTTGATTCCTATTTCATTCTCTAGGAAATTTTGTTAACTTAAACGTTTATTTGAACTACTTTTTTGATAAAACTCTTAGATTTATAGATTTCTAGCAGTTTCCATGACAGGATATCAAGTGTCATGGTGTTGAGACCGTCGATAATTTTGTCGAGGACAGGAAATGCTTTTGTAAATTGTTTGAATTCTTAAAGGAATTCTCTTTTTTTAATTAAGGTCACTGCAACCAGATTGAGGTCCTCTCTGTAAGCATCCGGACCCGAATGCTTTTAGCACCCCCTATATATCCCCTTTCAGCTCTTTTTCGCAGACCCCTGGGTCGTCGTCAAAATTATGTGATGATAGGAAATAAGTCATATACCAGAGTTGACAGTTGATTATAAATCTACTTGCTCTTATATCTTTGTATAAAAAATGATCTTTCAAAAAGAGTTTTTAACGGAAAATTTCTAAAAAAAAGGTCACGTGGATTTCGAAGTCCTCCCTTAAAAATGGGAGTGTTCGATGATTTAAAAATACGCCTTCTCATTAAGGACTTAACCAATCAATATGTCTTTTCTTAGAAACTCCCAGAGATGACAGACAGTGAGAGTTTTGGTCAGTCAGAGAGTGGGCAGTCGAGGCTGAAACCCACTAGGGGTCAGACAGTTCTATTTTGAAGCCGACTTGGGGTGGACAAGTTGTCAATTGGAGTTAAGAGATGAATTCAAGCTCTCCAGCCATCAGCTATGGAGGAATGTGTACTTATAATTAACCAATATTAAATAATCTTTTAAATACATCCTTCTCTCCTCTCATCAAACCAGCATCAGGGCTTAAACAGGTCGAATCGCTTGGACACGCTACCAGGCCATTCCCGGGGAACTTCTTCAAGATAAATCAACAAATCTCTCTCTGGTCAAGAAGGGTTGCAACCAAAACTTAAAGTGTTGTCGTAACAATGGAAGCCGCCAAAAATTGAGATTTGTTATCTTTCTTTGCAATTTAGACAATGTTCCGTCACGATAATTTGTTAGCAAACCACAGATTCTGATTCAGCACACCCAAAAATATAAAGAGTCGAAGAAATTACAACTACCCCCAAAACTTTCAGGGTAAAAACACAATTTAACTAGACTATTTGTTTTAATAAAAAAATTCCCACTAAATATTTTCCTTTGTCGATTGCCCCCCCCCCTCCCCCCCATGAAAATTTTCTGGCTACGCCACTGGATATAGATATAGATTTTGAATGTATATTTATTTATTTATTTACCTATCGAGAAAGGAATTCCCCACCGCCATCTAGAAAATCGATTAAATTCGTCTGAATGGAATTCCTTGGAATGTCTTTTCAATTTTGGTAAATGATCCGATTAGAATTGTTAGGTATATTCTCCGCGTTTATTGTTATATTATACTTAGCTAGTGATGAAGAGGACAATACATATTTTGATTAATCGGCTTCAAATTCTCTGCTTTGATAAATAATCCTGGGTTCGTTTTTTACCCGGTGATTGTGCTCTAGGACAAAAACCTGGTGATTTATTACAGCCGCGCCGCGTTAACTAAAGACCCTGTGTGTGTGGACGGACAATCAAGCAAACCAGGGAGTTAAATAAGCCCCGGGTGCTTTGACCCGTCCACGAATAATCCAAACTACCCTTGATGAAAGAGATCTATCTGGAATAGAAATGCAGAGCAGCATCAGAGAGATCAAGAAGAATAGATGGATGGACAATTGGACACCCTGCACAGGTGGGAACCGTGTAGCTTAACTACGTCTAACCTCTAGATATAGGCATACCTAATCAATCAATTATACCTAACCTATTATGAAAAAAGAGATAAGATTCTTTTGAAATTCACCCTTTGTTAATTGAATTATTGAAATTATTTTTCTTTTATTGTATAATAATTAATTAAGGATTATTAAAAATTAATTGTTAAGATTAAAAACAATAATAGGAAATTATATATATATTTTCATTTAATTAAATAAACAATTTAAACAATTAAATTTATTAATTAAAGGGTTTATTTAGTAACATAAAATAAATAAATAAATAAATAATCAATTATCATTATTGATCGATTTCCCAGAAAGTTTGGGTCATCCTGGTTGACTCAAAATTGAAACATTTTATAAAATTTTTTATACAATTACACAAAATAAAAACCATACAATATTTCATATTTATATACCTAGATACAATTTCGTTCAAGATTTGGAATTTGTCACTCTCTGCATATACATAAACTTAATGAAGAAGACAATAAAAGAGTGTACTTCTTTTGCTGGAATTTTAAATTTTATTTATTTATAATGAGACTCTAGTTTCGAAGGCTTTGCCCTCTTCATCAGTCTATTGCAATTGGTTCACAGAAAACTTTCAATTTAATTTTAATTTCTGCGAATCAATTGTAATAGAGTGATGAAGAGGGCAAAGCCCTCGAAAACCTTAGCCTCATTATAAATAAATAAAATTTATAATTCCAGCAGAAGATACACTCTTTTATTGCTCCTCATATATATATATATATATATATATAAATTCTGCTACCATCGGCACAAAAACTTTCAATTTAATAATTAATTATTTAATCATTATTATTTGATAATTAAGTTGAATGATTGTTAAAACTAATTATTAGGATTTTTTTGAGATCTAGTTCATTTAATATTTTGTTTTTTGATGTCGTATAAAAAAATAATTCTTATGAAAGTTGTACAGTTTTTTTTGTAGATTCAGTATATATACAGAAACATATAGGTTTCCATTTAAAAAACAGAACTTGGCCTTGAAATACCCTTGAAAGCTTGTTCTAGGTCGACAAACAATAGCGTGTAGTTTAGTTTACTCCTCGATTTAAATAAACTTTTATTTGAAGCTTTTTTTCATATAATACACTGTTTTTGAGTTATAAGACTGTCTCAAGATAAAAAAACTCACCCGGTATATAATAAGAATATAATGAATTCTATCCAAAATCTCTATCCAGATAATAGCTACGTCAATAGCGTTTGGAATGTTTTCCTGCTGATGGGCTTCCCCTTATCCCCTCCCTCTGATCTCATCAACGATTTGGAAGCGGATTTCGTGAATGAAGTGAAGTGAGCCGCCGTTCACCTGCTCTAGTTTTCCCCTCATCTGCTGGGTATTTGGCCACAATCCAAACAGCAGCCATTGACAATTGCCGCTGATGTTATTTCTGGGTCCGAAACGTCGCGCGTGACTTGCCATCGGCACAATGGTCTTTTGTGCGCCGGAAGTCAGCTTTTATCAGGACAGAATTAAACTAGAAACGATTGTCTCTGTCTCTGTCTCTCTCGGAGGAATGAATGGATCCAATGAATGAAGAACCTTCAAGCCCTTTTTCTCAATGAAAGCGCGAGAGGGGCGGGGGAGGGGAGGTTTCATCTTGATTTAGGTACCGATCCATGAGACACGCTCTCTTCATCTAGCTTGATCTCTGACAGAGACGATGAAGATTCAGGGAGCAAATCAATCAATCCACTCGCTATAAAAATATTATATTATTCTCTAGAATTATTAAAGCGTGGAGGAAGATTTTTTACCTTTTTCTTTTGTCTATTTTAAAAGAATGTCCCCCCCTTCAGAGAGAGGAAGTTGTTCATTTGGAAACGGATCAGAGCACTAAAAGAACAAACAAACGAATAAACAAACAAACCCGGCTATTGTTAGAGAATAATTAATTAATGTCATTGTTGATTGGATTCAATAATAGTTAACCTCAATAGCTTAGCTTGAAATATACTTTTTATATGTATATCCTATATAAATACCTACCTATATCATTATAAAAGAAAGAGAAAGTAAAGAGAGAGGACAAATATTTAAAAAAAAGCCAGATTCGCTTCCTGAGTTCCGTAGTTATACATATTAATAGCATTAAATAAATAGATACAATTCTTTTATGAAAACAATCTCAAAATGTTTATATAATATTTAGCGAAGGGTGAACCGCGATCTAATATGGTGACAGCTACTTCCACTTCCACTTTTATTTCCAAATATTTCCAGTACCTACTTTAAAATAATTCTAAATATTTCCAACTACTTCCAAATAATTCCAAGTACCTACTTCCAAATATTTCCAAGTAATTCCAAATATTTTCAAATACTTCCAAGTAATTCCAAATATTTCCAAAAATTTCCAAGTAATTCCAGTATTCCAAAATAATTTCAAAGAGGTGTGCCTACACCTAATTCTAATCGCGGTTTTACCCCTCGATATTTAGGGAGAAATTCTCCTTTTATCAATGGAAATTTGGAAAATAGTTGCTTTAAAAAGAAATATAAAGCAACTATAGACTATATTTTGAAAATAAATAAAGCAAATTTGATATCTCAAGTATTTTGGATATAGGTATTATCATTTTTATGTTGCCTATCCGCCTCTAAGGGTGAACCTAAAATTATAGATATAGGTAGGTAGGTACCTATGGTATATTATGGAATTAACGGAGCATTTACGAGTCCGGCTCGCACTTGTTTTACTAATTTTCACTGAGTACCTAAACCTCTGGTGAATTTAAAATAATAATTAAATGTGTACATCTCAAAAATTAGAACGGTTTTGAAAGAAAACTAGACCTAATATTGTGTTAAATATAACCAGAAACATTTTTTGATAATAAATTTTGTAATAATTAAAAAATCGTTTAATTAAATAATTATATTAATAATTAAAAATTTGTATAGTTAAATTAATAATGGAATAAATACTAACAATTACTAGATCTTCAAATTTCAAACATTTAATAATGAATGGATAGTTTTTTCCGAGGGGTGAACCGTGATTGGAATTAGGTGTACACCGTCTTTGAAATTGTGGAATTATATTGGAATTCATTAGATAATGCCTCTTCATTTATTGTCTTCTACTTAGAAGTGGAAGTAGGTGTACACGATATTAAGTCGCGGTTCACCCCTCCGTTTTTTCTTTTAGTGAGTTTGAACTTTAACCCACACATTCTCTCTCTTTCTCTCTAAAAAGAAATATAAAGCAACTATAAACAAATAAATATTTTGAAAATAATGATTTTTCTGCTCCTTATCAGGGTGAACCTAAAATTATAGATATAGGTAGATGCCTATATATTATGGAATTCACGAAGCAATAGAATATTTACGTGCCCGGCTCGCACTTGTTTTTACTAATTCTCATTGAACAAACCTATGGTGAATTGGAAATAATAAATAATATTTATTTTTTTAAATTGTTAATAATAAATATGGTAGGTATTTTGATTTCAAGTATTTTTATTTCGAATAAATACAGAAAATTCGGCTGTTTCGGCGATTTGAATAAATGTATCTAAATCAAAAATTAGAACGGTTTTCGAAGAAAACTACAACTATTGTTCTAATTAAATATAACCGGAAACATTTTATGACAATACATTTTGTAATAATTAAAAAATCGTTTAATTATAAATAATTAAATTAATAATGCTAGATAATAATTAAAAAATTGTTTAATTAAATTAATAATGGAATAAATAGCAACAATTACTCGATTTTCAAATTTCAAACATTTAATAATGAATGGATAGTTTTTCTTTTTCTTTTAGTGAGTTTGAACTTTAACCCATTCTCTCTCTCTCTCTCTCTCTCTCTTTTTTTTCTTTCTTAAATAATTTCATTTTGATTTCTTTTTCATGATGATCATCTTTTAGTTCGTTCGTTTTATATTTTAAATAATAATTCGCTGTTCGTTCGTTCGTTTTTAGACTTGCAAGTATTAATTTCATGTTATCCTGTATATTGTCCGTGTGTGTGTGTGTGTGTGTGTGTGTAGGTATTTTTTTCCTGTTTGGCTTTTGATTGAAGTGCCGAGAGTCTATAATATTTCTAATAAAAGCCCGGTTAAAAAGTAATTAGGCTAATTCGGCATCCATGCGATCCCTATATGTTAATGTCCATTTAACACGACATCGCTAAGGCAATTTGGGTCGCGATCGCCTCAGGGGGCGCAACCTGGTGGTGAATCAGGCGGAGAAGAAACAACTGAACGTCAAATGACCTTAAAACCTACAACAGAAACACCGCCCCTTCCTATTATAGAGGAGGAGGTAGGTGCAATATTTCTTGTGAAATCAATCAGGTTGTCTATATACATAGGCTTTTAACATCTATTCGGATTTTCCATATCAAATACAGAATATTAAAAACAAATTCAGGATGTTTTTAAACCAAATTCAGGATTTTAAAAACCAAATTCAGGATTTTATAAACCAAATTCAGGATTTTAAAAATCAAATTCGGGATGTTTCAAACCAAATTCAGGATTTTAAAAATCAAATTCAGAATCTTTCAAATCAAATTTGGGATATTAAAAACAAATTCAGGATTTTATAAATCAAATTCAGGATGTTTCAAGCCAAATTCAGGATATTAAAAATCAAATTCAGGATGTTTCAAACCAAATTCAGGATATTAAAAATCAAATTCGGGATGTTTTAAACCAAATTCAAGGATTTTAAAAACCAAATTCAGGATTTTATAAATCAAATTCAGGATATTAAAAATCAAATTCAGGATGTTTCAAACCAAATTCAGGATTTTAAAAATCAAATTCAGAATCTTTCAAATCAAATTTGGGATATTAAAAACAAATTCAGGATGTTTCAAACCAAATTCAGAATTTTATAAATCAAATTCAGGATGTTTCAAGCCAAATTCAGGATATTAAAAATCAAATTCAGGATGTTTTAAACCAAATTCAGGATTTTAAAAACCAAATTCAGGATTTTATAAATCAAATTCAGGATATTAAAAATCAAATTTAGGATGTTTCAAACCAAATTCAGTATTTTATAAATCAAATTCAGGATGTTTCAAGCCAAATTCAGGATATTAAAAATCAAATTCAGGATGTTACAAACCAAATTCAGGATATTAAAAATCAAATTCAGGATGTTTCAAACCAAATTCAAGGATTTTATAAATCAAATTCAGGATGTTTCAAACCAAATTCAAGGATTTTAAAAATCAAATTCAGGATGTTTCAAACCAAATTCAAGGTTTTCAAAAATCAAGTTCAGGATTTAAAAAAATCAATATCAGACTTTTTCAAATCAAATTCAGAATTTATTAATAAACTGTTGAAAAAATAGAAAAAAAAACTTATAGTCAAGAAAAAGTTTTAATTTAATTTAACTCTCAAGGAAAAGAAAGTTTTCAGGTAAAAAGTTAAAATTTGGTTTATTCTAAGATATTTGCTTGACCAATTTTCAGCTCATTAACTAAAATCTTTCAAGATTTCAATTTTGTACTCTCGTTTTCAGGTAAAAAGTGCATTGTAAGATATTTGCTTACCAATTTTAAGTTCATTAACTAAAACCTTTCAAGATTGCCATTTTGTACTCTTTTGTAAACTTTTTCTGAATTTGGTTTGAAACATCCTGAATTTGATATGCAAAAGTCTACACTTGATTTTTAAAATCCTGAATTTAAGATACTTGGAGAAGGAAACCCCCCTCCCCCCTTTCCATTGTCAGTCTGTCCTTTTTCACAAATAAAAGGGATGCATGTGTTTAAATATGAGTGTGAATCCAAAGATGATTTTAATTCTAACTGGCTAAGAAAACATAAAAAAAATTTCAATATCAATACGGTATTGACTCCATGAAAAACAATATTTATAATTAAAAAAGACTGATGATGAAGACCAAGTCTTCGAAACTATAGTCTCAAACAAATAAATTATATATATATTTTTTTTTTTTTTTTTTTTTATAAATTTTATTAAACCAATTATTTGCATTAATTAATGTATACCTTGTATTTTAGCTTCGATTCCGGAGATTGCTTCTCCACCATCGAGTGTCCTTATTCATATTTAGTCCTTGTTTTTAATAAGAGGAAAAATCTAATTAGATAAAAAAACCTCTTTTCCGATAATTATTTTAGTTCCATTATTCCCCAATCAAGTCGATTGGTATCCGTCCACCCCTCTCTTCTCTCTCTCAATTCATTATATATATATATATATATATATATATATATATACAGATATATACTTTCGATATATATGTGTGTACGTTTATTTGCATCAAGCACATGACAACCTTTTTGTTTCTCTTTGGGATACCATATTTATTAAAGAGACATACATTGTAAGAAATATTATACAAACTGTAGGAAAAAAATACAAAGGAACTAAAAACTAGAGAAAATAAATTTGTTTTAGATTATAGTATAATTTTAAATATTTTATTTATAATAAAATTGGTTATAAAATATAAATTGAAATTAATATAAAGGATCATAATACGAATAAATTAATAGTAAAGTACCCCCTCCCCGATTGAAAAGGACGGATTTTGAAGTCAGCATCATAATATGTAGTGGTGCTAGCAAATTGAGCTCTCGAAATATTCGTTTTCAAAATTACCGCCGTGTCGAATGGAAAAATAGATGGAGCTGTGTACCTCGATTTTTTGAGGCACTATTTGCTATCTTCTATCTATTTCCTTGCTTTTTCTTCTAAGCTAATCACCAATTTATCTTAAACTCACTTCTTATTTCGATGTCGTTAGGAATGGTCCTAGTTCTCCCCCTCGCAAAGTGGAAAATTGTGGAATATTTCCATGAAATCGCCTCTTGTTTCTCCCGATCAGATGACCAGAATAAGGAAAATCATCTCTTAACCTCAAATTTTCACATATGTTTTACCTTGAAGCAACAAAAAAAACCTTTTATTTTGAACCTACGCAAAGAGCGTTTAGTATGAATTATTGAGAGTGCTCAAAATTCATGTTAATAGCAGATAGATCGTAAGCATATATTTATTTATTTTTTCATCAATTGAGATTGATTAGAATTTTTCTATTTGTTTAGTTGATTTACAACCATCTAAAAGATAGATTAAATTGTGTTGAACGCTTCACGGTTATCTGGCCATATATTTAGCAATTTGTGCTAAAAACGCGATTGGCGTTAATTAATTAATTTTTAATAAAATTGAACGGAAGCATACGTCCATTTTCTTCATCTTAAATTATATTATTACTTTAATTTGTATATAATTTATTTATATATAAACTTTGCTTATATTTTTGTGCATTTTTGTATTTTTGCAATTAGCTGAACTTTTAACTTCTTTATCTTTATTTATGTAGAAGGCAGGGTCTCACCCCCTTGGCTCATAGGGTTGAAATAATACACTTATTTATGATTTTAATATATATTTATTTACAAAAAGGGGGGTAATACATTTTCGTGTCTAGGGGTCATCGTTAAACGTCATAATACACATCGTTAATTAATACATCGTTTTGGTTACAACCATCTTTAAGCAAAGCCCGTATTCAACTGTAAACTATAAACTAAAATATTAGGCGGGCTCTCATTGGCTCACAGAGCTCAAGCGTCTCAGTCTCTTTTCGCGTAAATATTTCGTGAACGTGCCAACATCTGTCATTCTTGCTCCGACCTCCGAACAAAGAACATCTCTATGGGAAATTGCTCTCCCAGGCGACCCAACGCCTGCAAGAGCCTTATCCTGGTAACAAGATGCGCTTTCGCAGATATTAGCTTTGAATTCACTAGCAAGGCGGTCCTATTTTAAAGTAAGTGGATTTTTCATTATTTCATTGGCGAACACATATATATTGAGACATCATTCTTATTTTTAAAAAGCATTTGAACAATTGTTCTTTTCAGAACTAACCTTATTATTTTAAAAAAGCATTTTCATCAATAGTCTTTTTAAAGACTAACTCTGTTTCAATATACTGTATGTGTTTGCAACTTCTTTTAATTTTAACTTCCTACATTTATATAGTTTTAAGTTATTCATAACCTCACTTATTTGTAATCAATTTTCAAAATTCATGTTTTATAATCCAGAAATATATATTAAAATCTAATTAAACCTAGATACAGTCCATTATTTTTATCGATAATTAATTTTTTATTTTCTTAATATTTAAATTAATATTCCACGCTGCTTTGAGCGGCACCATGTAGTATTGAACATTTAATAAATTGATCTACGTGTATTATTATCAACATTATCCACAGTTTAATTTTCATCAACTCTTGTGATATTGAGATCTAATCTAACTAATTCCGGGCATAACTTATGGATAATTTCGCTTCTGAGCATTCGGATCATATCCTATCATGGAAATTGATGGATATCGAGAAATCAAAGAGTTTTATCAAAAAGTGGTCCAAGTAAACGTTCAAGTCAATAAAATTTCCTAGAGAATCTGATAAAAATCAAGTTTCTAGGATGTGTGGCTTTCATTTTATAAAGGAAAAACGGCTATATTTTGCAAAAAATTGCAGTTTTTTAAACACATTGCGGCACAGATTATCATTTATCCAATTAAAATGAAAGTTTGTTTGCATTGTAGAAAATTTAATCTAGTTTAAAAATGTATAAAGAGAGGGTTATCTCAAACCTAACCCCACTATATTTTACTCTTCAGACGTGAAAATTTTATTATTTGTGACATTTTATTCATTATTTATTAATTAATTTATTGTTCTATTTATTTATTTGTTTATTGTTTATTATTTATTTATTAATTTATTGTTTTATTTATTTATTTGTTATTTTTATTCATTGTGTATTATTTTCGTTGTCTGTGATACTATTTGATTGTTTATGATTAATTACTTATTTATTGTATAGTGAAAATTTTAGACTCATGGTAGACTGGCTACAATGGAATTCATTCCGATTCCAGTAAAAGGAGAAAAAAAAACTCTTCGAAATTGATGTGTTAATTTTTATCCTGGTGGTAACCCTGTGTGTGTTTATTTACATTAGAAAAACATTTTATAGGTTAGAGTTTCAAATCAAAAAGAATTCAAAACAAATCATTATATTACTTATTTTTATTATATTATTATTATTATTATTATTTTTATCTAATATTAAATATACCTATATACATAATACATGATTAGAGAATTTTAATTTATCTTGACACGGAACTAGAATAAAACAAAAAATATTATACCGGATGAGTTTTTTATCTTAAGACAGTCTTATAATTCAAAAATAGTGCATTAAATGAAAAAAGTTCCATTTAAAAGTTTATTTATATCAATGGGGAAACTAAACTACGCTATTGTTTGTCGACCTAGAACAAGCTTTCAAAGGTATTTCTAGGTCAAGTTCAGTTTTTTTAAATGGAATACTATATGTTTCTGTACATATTCTGAATCTACAAAATAAACTGAACTACTTTTATTAGAACTATTTTTTTATACGACATCAAATAAAAAAAATATTAAATCAATTAGATCTCAAAAAAAATCTTAATAATTATTTTTAACAATCATTCAACTTAATTATCAAATAATAATGATTAAATAAATATTTATTAAATCGAAAAGTCACAACAATCAAAATAAGTGTTTATAATGATATTAAAACTTCATTATACTCAGATTTAAGAGATTATTTTCTGCTTAATAGAACTACAAAAAGTCTTGAGTTGAAAAAAGTTTATTTCTCGTGTCAATCCAATAGAATATAGTTATATTGTATTACCGTAATAAAAATTGAACATTTTTTGTTGAAGACAGAATTCAAATGGTCTTAATTTATGCCCTGAATGTGTATTAGGAATGGATGCCGAGCGTTTTCCTTGACCTCTTGAAAGCTTGTTCTAGGTCAACAAACAATAGCGTAGTTTAGTTTCTCCATTGATATAAATAAACTTTTATTTGAAACTTTTTTCATATAATGCATTGTCTTTGAGTTATGAGACTGTCTCAAGATAAAAAACTCACCCGGTATATACACAAGAATTGATCATTTAATAATATAAGAATAATAATAATTAAATAAAATCATTGTCCTTTATTAGTTTGTGACTATAAAACCTTTCAATTTAAAAATTAAGTCACTTAAGTTCTGGAAGAATTTGTTCATTATGTTATATACTAATACTTGAAATATAATGATTGATACTCCCAAATATATATATATAGATATTATTGTTAAAGTCCATTGAATGGATAACTAAATGTGAGTGGAGAGTTTTCGAAAATATTCTATTGATTGGGGATTTGGTTGGGGTGGATGTGATTGAAGTGGGTGGAAGGTGTCAAGAGGCGATTGACTGGACTTGGTTTGCTCGATTAGACGGTCTGAATGGCAGGCTTGCACTTTTCCGCCTTCCACTAACGCCTAACTCGTCAAATTCTCCCATCTCGATGGTTCCTTTCCTTCTGCCAAAACACACTCTCTTCAATTGCACCCACTGAACAAACCACACCATCTCCATCTAGCGACATTATACCTAATTACAGTATCAACAGCACAGAGACGTCATCACAGCACCATCTCCATCTAGCGACATTAAACCTAATTACAGTATCAACAGCACAGAGACGTCATCACAGCACCATCTCCACCTGGCGACATTACACCTAATTACAGTATCAACAATACAGAGACGTCATCAGTACGTAACAATCAATTCTAACCTCATTTTCTAGTTTGAAAAATTAAGCGAATTTTTACTTTGAAAAGTTAAAACGAAGCATATCGGTATACACAACTCTATTAGTGTTTAGGGGTTTTTCAGTTTTTTTTTTTAATGTTTATAAATTTTTTTAGGGGTAAAGAAGGCTTTCAGTTCATTTTTCCAAATGTCTGCTACTTTCTGTAACAATTTTTATTCCAATTACCTACATTAATTTATTTAACTATATTAAAAAAAATACATTTTCAAAATACCCTATATTACGAAATATCAGTTTAGGAGTTTATTTTTTTGTTTAATTTCTTCCTTTTTATGGGGTTTTGACATTATTTGACATCACTCATCTTAGAGGATAAAATTCAAGTCTTGGAAACACTGAAAATAACCTATATTTTACAATATATCAGTTTAGGGTTTTTTTTATCTTATATTTTGGTCTTTTTAGGGATTTTTGGCTTCACTCTTAGTGAGAAAACTTTTTGGTGTTAGCGAACCTCTGTGAAATAAATAGGATCCTCTGTAGTGTATAAAAAAGACCATGACATACAATATATTTATTAGATTATAAATTTAATTATTTTTATTTTATTTATTTGCTCCAATTAAAATAAAATCACGCAACAATGTCTCAACATTTACAATAATCATTTATAACAATAAATCAAAAAGTAAACGAGAATTTTGAATACAAATTGCTTAAGTACAACTATACCGGGAGAGTTTTTTTATCTTGAGACAGTCTTATAACTCAAAAACAGTGCAACATATGAAAAAAGTTTCAAATAAAAGTTTTTTATATCAGGGGGAAACTAAAATAAGTTATTGTTTTTTGACCTAGAACAAGCTTTGTTTTTTAACAGATTTACAACACAATAAAATGAAGCTTTTGAGGGTGTAATCCTATCAGGAAAACGCTCGCCATCCATTTCAATGGCTACCTCATAACACTTCTTCCCCTTTCACTGCATAAATTAAGACCATTTCCATTCTGTCTTCAACAAAAAATGCTTCATTTTTGTATAGTAATACAATATAACTATCTACTGGATTGACACGAGAAATAAAATTTTTTAAGCTCAAGAATTTTAAGTAATTCTATTAAGTAGAAAATAATCTCTTAAATCTTCCTATAATGAAGTATTAAAATCATTATAAACACTTATTTTCATTGTTGTGACTTTTCAATTTAATAATTATTTATTTAATAATTAACTATTTGATCATTATTATTTGATAATTAAGTTAAATAATTGTTATAAATAATTATTAAGAATTTTTTTGAGATCTAACTAATTTAATATTTTTTTTTTTATTTGATGTATAAAAAAATAGTTCTTATGAAAGTTGTTCAGTTTTTTTTTTCTAGATTAAGTAGACGTATAGAAAAATATAAGTTTCTATTTAAAAAACAGAACTTGACATTGAAATACCCTTGAAAGATTGTTCTAGATCGACAAACACTAGTGTAGTTTAGTTTCCCCTTGATATAAATAAACTTTTATTTGAAACTTTTTTCATATAATAATTTGTTTTTGAATTATAAGAGTGTCTCAAGATAAAAAAACTTACCCGATATATTTAATTATTTTTATTTTATTTTATTTGCTCCAATTAAAATAAAATCACGCAACAATGCCTCAACATTTACAATAATCATTTATAACAATAAATCAAAAAGTACATGCGAATTTTAAATACAAATTGCTTAAGTACAACTCTATAATTCAAATAATAATAATAATAATAGATAATAATAATAATCTGTATCAATTTATAGTAAAAAGGAAATGGCCAGGTTTTTTCTCACGCTCTCTCATTTTATTCTATTCTACTTTGTTTTTTGTTATATGTTTTTAAAACCTAATTATATAAGTAGGTATATATTATATGTATATCATGAGCTGGTCTAATTATAAATATCTAGCTACTCTTCACAGAGAGATGATGCTCTTTGTCTCCAGGAACTGGATAATTGATGCTGGACAAAAATAATTGACTCTGCCATGGAAAATTCCACACAAGTTTTCCTTTTCTCTTCTCTCTCTTTCCTTTTCTTTATTCTCATTCTTTCTTTTTTTCTTTTCTAATGAACAATGATTGATATTTATATACAAGAATATAATGTAAAAGAATTTATTAAAACATTCAAATCGTTTATACAAAATCAGAAACAAGATTAAAAAGTGTGAGGAGTTTCAAATCAGGATCAACATTGGGGGATAACTTCAGAGAAATAAAGAGGTTGTCCTCTGCTTGATGTAAATAAAAATACATACTTTTGGATAAAAAATACTTGGTAGGTTTTACGTTAAGATATAAAAAATAAAACGAATTTATTTTTGGAGAATCTTTAATCTCGATATATATATTTCGGGTGACTAACCCATCTTCAGGATAAACAGAAAATATCTGGCCTGGATAAGTCGAATTTGAATACAAGTCAATGGTAAAATTTATTTTTAAATAACAAAAGGGTGAATATTTGAAATTAGTGGAGGGAGAAAGGTAGGAAGTCTATTTTGTTTAATTTTGAATGGCCTTCTGAGAAATGAGGATTTCGAATTTGAATACAAGTCAATGGTAAAATTTATTTTTAAATAACAAAAGGGTAAATATTTAAAATTAGTGGAGGGAGAAAGGTAGGAAGTCTATTTTGTTTAATTTTGAATGGCCTTCTGAGAAATGAGGATTTCGAATTTGAATACAAGTCAATGGTAAAATTTATTTTTAAATAACAAAAGGGTAAATATTTAAAATTAGTGGAGGGAGAAAGGTAGGAAGTCTATTTTGTTTAATTTTGAATGGCCTTCTGTGAAATGAGGATTTCAAATTTGAATACAAGTCAATGGTAAAATTTATTTTTAAATAACAAAAGGGTAAATATTTAAAATTAGTGGAGGGAGAAAGGTAGGAAGTCTATTTTGTTTAATTTTGAATGGCCTTCTGAGAAATGAGATTTCGAATTTGAATACAAGTCAATGGTAAAATTTATTTTTAAATAACAAAAGGGTAAATATTTAAAATTAGTGGAGGGAGAAAGGTAGGAAGTCTATTTTGTTTAATTTTGAATGGCCTTCTGAGAAATGAGGATCTACACTCATTTAGATGTAGGGGGAGGAAGAATTAATGAAAACAAATTTCGAAATATTTAAAGAATGTAATTAATGATTGTACTTTTTAAGAAGTTAAGAAAAGTACCATCATTGATCACATTCTTTAAATATTTCGAAATTTGTTTTCATTAATTCTTCCCCCTATATCTACCTGAGTGTAGATCCTCATTTCTCAGAAGGCCATTCAAAATTAATCAAAATAGACTTCCTACCTTTCTCCTCCACTAATTTTAAATATTTACCCTTTTGTTATTTAAAAATAAATTTTACCATTGACTTGTATTCAAATTCGACTTATAGAGGTCAGTTACTTTTTGTTTATCCTGAAGATGGGTTAGTCACCCGAAATATATAGGTATATCGAGATTAAAGATTTTCCAAAAATAAATTCGTTTTATTTTTTATATCTTAATGTGAAACATACCAAGTATTTTTTATCCAATAATTTTTAAAAAGTGTTTCACCAAGTTCCTTAAAAACTAAAAATACATACATATATATCGAAATTATATATCTGTATATATATATTATTTATTTGTTTGAGACTATAGTTTCGAAGGCTTGACCTCATCTTCAGTCTTTTTTAATTAGATTAATAAATATAACTCTTTCAGAAAAAGCATATTCATAAGAATTAGAGATAATTAAAAAAATCGCAGTAAAAAATGGGTACCAAAAAAGCCTCATATAGACCAACTGTTATATAAAAAAATTAAAAAACCAACCATTGAAACAATATATTCACAAAAGAGTGAACAAGAAAACCCTAAGATAGTTCTTCCATATTATGGACAAATTTCGGAAAAATTAAAACAGAAAATAAATAAATTAGAATTCAAAATTATATTCAAAACACCAATTACTCTAGAGAAATAGAGTTTATAGTTTGAAATGCAAAGATTGAGACGCGATCTACGTAGGAAAAACAGAGCGGAATCTGAAAATTCGATTAAGCGAACACTTTAGAGATTTTAGAAATTTGCGGGTTTTAAATGAACGTTTTAAGATTGTTTTTTTTTTTTTTATAAAAGATTTTATTTATTATAATTTTGATTATTTGCTCATAGGAATTAGAGATTTCCGTTATTTTGATTGATCATATGATCAGAACTTGACTAAATTAATATGGAACCACCCCTAAGGTACCCGCTTTCCAATAAAAAAAGAATAATCGAAATCGATCCATAAACAAAAGAAGTTATGCGTGAACATACATAACAAAAAAGGTCCAATACCTATGAAATTTATACGGGACCAATCGGTGAAATTATTTATTTTGTACTATAAGAACTTCGTTTGCGATAATTTTGGGTGATTTTTTTAAACATCGTCAATAAACTGTTTATAAGTTACTTCAAAATAGTCAACAAACTGTCATAAGCTTAATATTTCCATGGTTAGTTAAAATTAAATTCATTAAAATGTAATTTTTCACCAAAAAGCGGCTTTATTAAGAAAACTTGATGTTCCAGGTATAGGGACACGATATATCGTCTTAAAGCATTTTTCATCGTCTTTCAATTTATTGGGTCTTATTTGAAAAAACGAACTTCTGACCCCTTTTATGAATAATGGAAATAATAGTAATTTTAGCACGCCCTGTATAATATGGAGTCGATTTCTTAGTGTAAATTAAATACTTCGGGTCTGTCTAAACTACCACCAAAATATCAACTTTTCATGAATTGAGAGCACTAATATATTTAAGTTCAATTAGGGCCATGTTTTCTACCATAATTAACACAAATTATTTTTTATCTCGAAAGCCATTAAAAAGAGATAGGTATAGGAAAATATTAACAAAAAAGTATTTTAATAAAAGGGCGGTTCTAAAAACGTGTTAATATTCGGGGTG
This sequence comes from Forficula auricularia, assembly GCA_024734495.1. Lineage (NCBI taxonomy): Eukaryota > Metazoa > Arthropoda > Insecta > Dermaptera > Forficulidae > Forficula > Forficula auricularia. The sequence continues at coordinate 3,015,528 of JALMQS010000073.1, forward strand.
TTCTATTTAAAAAATAAAGTTGCTACGACTTTTCGATGGAAGCCAAAACGTCGCAATACTGAACATATTTTAGATCGATAGAACAGGTAAGAAAATGTAAGGTTATAAATTTTCAGAAAAATCCTGAGTTACGTTTTCCATAAACGTCTAACGTGCCATCGACCGTGAATCACCCTGTAGTATAGGTACATGTTTTTACCTCAAAAATTTGAAATATTATTATTATTATTACTATAGCTACGACGCCTGGCTTCGAAAATTTGGTTGAGTTTAATCCAAATGCTAGAATTTTCATTTTTGACACCCCCCCCCAAATTAGTTGTTAGTTTCTGAATTTATAGCCTTCTGATGATCCACAGAATATGTATATAAAATTTGGTTGAGTTTGGTCGAAAGAGCTAGAATTTTCATTTTTGACACCCCCCCCAAATTAGTTGTTAGTTTCTGAATTTATAGCCTTCTGATGATCCACAGAATATGTATATAAAATTTGGTTGAGTTTGGTCGAAAGAGCTAGAATTTTCATTTTTGACACCCCCCCCCCCAAATTAGTTGTTAGTTTCTGAATTTATAGCCTTCTGATGATCCACAGAATATGTATATAAAATTTGGTTGAGTTTGGTCGAAAGAGCTAGAATTTTCATTTTTCACCCCCCCCCCTATTTTGATTGGTTATTTTCAAAATATTTTTAAATTCTAATGTCAAAAATTACATTCTCTACAATTTTGCTTCTAAAGAAATTTGACACAGAGTAAATAGTTAAGGAGTTATTTGATTGATTATTTCTAGGGGACATACCTACAGACACTGGGGGTGGGGGGGGGGGGGGGCATAAATATACATACCCAGACACAAATGCCCTTTAGTAGTATGTGATCAATATTTTTAATTATCTGGATAATTTATTTATAAAATTCCTACTTATCGAATGACATTTTTAGTCAGTCCTCAAAATTTTTTTGATTCTTTCTTTTCTATTATTTCGTCATTAAAAAGAAAAAAAAGAAATTTTAATTTAAATGAATTATAAATTTAACAATAATTTATTATTATTAAATTGAAATAAATATTAAAAACTAATTAATGATTGATATAATTATATTTTATTGATTATTAATTAATAATGTGTAAATAATTATTCGAAAGACATTAACAATGAGTAAATAAACAACTACTTTGAAATAATCAATCAATAATTAAGCAAGTAGGTATATAGACAAAATTGATTGCTCGGGAATCCCTATATCAAGAACGTTTTTTTGCCAAATCAACTGACATCTTCAAGATCTCGTTCTTCACACTCTGAATCCGGTTGTTCTTTTTATTCACACCAATAATTTATTCTCTTTCTCATTTCTGCTGAAAATAAATGTTCAAATCGCACATCTTGATTCATTTTCTAATAGTACCTGGAGCCACCGAGCGATGCTCGGCAACTTTTTGCTTCAATTTAAAGTTATATATTAATATTATTTTTAATTTAAAATTCTGATAAAAACCACCCCGTCACTGCACACCACCCCCCTGGACCCCACCCCCATACCAGCCCCGCCACGCCCCCTGGACAACCGCCCCCGCGCACTGCACCCCCGCTTAGCGCCCTGGATCCCAAACCGCCACTCCACCAACGCTGCACCCCACCTCCTGTACCACCCACCCCCACCCCCCAGTTTTTTAATTTCTAATTTTCTAGTGGCCCACAGATTATGTAACATATATATATATATAGGTATATAAATAAATTCCGTATAATTATTATTTTTTTTAATTAAATAACAATTTATCGAGTTTTATAATAATCAATTAAATTGGCAAATCCTAATAAATAATCATATTTCTTATTAACTCTTTATGGGATTTAATACTTGAATTTAAAATCAATTAAAATGTTTTTTTTTTTATAAATTTTATTAAACCAATTATTTTACATGAATTAATGTATACATTGTATTTTAGCTTCGGCTCCGGAGATTACTTCTCCACCATCGAGTGTCCTTAATCATCTTTTTAGTCCTTGTTTTTAATAAGAGGAAAAATCTAATTAGATAAAAAAAACCTCTTTTCCGATAATTATTTCAATTCCAATATTCCCCAATCAAATCGATTGGTTATCCCCAATTAAATTGTTTAATTTTAATATAATATATATTAATATTTGCTATAACCTATTAGTGGGTCTTAAAATTAAAAAACCAATTAAAAATAGAACATAATTGAAAAAAATGTAAACAAACTTTTTTATTGAGATTTTCATCTATCAATAATTACTTTAATTAAGAAAAGATCAATTAAGATGAAATTTGTAGAGGTCCAGACCTAGCCAGATCGTTTTCAAAATAGAACAAAGATACAAACAAATAAATATATAAATATATAAACAAACAATTTTTGCTCATTTAATAATTTTCTAATATAACGATCTCTCATTAAGCCCTATTTATTTATTTATTATATGTGAAGAATTCAATTGATTCCATGGTTTGATTAATTGCCCGTATTATCGGATGGCTTACTCCAATATTTCTTTCTTTAGGGTTTCTTTGGTGTCATTTCTTGTTCCCTTTGGGTCCCCATTGTTCCCTTATGACCTCCCCGGCCGTCAGGTCGCTAAGTCTCAATTTGTTAGCGAGCGTTCGTTCTTTTTTTTGATGGAAGGTGTTAATCAGGGGGGGGTCTTGGCCCCTTTTTTCTTCTCGTATGCAAATGTGAATAGGACAAATCGATCATGTCGACAGCCAGGGACCATTATGTTCCATGGTATAATCGGATAATCCCGAAACGGAGGGGACAGACACACACACGACATATGGGATCCACAAACAACAAAAAAACGGAACCCACCCACACTATAATATAAGATTGAGACATGTAACTTAATACAATTCAGACAAAATTTGTCATTTTAATCATACCTAATACAAATACTTACTTTAATTGAAATATAATATTATTTAATTATAAATAATAATAAACAAAATTAAGTTATATTTAATTGTTAATAATTATGACGACTTTATTATGACGTAGTCCAATATCCTAATATAAATATTTATTTTCAGTATTCCTAAATTTTGTATATCAATACGGAATTTTAATTCATTTTTCTTGCTTTATATATAGCAGAGGTGGTTGAATAAAAACAAAACAAAGGTGAAGAACCTGAGGACACACACTATATATTATATATAGAATATAGTGAATATTTTTATTAATAATGTTCCCAAAATCACTGAGATAGTAAATAATATTTTTACTTTTAATTTCTCTACAGACAGAAAACACTTTAAAATGACTAAATTCCAGTTTAGGCATTCTGAAAATAAATATTTATATTTATAAGACTTCGTCATAAAGACGTCATAATTATTAACAATTAAATATAACCTAATTTTGTTTATTTATAAAAATCAAATAATAATATATTTTTAATTTCTCTACAGACAAAACACTTTAAAATTACTAAATTTATTAAATTATTTGATTATAATTAATAACCAAAATTACGTTAATTTAATTGTTAATAATTATGACGTGTCTTCATTATGACGTAGTCCTATAAATATAAATATTTATTTTCAGTATTCCCAAACTCGCATTTAGTCCTTTTAAAGTGTTTTCTATCTGTAAAGAAATTAAAAATATAAAAATATTACTTACCATCTCAGTGATTTTGTGAACATTCTATTAAAAATATCCTATTCACATTTCACTATAATCTATAAGTGTATAATATACAAAGTCTGATCCAGGGGCTTTATTTAATTATAATTAATAAACAATATTAGGTTATATTTAATTGTAAATAATTATGACGTCTTTATTATGACGTATTCCTATAAATATAAATATTTATTTACAGTATGGCTCAAAATTTAGTCATTTTAAAGTGTCTTTTTTCAAAATTAAAAGGTAAAGGGTGTGTAGTTTCACAGTGAATGAAATAAAACTCAAAGAGGTTTATACAAACTCAATATATTTCGGATTATTAGTCCATCATTAGGAGTTTACAGGTTAAAAACTGGCTTTTTTCAATCTAGAATTTTGTTTATGCGCTGTGTACAGAAATTAAAAATAAAAATATTTCTAACTCAGTAATTTTGTAAACATTATTATTAAAAATATTCACATTTCACGATACTCTATAAATGTATAATAAATAAAGTGCATCCGGGTCTTCGCCATTGTTTTGTTTTTATTCAACCATCACCTCTGTTATAAATGAACCAAGAAAAATTAGTTAAAATACAGTAGTGATTTACAAAATCATTACTTGGCTTACTGAAAAGTACAATTAATAAAATACATCAAATTCAGAAATAAGTATCGAAACGTCAAGCATTCTGATGAGATCATCTTAAAAAAATATATGCATTCTATTAGGTAGTTATATTTTAGCTGAATCAAATTATATAGGTAATTATGTTGGCATTGTTAAATATTATTTAACAAATTCTAATTAATTATCAACAATGCCAATAAAGTTATTGTTACCAGAGTTAATCGTTTTTAAGGAAAGATTGAAGGGAAAAGTGAAACGAAATTGAAACTTTTATTTTTGCTGAGAGTAGCAGAATTTTTATAAATTGAATGAGACAATAAAAGAAACTACAAGACAGAGCGTACCGAGTCTTGAAACAGTTTCACTTTTCCCTTCAATTTTTTCTTATAAACGATTCGAAAAAAATATGCATTCTATAGGTAGTTATTTTAGCTGAAGCAAATTATATAATTAATTGGTATGTTGACATTGTTAAATATTATTTAACAAATTCTAATTAATTATTAAAAAACAATAATTATTCTTCAATAATGAGTAATTATTAGATTTTCAAATTTAATTTCTATTCGAGTACTTAGCAATTATATCTTCTTTGAAAAAGCTTAAGTTTTATTTTCAAAATTATCATGTAGATGGGGGGGGGGGGACACATGTATATATACTATATATAAATATAAATATAAGATTGACGTGTAACTTAATACAATTCAGACAAAATGTCATTTTATTACTTTAATTGAAAAATAATATTATTTAATTATAATTAATAAGAGAAGAATTTTTTTTATAATTAATAATAAACAAGATTAGGTTACTAGTATATTTAATTGTTAATAATTATGACGTGTCTTTATTATGAAGTAGTCCTATAAATATAAATATTTATAAATTTAATTTCTTGATTGTTTTTGAGAATTTTTTATTTTAATATATAACTAAACCAACACCTATTTAAATGAGAATTTGTATCCTCAAGAAGTTTAGTTATATTTAGTTATATATTAAAATAAATATTTATTTTCAGTATGCCTAAGCTCGCATTTAGTCCATTTAAAGTATTTTATATCTGTAGAGAAATTAAAAATAAAAATATTACCTACTATCTCAATCATTTTGTGAACATTATAAATTATTAAAAATATCACATTCACATTTCACTATATTCTATATATGTATAATAGCTATACAAAGTGTCAACCGGACTTTCGCCTTTGTTTTGTTTTTATTCAACCATAAACTATAAAAAATGATTTAAAATGCAGTATTGATTTTAAAAACTCATTACTTGGCCCACTGAAAATTACGACTTTAGAAATAAGTATCGAAACGTCGAGCATTCTGATGAGATCATCTTAAGAAAAAAATATGCATTCTAGATTTTAGCTGAATCAAATTATATAATTAATTATGTTGACATTGTTAAATATTATTTAACAAATTCTAATTAATTATTAAAAAAACAATAATTATTATTCAATAATTATTAATTATTACATTTTCAAATTTCATTTCTTTTCTTCTTGAGTACCAATTATATTTTCTAATAGAAGAAGATTCTTTTCTTTGAATAAGTTGAAGTTTTATTTTCAAAATTATCATATAGATGGGGGGACACGTACCTATATATATATATCTAAATGTCGTTTTCTCGCAATAAACAGTGAATGGATAATAAAAACCCCACGGGAGCAAATAGAATAGAATGCAGAAAACAGTTAAAAACTCATTTTTAATAGGTTTCTTTGTTCGAAAAGATGTTGAGGGTTCATTTTTATCTTTTTCAATTTAATTTTTAACAATAAAAATATTTCTAATTGGATTCTATGTCCCTCTGTGTGTGTGTGTACAAAAGATGTTGTTGTAAAGTTTGTGACATTGATAGAGGAGGCCTCGTAATTTATTTCCAGGTATTCAAATTAAATGGCATTTTAAATATGCTTTCTAACTAGCTTCTATAGCTATGTTAGCTAGCTTTGTTACTTGTCGCGTTAAAAATAAACGTGAGCGTTAATTTTTTGTTTTATTCTTATTCTCTGACCACTTTTGTCTGTTTCTCGTTAAATCTAATCAGGTACGTGTATTGTACCTACCTAGGTATATATATTCAAAAAAAAGCAAGAAATATTTTATGTTATTTTAAATAAAAGACAGAAATTGAATATACCTAACGAGATAACGAGAAACATTAAAATTTAAACGAGAGGTAAATAAGAAAAAATAAATAAATGTTAACAATGGTATTTTTTTTTATTTTATATTTTTACAATTTAATAAGTATTCTACAGAGTGATCGAAAAGCGAATAAAACTAGCGCACATCGAAATAAATCTATCTAAGAATAGTCTATCTATAGAAATCTAGGGGCAAACATAAAAAAAATTCTCCCTCGAAGTGATACCAAAAACCCCTAAAAGGGCTAAAATTTAGGACAAAAAAACCTTTAACTTATATTTTGTAAAATGTAGTGTATTTTCAGTGTTATCAACATTTGAATTTTGAGGGATGATAAATGTCAAAACCCCCTAAAAAGGCCGAAATTAAACAAAAAAAAAACCCTAAACTGACATTTCGTAAAATGTAGGGTATTTCGAAAATGTAGTCATTTTTTGTTTTTTTAAAATTTAGAGAAATAAATTAATCTAATTCGAATAAAAATGATGCAGAAAGTAGCAGACGATTCCGCGACATTTCAGCCCCAGACAAAACATCCCCTGATAAAATATCCCCCGACAAAATATCCTTCAGACAAAATATCTCATGACAAAATAACCCTTCCCCTCGTGAATCTTATGAGTAATGCAAATCGACTCCGGTTCGGTTAATATATATTAACCGAACCTCCGTAAGTTTAGTCCGGGCGTGGTGTGTTTCGGGCTCCCATTTTTTTTCTAATCAAACACACATTGAAAACCGAACCAGCCAATCGTCGGGCGGGGTGTGTTTGGGACGCTATATTTTCGCCCAATATTATAATAATAATTAATAACGATAATGATTAATAACACTTTTAACAAACAATCAATTATTGTGTAATAGCTTTATTCGTTTTGGATGCCTTGGGCGCCCTTATGTCAGCCTCAAGTCACTAACCCATATTCGTTTAGGAATACCAACCGACTTGGTGTGCCCCAGCCCTATTCGTTTCCCCTATTCTCCCCCCCCCCCTTCGTTTTCCTAAACGAATATGGATTAATGACTTGAGGCTGACATAATGGCGCCCAAGGCATCCAAAACGAATAAAGCTAATGTAAACATAAACGACAAATGAGTAAATATAGATGATAAATACTATATTATAGATAGTAAAAATAATAAATTGTTAGCTATAAAATCTAACGACAGACAGCAGCACTTTCAAACGGCTAATTAGCCGCCAAAATATGAAAGTCTGTTTTGTATTATTCAAAACTATGATTATAAGCTTCTCACTTAATCTCTTTTGTAATCTCCCTTAGACTGGGGAATATTTTGTCAGAAGATATTATGTCGGGGGCTGAAATGTCGCGCTACTGTAGCTGACATCCGAAGAATTATTTATTTATAAGTAAATTTTATTTTATTTAAGAACGAATCAAAGATTTTGTTAGAAATATTTTTACTTAAGGTTTTGGCTAACGGCCCGGCAAGCTAGTTAGGGCTTGGGTTTGATTCCCGAAGGGACGAGGCCTCCTCTGATATGAAATGTAAGAATATTTCTAGTAAAATCTTTGATTCGTTCCTAAATAAAATTAAATTCACTTCTTAATATTATAATTGGGTTGATTTTAATTATTTATTTATTTTAAATAAAAAAATTAAATATTTATAGAGTAAAAATTTGGAAAAATGCATGGAAAGCATATTTTACCCCTAAAAAAGCCCCTAAACATTTTTAAAAAACCCTGAACATTTTTGCCCTAATAAAACCCCCAGTGCAGTGTTTCCCCCCAAATTTGGGAAGTAAACCACAACAAGTTGCCGATAATGTCTACAGACGTTATGTGACCAGTACACATTTCAATGGTCCCTAGATTTGTTATCAGTAATACCAGTGGTGCTATCTTGTGGTAGCCGATAAAAATAATTTGAAAAAATACCTAGTATTAGTAACAACAATTTTCTTAGCAATAAAAAATAAATAATTAAATAGGGATAATAATTAAATAAATTAAAAAAATTAAGAAAATATTCTTCTCTACTTTCTGAAATTAGCCCCCACATTACATAATTTCAGAAAGTAGTGAACTGAATTTAAAAAGTCTTTCACCATTCGAAAGCTTCTATTTTTAACCGACTTCAAAAAAAGAGGAGGTTCTCAATTCGAGTGATTTTTTTTTGTGTCTATGTTACCTGATATCTTTGCTAATTGTGAACCGATTTTGAAGATGGTCCCGTTTTTTTTCATTGTTATTGGACCTTTTTTGATATGTTTGTTCAGGCATAACTTCTTTGTTTATGAACCGATTTTAATTATTCTTTTTTTAAAAAGAGGTATCTTAGGGGTGGTACCATATTAATTTGGTCAAGTTCTTATGATATGATCAATGACGAATTAACGTAAATCTCCAATTCTTATCAGCAAATAATCGAAATAATAATAAATAAAATCTTTTATAAAAAAATCTTAAAACATTCATTTAAAACCCGCAAACGTTTCGAGAGAATTTCTATATTTATGAATTGAATTTTATTATCATTTTCTAATTCATTCGCCCGACGCTTTCTCTTATGAAATGCATGCAAGGTATTATATTAAGTCACTTTTAATAACATCACTAAAAGAAAAATAAAAATAATTTTTATAAAAAAAAAACCGACTTCAAAAAAATTAAATGCAACAAATAAAATAATAAGAACTTAAAATATCAAATAAAATCCACTAAAAGGTATAAAATAATTATTATCATATTTAGTTACAACTAAACGACGAAATATTATCATGAATTTACTTTTTGAAGTCGGTGCAAAACATATACATTTTATGAATCGCATTTGACGGATCTTACTTAGTACTTTGCGCGGGTACGCTCGCTTATATAATTTGTTTGGCACCGACTTTAAAAAGTAATTTCATGTTAATATTTCGTCGTTTAATTGTAACTAAATAAGATAATAATTATTTTATACCTTTTAGTGTATTTTATTTTATTTTTGGGTTATTATTATTTTATTTGTTGCATTTAATTTTTTTGAAGTCGGTTTTATTTTTTTTTATAAAAATTATCTGGATTATTATAGGCATAGATAAAGAGATTATAGGTAAATTGTAAGTACGGTATTGCCGCCATGTGGTAGATATTGAAACTAACGCAATTGGGTCGCTGTCACAAATGTCATATGCATAATCAAAGAATATTATTTAATAAATAGGTTTTGTTTTTGTTTAAACACTGATCAATTAGCTGTCAGAAGACCCAATTGTGCTAGTTCAAGCATTCACCACCATTTGGCGTATCTTCGATTTCCAGTTACTAATAAGAAAATAATTCCCACGAGGTTTGTTTCTTCTTGAATTAATCCAAGCCCGATTGCTTATATGCTTTAATGGTGATAACAAATTTGTCCGATTTGCATGACAAAACCCGAAAGGAACAGACAGGGTCCGATTGGAGAGGCCAGAGCCAAAGGGAAGATTAATTAGCAAATTCCGAAACAGGAAAGGTTTCTCAATGGAAACGGAAACCGTTTGTTTCGTTGTTGCTGTTGTTGCTGTTACTGTTACTGTGGCTGCCTTTCTCAGCATCCTCTCCGATTTTATTTTAAGACTTATCTCACAATCAAATTTATATTGGTTTTAATTTATATCAGGAAATCGCCAATAGAATTTTAAAATAGTACAAGGCAGGCAAATTAATAAAAATAAATTAAAGATATCCGTATAGATTCGTATATATTATTAGCGATAGGTACGTTAGTTACTAGTGAGGGGTGAACCGCTACCTAATATGAAGTACACCTACTTCCACTTCTACTTCCAAATATTTCCAAGTAATTCCAAATATTTCCAAATATTTCCAAGTAATTCCAAATATTTCAAGCACTTCCAAATATTTCAAGTAATTCCAAATATTTCCAAGTAATTCCAAATATTTCCAAATATTTCCAAGTAATTCCAAATATTTCCAAATATTTCCAAATAATTCCAAATATTTCCAAATATTTCCAAATAATTCCAAATATTTCCAAATATTTCCAAATAATTCCAAATATTTCCAAATATTTCCAAGCACTTCCAAATATTTCCAAGTAATTCCAAATATTTCCAAATAATTTTCCAAATAATTCCAAATATTTCCAAATATTTCCAAGTAATTCCAAATATTTCCAAATATTTCCAAATAATTCCAAATATTTCCAAATATTTACCAAATAATTCCAAATATTTCCAAGTAATTCCAAATATTTCCAAATATTTCCAAGTAATTCCAAATATTTCCAAATATTTCCAAGTAATTCCAAATATTTCTAAATATTTCCAAATAATTCCAAATATTTCCAAATATTTCCAAATAATTCCAAATATTTCCAAATATTTCCAAATAATTCCAAATATTTCCAAATATTTTCCAAGTACTTCCAAATATTTCCAAATAATTCCAAATATTTCCAAATATTTCAATATTCAAATATTTCCAAATATTTTCAAGTAATTCCAAATATTTCCAAATATTTCCAAATAATTCCAAATATTTCCAAATATTTTTAAGTACTTCCAAATATTTCCAAGTAATTCCAAATATTTCTAAATATTTCCAAATAATTCCAAATATTTCCAAATATTTTCAAGTACTTCCAAATATTTCCAAGTAATTCCAAATATTTCCAAATATTTCCAAATAATTCCAAATATTTCCAAATATTTTTAAGTACTTCCAAATATTTCCAAGTAATTCCAAATATTTCTAAATATTTCCAAATAATCCCAAATATTTCCAAATATTTTTAAGTACTTCCAAATATTTCCAAGTAATTCCAAATATTTCCAAATATTTCCAAATATTTCCAAATTGAGCTAGGTGCTTTCATATTATACCGAGATGATAGATCTGATTTGATTAGCTCTCGAGGTGGTGGTGTTCTCATTGCCATAAGACGATCTATCAAGAGCAAAATCCTCCATACCCTTGACAACAGTCTCTTATCTTTTAATCAGCTTTTTATTGTATTACCTGATCTTAAGACTGTAATCGGAACAGTATATATACCCCCATCATCAGGTATTTCCCTCTATCAGGAGCATTTAATGCATGTGGAGGATATCAAGAACACTTTCTTAGATCACAACCTAGTCTTAGTGGGTGACTTCAACTTACCAGGAATTTCCTGGAGCTCAACTACAGCTAATATCCACCACGTCTTTGAAGAGAGATCTAGTGCTCTAACTAGATCCTGTGCTCTGGTTCTGGTGGACAGTTTAAATAATCTAGGCTTAAATCAATTTAATTCTATAAGAAATAGCAGGGATAATACCCTCGACTTGTGCTTCTCGAATCGTCCTTGCTCTGTCTCTTTAAGTGAAGACATTTTATCTAAAATAGACGAATTTCATCCAATTTTGGATATATCCGTTCACTCTCTAAACATTGTAAATATTAAATCCCAGTTGTCTCCCTTAGCTTTTGACTGGAATAGATATGACTTCAGGAAATGTGATTTTGAAACCTTTAATAGGAGGTTGGGGGAGATAGATTGGGACATGCAGCTTAATCAGGTGAATGTTTTTGCGGCAGTCGACAGTTTTTATAAAACTATTAATGAGATCATCTCTGTTTCTGTTCCTGTAAAGCATTACGCCAACTCGACCTATCCTAATTGGTTTTCTGGTAAACTTATTTCACTTTTAATTAAGAAAAAAATTGCCCATAAAAATTATAAACTCAGTAGTAATGATAGTGATTATATTATCTTCAAAAATTTGAGAATCTCCTGTAAGGCTGAAGCTTCTCTATGTTATTCTCAGTATATCGAATTTATTGAGACTAGTGTATTCTCTAATATTAACGTCTTTTGGGACTTTATTAACGACAGGAGAAGTAACAAAGGTTATCCATCTAATATGTACTTAAATGACAGAACGGGTGGAAATAATGAACAGATTGCCAATCTATTCGCGGACTTTTTTGAAAGTATTTACGGAGGAAATGCGAATAATTTGCAATTTGATTCTGATGTTGTCTTGGGTTTCTGTAACAATGTCTCCCATGGGGAAGCTGAGGGGATATCTGAAGCTATATCGGTGGATGAAATAAGTTCTGTCTTAAAAGAACTCAAACCAACTCTATCTTTGGGTGCTGATGGTATCCCAGCGTTTCTTGTTAAAGGTTGTTCTACCCAGCTCCTCAAACCCCTTTTCATTCTATTTAACCACTCCCTTAGGGAGGGTATTTTACCTGAAATATGGAAAACAACCTTCATAACTCCCATATTAAAAAGTGGTGCTCGTAATAATATAAGCAATTACAGACCTATAGCCATAATAAGTGCTATCCCTAAATTGCTAGATAAAATCATGTATAACAAAATGTTAAAGGCCGTACTGGAAGCTATTTCAATGAAGCAACACGGTTTTGTACCTGGTCGTTCCACAGTTACGAACCTGACATTGTATACAAATTCAATATTTTCCAGCTTAAACAGAAACAAACAGCTTGATACAATCTACTTAGATTTTAAGAAAGCTTTCGATCTGATAAACCACAAAATACTATTATTAAAGCTAAGGAAATATAATTTATCTTCTTCTATAATTAGATGGCTTGGCGATTATCTATTCGAGAGAAACTCTTATGTACAAATTAAAGGTACAAAATCACACAACTTTATTGCTCCATCTGGTGTCCCCCAAGGCAGTCATCTTGGTCCGTTACTATTTTTATTATTTATTAACGATTTAGCAAACATATCGGAATTTTGTAATGTATTATTATTCGCGGATGATATAAAGCTATTTTTGGAGATTTCTACTGAACAAGATTGCCTAAGAATGCAATCTGACTTGAATAAAATAATAAATTGGTGTGATGCGAACCTGCTTTTCCTAAACTTTGATAAATGTTTTACTATTAGTTTTTCTAAAGAACCAAACCACTTTAAATTCAATTATATACTCGAAAATGGCACTACCTGTACTAGAGTTAACTCTATTAAAGATCTTGGAGTTATTTTCGACTCCAAACTCACCTTTAAAGAACACATCACGTATGTGGTGGGTAGAGCTAATCAGAGTTGGGGTTTTATTTCTCGTAGCACTAAGTCATTCAAAAGTCCTGATGTGATTAAATATTTATATTCAACTCTAACTAAATCCATACTTATGTATGCATCTGCTATTTGGAGACCGAATTTGAGGGGTGACATTGATAGGATTGAGAGAGTTCAGCACAAAGTTCTAAGAAAATTAGCATCACTTACTGATAATCCAATGTCAAGATTTAATCATAACTACACTCTTGCTGCTGAGTCCTTCTGCCTAGCTTCTGTAAATTCCTGTATGATAGCCTCTGATTGCATATTTATATATAAAATTATGTCAGGTCAGGTAAAATGTACAGAGCTCTCTGCTCTATTTCCCCTACATAGCCCCAATTATGCATTAAGAAGAACAATGCCATTCTATCCAGAGATGCCTACTGGTAGACATCCTGAAAGAAATCCAGTCTTCAGACTCTGTCATTGTTACAATGAGCTGGCACCAAAATTGGTTAACCCTCAGGAATTTTCCTTGGAAATCAATAAGGTAGCGGCTTTGTTCAAGAAGCTCACGCTTGTTTATGAATAATGAATGAAATGTTAATATATAATTATGTAATGTATTGATGTATGTAATTAATATTATTGATGTATGTAATGAGTATTGTTATTTCTTATAATTTTGTAAATTGAGTATCAAGCTGAGTTTTTTAGCCGCTGAAATAAAAATAAATAAATAAATAAATAAATAAAATAAATAATTCCAAATATTTCCAAATATTTTCACGCACTTCCAAATATTTCTAAGTAATTCAAAATATTTTCAAGTACTTCCAAATATTTCAAGTAATTCCAAATATTTCCAAGTAATTCCAAATATTTCCAAGTAATTCCAAATATTTCCAAGTAATTCCAAATATTTCCAAGTAATTCCAAATATTTCCAAGTAATTCCAAATATTTCCAAGTAATTCCAAATATTTCCAAGTAATTCCAAATATTTCCAAGTAATTCCAAATATTTCCAAGTAATTCCAAATATTTCCAAGTAATTCCAAATATTTCCAAGTAATTCCAAATATTTCCAAGTAATTCCAAATATTTCCAAGTACTTCCAAATATTTCCAAGTAATTCCAAATATTTCCAAGTAATTCCAAATATTTCCAAGTAATTCCAAATATTTCCAAGTAATTCCAAATATTTCCAAGTAATTCCAAATATTTCCAAGTAATTCCAAATATTTCAAGTAATTCCAAATATTTCCAAGTAATTCCAAATATTTCCAAGTAATTCCAAATATTTCCAAGTAATTCCAAATATTTCCAAGTAATTCCAAATATTTCCAAGTAATTCCAAATATTTCCAAGTAATTCCAAATATTTCCAAGTAATTCCAAATATTTCCAAGTAATTCCAAATATTTCCAAGTAATTCCAAATATTTCCAAGTAATTCCAAATATTTCCAAGTAATTCCAAATATTTCCAAGTAATTCCAAATATTTCCAAGTAATTCCAAATATTTCCAAGTAATTCCAAATATTTCCAAGTAATTCCAAATATTAATTCCAAATATTTCCAAGTAATTCCAAATATTTCCAAGTAATTCCAAATATTTCCAAGTAATTCCAAATATTTCCAAGTAATTCCAAATATTTCCAAGTAATTCCAAATATTTCCAAGTAATTCCAAATATTTCCAAGTAATTCCAAATATTTCCAAGTAATTCCAAATATTTCCAAGTAATTCCAAATATTTCCAAGTAATTCCAAATATTTCCAAGTAATTCCAAATATTTCCAAGTAATTCCAAATATTTCCAAGTAATTCCAAATATTTCCAAGTAATTCCAAATATTTCCAAGTAATTCCAAATATTTCAAGTAATTCCAAATATTTCCAAGTAATTCCAAATATTTCCAAGTAATTCCAAATATTTCCAAGTAATTCCAAATATTTCCAAGTAATTCCAAATATTTCCAAGTAATTCCAAATATTTCCAAGTAATTCCAAATATTTCCAAGTAATTCCAAATATTTCCAAGTAATTCCAAATATTTCCAAGTAATTCCAAATATTTCCAAGTAATTCCAAATATTTCAACATATTTCAAGTAATTCCAAATATTTCCAAGTAATTCCAAATATTTCCAAGTAATTCCAAATATTTCCAAGTAATTCCAAATATTTCCAAGTAATTCCAAATATTTCCAAGTAATTCCAAATATTTCCAAGTAATTCCAAATATTTCCAAGTAATTCCAAATATTTCCAAGTAATTCCAAATATTTCCAAGTAATTCCAAATATTTCCAAGTAATTCCAAATATTTCCAAGTAATTCCAAATATTTCCAAGTAATTCCAAATATTTCCAAGTAATTCCAAATATTTCAAGTAATTCCAAATATTTCCAAGTAATTCCAAATATTTCCAAGTAATTCCAAATATTTCCAAGTAATTCCAAATATTTCCAAGTAATTCCAAATATTTCCAAGTAATTCCAAATATTTCCAAGTAATTCCAAATATTTCCAAGTAATTCCAAATATTTCCAAGTAATTCCAAATATTTCCAAGTAATTCCAAATATTTCCAAGTAATTCCAAATATTTCCAAGTAATTCCAAATATTTCCAAGTAATTCCAAATATTTCCAAGTAATTCCAAATATTTCCAAGTAATTCCAAATATTTCCAAGTAATTCCAAATATTTCCAAGTAATTCCAAATATTTCCAAGTAATTCCAAATATTTCCAAGTAATTCCAAATATTTCCAAGTAATTCCAAATATTTCCAAGTAATTCCAAATATTTCCAAGTAATTCCAAATATTTCCAAGTAATTCCAAATATTTCCAAGTAATTCCAAATATTTCCAATATTTCCAAGTAATTCCAAATATTTCCAAGTAATTCCAAATATTTCCAAGTAATTCCAAATATTTCCAAGTAATTCCAAATATTTCCAAGTACTTCCAAATATTTCCAAGTAATTCCAAATATTTCCAAGTAATTCCAAATATTTCCAAGTAATTCCAAATATTTCCAAGTAATTCCAAATATTTCCAAGTAATTCCAAATATTTCCAAGTAATTCCAAATATTTCCAAGTAATTCCAAATATTTCCAAGTAATTCCAAATATTTCCAAGTAATTCCAAATATTTCCAAGTAATTCCAAATATTTCCAAGTAATTCCAAATATTTCCAAGTAATTCCAAATATTTCCAAGTAATTCCAAATATTTCCAAGTAATTCCAAATATTTCAAGTAATTCCAAATATTTCCAAGTAATTCCAAATATTTCCAAGTAATTCCAAATATTTCAAGTAATTCCAAATATTTCCAAGTAATTCCAAATATTTCCAAGTAATTCCAAATATTTCAAAGTAATTCCAAATATTTCCAAGTAATTCCAAATATTTCCAAGTAATTCCAAATATTTCCAAGTAATTCCAAATATTTTCAAGTAATTCCAAATATTTCCAAGTAATTCCAAATATTTCCAAGTAATTCCAAATATTTCCAAGTAATTCCAAATATTTCCAAGTAATTCCAAATATTTCAAGTAATTCCAAATATTTCCAAGTAATTCCAAATATTTCCAAGTAATTCCAAATATTTCCAAGTAATTCCAAATATTTCCAAGCAATTCCAAATATTTCCAAGTAATTCCAAATATTTCCAAGTAATTCCAAATATTTCCAAGTAATTCCAAATATTTCCAAGTAATTCCAAATATTTCCAAGTAATTCCAAATATTTCCAAGTACTTCCAAATATTTCCAAGTAATTCCAAATATTTCCAAGTAATTCCAAATATTTCGCAAGTAATTCCAAATATTTCCAAGTAATTCCAAATATTTCCAAGTAATTCCAAATATTTCCAAGTAATTCCAAATATTTCCAAGTAATTCCAAATATTTCCAAGTAATTCCAAATATTTCCAAGTAATTCCAAATATTTCCAAGTAATTCCAAATATTTCCAAGTAATTCCAAATATTTCCAAGTAATTTCCAAATATTTCCAAGTAATTCCAAATATTTCCAAGTAATTCCAAATATTTCCAAGTAATTCCAAATATTTCCAAGTAATTCCAAATATTTCCAAGTAATTCCAAATATTTCCAAGTAATTCCAAATATTTCCAAGTAATTCCAAATATTTCCAAGTAATTCCAAAATATTTCCAAGTAATTCCAAATATTTCCAAGTAATTCCAAAAATTTCCAAGTAATTCCAAATATTTCCAAGTAATTCCAAATATTTCCAAGTAATTCCAAATATTTCCAAGTAATTCCAAATATTTCCAAGTAATTCCAAATATTTCCAAGTAATTCCAAATATTTTCAAGTAATTCCAAATATTTCCAAGCAATTCCAAATATTTCCAAGTAATTCCAAATATTTTCCAAGTAATTCCAAATATTTCCAAATATATTCCAAATAATTCCAAATATTTCCAAATATTTCCAAAGTACAATTCCAAATATTTCCAAGTAATTCAAATATTTCCAAGTACTTCCAAATATTTCCAAATAATTTCCAAATATTTTCAAGTGACTTCCAAATATTTCCAAGTACTTCCAAATATTTCCAAGTAATTCCAAATATTATTCCGAATACTTCCAAATATTTCCACGTACCTCCAAATATTTCCAAGTACTTCCAAACATTTCCAAGCACTTCCAAATATTTCCAAGTAATTCCAAATATTTCCAAGTAATTCCAAATAATTCCAACGTATCCTAAATATTTCCAAGTAATTCCAAATATTTCCAAGTAATTCCAAGTACTTCCAAGCAATTCCAAATATTTCCAAGTACTTCCAAATATTTCCAAGCACTCCCAAATATTTCCAAGCAATTCCAAATATTTCCAACTATTTCAACATTTCAAGTACTTCCAAATATTTCCAAGTAATTCCAAATATTTCCAGACTTAAATATTTCCAAGTAATTCCAAATATTTGCATCTAAGTACTTAGTACTTCAAATATTTCCAAGTAATTCCAAATATTTCCGCACAAATATTTCCAAGTACTTCCAAATATTTCCAAGTACTCCAAATATTTCCAAGTACTTCCAAATATTTCCAAGTACTTCCAAATATTTCCAAGTACTTCCAAATATTTCCAAGTATTTCCAAATAATTCCAAATATTTCCAAGTACTTCCAAATATTTCCAAGTAATTCCAAATATTTCCAAATATTTACAAGTAATTCCAAATATTTCCAAGTACTTCCAAATATTTCCAAGTAATTCCAAATATTTCCAAATATTTCCAAATAATTCCAAATATTTCCAAATAATTCCAAATATTTCCAAATATTTCCAAATATTTTCAAGTACTTCCAAATATTTCCAAATATTTCCAAGTACTTCCAAATATTTCCAAGCACTCCCAAATATTTCCAAGTAATTCCAAAATATTTCCAAATATTTTCAAGTACTTCCAAATATTTCCAAAATGACTATCGCTCCCCAAAAGCGTATAGTCAAATAATCGCCCACTGTAAGTTTTCGATCGCCCCCCAGGGGCGATATCGCCCAGGTTGAGAATCACTGGCCTAGACTATGATACATAATTAATAAAGTGTTAAATCTCAAAAGTGAAGCTTTCCATTCTTCAGAACATAAAATGAAAATGGGAAATTTACAAGTTCTGATGATATGATCACTATTAATAACATCACTAAAAGAGAAAAATAAAAATTTTTAAGAAAAAATAAAAACCGACTTCAAAAAATTAAATGCAACAAATAAAATACACTAAAAGGTATAAAATAATTATTATCTTATTTAGTTACAGCTAAACGACGAAAAATTAACATGAAATTACTTTTTTGATGTCGGTACTAAACAAACTATACCTATAAGCGAGCATATCCTCCAAACGTACTAAGTAAGATCCGTCGAGTGCGATTCATAAAAGGTATATGTTTGGCACCGACTTCAAAAGTAATTTCATGTTAATTTTTCGTCGTTTAGTTGTAACTAAATAAGATAATAATTATTTTATACCTTTTAGTGTATTTTATTTGTTGCATTTAATTTTTTGAAGTCGGTTTTTATATTTTTCTTAAAAATTTTTATTCATATTTAGTACCGATGTTTTTGGTCAGATTTATTTTGCCGAGAGTTATTAGAGTTTCATAAAGAAAAATACATATTATATTGCATGTGTATGTGAATATATGGTAGATATTCTTGTTTGTCTGTTTATGACAAGTTTGTGAATTGAAAAAAAAATCCTACTCCCACCCCTCCATATATATTTCCTTTCTCATAAAATAATTGATTGGATTCATTTAAATGAAAGCCTGTTTTTCATTTATATTATGTATATTATAGATATATATATTTTTTTTAACATTTTGATCGAATAGAATAGAGATGAAGAGAACAGGGTGTGGAGGGGGGGGGTGAGGGAATGATGAATTGATCCGATTGAATCGGTTGAAGCTGAAGGATTAACCTAAAATAATAATCAACTCGTTTGATAAATTCAAATGAGCCATGGGGCCATTTTAAAATAGAATTAATCCTACTCCTACTCCTACCCTCAACTCATCCCCTCCACTATATACACACTCATTTTTTTACTCCTCATTCGGATCCTGTATATTATATATATATTTTTTGTGGGTTGCCTATCCTGTTATTTATTTATAATCCCCCTTTCTCTTCTTTTGCCACAAACGGCAACCCTCCCCCCAAAAATCCTCTAATTGTCTAATTAATTCAAATTTATTAATGTGTATTTCTACATATGTTAGTAATATTTAATGTAAAAAAAAAAAAAAAAAATACCAGAGAATGTGTATAAAGAGATTAGGTATATTTCTTTTTCAAAAATAATAAATTATTTCTATACTGAAAAAACGATATATTTATAGTTAAGAAATCTACTCTTACAATTATATACATTTATTATCTACTCTTATTAAACGAGCAAAAATTGTTTGTTTATATAAACGACTACCGATTTTGATGAAACAAATTCTATTAACAAGTTTTGAGGATGAGAAAACGATCTGGCTAGGTCTGGACCTCGATAAATTTAATCTTAATTGATCTTTTCTTAATTAAAATAATTATTGATAGATGAAAATCTCAATAAAAAAGTTTGTTTACATTTTTTCAATTATCTTTTATTTTTAATTGGTTTTTTAATTTTAAAACCCACTAATAGGTTATAGCAAATATTAATATATATATATTAAAATTAGGAATTTTTGTTTGTTTTTAATTAACAGGTGTCTAAATCATAACATTACAGGTGTGTTTACAAATAAAGTGGGTGAAGTGGCTTTTTTTATATAACTTGGAAACAAATCTTATTTAATTTTATGTTTTTATTTCAGATCCTATACTATTATTTTATCCTATTTTTTTTTTTATAATGTTTATGAATATGAACGAATGTGGGCAAATTGGTGTACGAGTAATATGTAGACCACTAGAAAGCTAGAAATGCAAAAACTGGGTGCGGGAGGTTCAGGAGGTGGGGTGCAGTTGTGGGGGATCTGGGGCTGGGAGGCGCGGTTGGGGTGGGGTGGGGTGGAGTTGCGCTGCAGTGGTGGGTACGAGGTGTGTATGGTTTCGGGAGGGGAGTTGGGTGGTTACCGTGCATCGCTCGGTGGCTCCATGTACTTATTAATTAAAGAGCAACAAGCGGATGAAACAAAAATTAAGAAATTATATTTGATATGAATAGATGGTGAAGTTAATTATGGCGAAATCGATCTCTGTTCAATTTAAATAAATGATAGGTATACGTATTTTAAGTTTTCACATATTCTTGAAGCAACTCTAGATATATTAATAGTTAAGATGCCGCTATTTGAACTAAGCATCAATAAGTAAATTATGAAAATATTGTTATTTGACTAAAATAGTGGAATAGTTAAATTTAATAGTTGGGTATTGGGTATTTAAATGGAATAATAGGTAATTACAACATGAAATGATATAAACTAATAAAATGATATAGGCTATTTGAGTAAACTCAACCAAATTTTGTATACATAATCAGTTGGCTCCTAGAATACTAAAAATGCAAAAACAAACCCCCAAAATGGGAGGCGGGTAGTAAAAAATGAAAATCTCGGCCCTTGTACTAAACTCAACTAGAAGTGTATGGTAAAGTCAAGTGGATGGCCACATCAGAACGTGTCAATTAATTTTATTCGACTTTTGTGACACCACAATTTTTAAGAACCCCCCCCCCATCCTGTCACAAATCTGAGATTCCCCCTCTCTCCTTACCTTATGGACGAGCCCTAAACAATCCACAAAAATTTTCAATATGTCTTTTATAAAATTGGAATTATTATTAAGATTAGGGCCGATAGAGGGAAATGAGGGGTAGGGATGGAGATCGAGATAAAGACAAAACAGAAGAAGAAACAAGGGAGGGTGGTTTCTAAGCAGAATAGGGGTGGGGGTTGTACCTAATGAATGTCTAACAGATTGTTCTGATGAATGAATGAATAGGCCGATAATGAATCAGCTAGCTCCCTTACAAAGGGCCAAAAGGGCTTAACCTATCTCTCATTCTCCCTATTGGAACCCCCACCCCTTCTCCACCCCCTCTCTATTCATTCATATAGATAACGCTTTAATAATTTTATTTTGAATCGATTACTTTCTCTCTCTCTCTCTCTCTGGGGACAAATAACCGACAGACAAAGAGAGAAATTCAATTCAATTGGAGGACCCAACATTCACTTATTCACTTCCCACTTGGAATTAACCAATCAATAAATACCCTCTTTCCCATCCTGTATATATGTATATTTATATTTCTATATCTGTGTTTTAATGTTTTGAAAATATTGATGTTGATGATGATGATGATGATAATCATTTTCAACATCATATCATGTCATTTATTTATTTATTTGTAATTTTTTTTACTATTTTTTTATTTCTTTTATTATTTATTTATTCATTTGATTTTTTTTCTTTTATTTTATTTGTACAAACATTTAATCATAATTATATATAGAAATGCAAGGATTTATTTATTATTAGACTAATGAGCAATTCATTAATTTATGTCATTTATTTATTTATTTTTGTGGTTGTTTGTTTATTTATTTTTTAATTTTTTTTTTGTTTTTTAAATTAATAATTTAAATATTGAATCGAAAAAGAGAAATATACGTATATAGATAATTGCATAGGTATAGGTAAAATGTGTATATATATATATATATGTAGATATAGGGGAGACCGGGGCAGGTTGTCACAAGACTCAGTTCTAGATCGATATGGTAACATAATTCGTGACAATGCGTAAAATCCAAGTTTTAGAAAAATAATTTTAACTAAAAATGTGAAATCCATAAATATTAAATGATTAATTGAACTTATTATATTCTCTACTCATTTAATAAATTGATCATGTTGAACTTGGCAGCACATTAGATCTCAATACTTTTGTTGGAGAACGGTTTTTATTAATGGAATTGAGAATTTTTTTTTTACACAATTGTTTTTGTTGCGATTTAGTACAAACAGAGCGTACCGAGTCTTGAAACATTTTTACATTTCCCCTTCAATTTTTTCTTAAAAACGATTCGAAAAAAATATGCATTCTAGGTAGTTAATTTATGCTGAAGAAAATTATATAATTAATTATGTGTTGACATTGTTAAATATTATTTAATAAATTATTATTAATTATTAAAAAACAATTATTATTATTCAATAATTAGTAATTATTAGATTTTCAAATTTCATTTCTATTCAAGTACTTACCAATTATATTTTCTAATAGGAGAAGATTAAATTATTATATCGATATGTAAAAAATTTTTCTTTGAAAATTATCATATAGATGGGGGAAACACGTGTATATAAATTGTGACTCATTATTTAATTCACCAAAACTACAAACAGAGCTTACCGAGTCTTGAAACAGTTTCACTTTTGAAGGAGACAATAAAAGAGTGTGCTTTCTGTTGGAAAAATAAATGTTTAATTTACTATAGTTTCGAGAGCTTTGCCCTCTTCATCAGTCTATTCACTGATCAATTGTTGTGAATCAATTGCTATTACTCTCTGTTTGTAGTTTCGGTGAATTAATAAAACAGTCTTCATTTATATACACGTGGCCTCTCATCTATCATATATGATAATTTGATAATTTTGAAAATAAAACTTAAGCTTTTTCAATGAAAATAATTTTAAATATCTATATATTAATTTCGTCTTCTTCTATTAGAAAATATATAATTGGTAAGTACTTGAATAGAAATGAAATTTGAAAATCGAATAATTATTAATTATTGAATAATAATAATTGTTTCTTAATAATTAATAAGAAATTGTTAAATAATATTTATTTATTTATATTCTATTTAACAATAAGTTTATTGGTATTGTTATTTCATTTTATTGTTAGAATACAATAATTAGTGAAATAAATAGAAAACAATCAAAGTGTATATTTAAATACATTTAAAGAGGGGGTAAAAAGGATCGCAATAGATCAATAAATCCAATACAATGTGTATTTTAATCTGATTGAATGTTGGATTGGATTTTCAATAGAAGATTCTTTTTTGCATCCTCGATTGTAGGGCAATATTTCGTTCTCTGTTGATGGATGTTTCGCCATTTCAGATGCAATGCTGCAATTTCTTTCTTTTCATTCTTTTGTTCTGTTGTTGCTGCTGCTGCATTGAATCGACAGGTATGGAAATTGTCGTTTTCTCTCCAGTGGTTTTGTCTATACTCTGGTGGTACAAGTATACCCGTCTACCCCTTTTGCCTTTCATTTCCTTTCCATCCGAAAGGCTTTTGTCTCCCTCCTGGCAAAATGCAAATCTCTTTCTTCTCTTTCTTGATTGTCCAAATCCTCCATCCTGCATTTGCATTAGAAAAGAAGAAGAAGAAGAAGCCAAGAGGCTCTTCTTCAAGTGGTGTTTGTGTATGTCTGTCTGTCTGTTGGCCTTCAATCTCATCGTGGGGGCTTAAACGTGCTCCCGAATAAACTTGACGAATCAATTAACCTGAATGGATGATGGGGGCTCAATATTATCCCGAGAAGAAGACTTTTCTTATCAGTCACGCAAAATCAATTCAAACAATTTCAATTATTAGATATTATTTAATCTCCTTTACGACAATGTTACGTTTCTTTATTAATATTAAATTGAAATTGAACTAATGTAAGGGATTTTTTACTTTACGATACAGGGTATTGTCAAGTATTGTAATCGTGAAAGAAAAAAGTGTTTTTTTCCTTCTTTTTTTTTTCAAAATATCTCAAGAACGGCTGAAACTATTTTGATTAAAAAAATTGAGCGAAACCATGACATTTCATTCTACAAGAATGCTCAAATAAGTGAACTTCGGAAAAATTATATTTTTCGAGATAATAATTGTTTTGTCAAAATGTCTGTTAGTTTATCTGTGCGTTATCAAATTATTATGGACGACATAGCTCAAAAACTAGTGTGAATATCAAAACTAAATTACACAAGTAGTTTTAATGCATTCAGATTAAGACCTGATTAGATTTTGGTGTATATCGACCCAAAATTAAAGGGGCCAGAGGGAGGGGGGGGGGAATTAAAAATCTAGCCCATTTAAGCAAACTCAAACAAATTTTGTATACATAATCAGTGGATCCCCAGAAGTCTAAAAATGCAAAAACTAAGTGTCCAAAATGGGAAGGGGGGTGCGTCAGAAAATGAAAATCTAGGCCCTTCAACCAAATTTTGTATACATAATCAGTAGGACCCCAGAAGACTAAAATTCTAAAACTAACCACCCAAAATTCGGAGGGGTCAATATATATCGACCCAAAATTAAAGGGGCCAGAGGGGGAGGGGGGGGGAATTAAAAATCTAGCCCATTTAAGCAAAACTCAAACAAATTTTGTATACATAATCAGTGGATCCCCAGAAGTCTAAAAATGCAAAAACTAAGTGTCCAAAATGGGAAGGGGGGATGGGTCAGAAAATGAAAATCTAGGCCCTTCAACTTCAACCAAATTTTGTATACATAATCAGTAGGACCCCAGAAGACTAAAAATTCTAAAACTAACCACCCGAAATTCGGGGGGGGGGGGTCAAAAAATTAAAAAACTAGACTCTTGTACCAAACTCAACCAAATTTTTTTATTTTTCAAGTTGAAATCAAGTGTCAATTTCTCTCAAATCAAAATTTTAATCTTGTGATCAAATTCTCAGCTACTAGTAGGTAGTTAGAATATGGGTATTTTGTGTTTTATAACAGGTGAACAACCATAATACTGACAAAAACATTCTTAAAGAAACACCACTCAGCAAATGTTATACCTAAAACCACCTACAATATTAAAAAAATAAATTATATTTAAAAAAAACTAAAAAAAAACTCTTCTAAAAAGTACAAAATAATGTAATACTTAATCAAAATGTGTGGGGCGCAGAAACTTTTAATTCATTTTGACAAAGTGCCCCACGCTTTTTGATTAAGTATTACATTATTTTGTACATTTAGAAGTGTGTTTTTTAGTTTTTTAGTTTTTTTAATATAATTTATAATTTTAATAAACCAATTATTTTACATTAATTAATGTATACATTGTATTTTTGCTTCGATTCCGGAGATTACTTCTCCACCATCGAGTGTTCTTATTCATCTTTAGTCCTTGTTTTGAATAAGAGGAAAAATCTAATTAGATAAAAAAACCTCTTTTCCGATAATTATTTCAATTCCATTATTCCCCAATCAAATCGATTGGTTTCTCCCCATCCATTTCTTCCCCACCAATATAATTTTTTTTTTTAATTTTATTAAACCAATTATTTTACATTAATTAATGTATACATTGTATTTTTTGCTTCGATTCCGGAGATTACTTCTCCACCATCGAGTGTCCTTATTCATCTTTAGTCCTTGTTTTTAATAAGAGGAAAAATCTAATTAGATAAAAAACCTCTTTTCCGATAATTATTTCAATTCCATTATTCCCCAATCAAGTCGATTGGTTTCTCCCCCATCCATTTCTTCCCCACCAATATAATTTTTTTATTTTTTTTTTTAATTTTATTAAACCAATTATTTTACATTAATTAATGTATACATTGTATTTTTGCTTCGATTCCGGAGATTACTTCTCCACCATCGAGTGTCCTTATTCATCTTTAGTCCTTGTTTTTAATAAGAGGAAAAATCTAATTAGATAAAAAAACCTCTTTTCCGATAATTATTCCAATTCGTTCTTCCCCGATAAGTCGATTGGTTTTCGTCATCCCTCTCCATTCATTCAATATAATTTATTTTTTTTACTTTTTATTTAGATTATTTTTATAGAGAAAAGTTTGCAGAATTTAACAGAAAAAAATCGAGCCCAAACGCGTCAGTTACATACATACAAACAAACAAACATACAGGTGAAACTAATAAAAGCGTGTTAAAAATCTGAAAATAAGCTGACGTGTTCTGATGTGGCCATCCACTTGACTTTACCATACAACCTGGCACCTCACTTATATCTAATATTTTTAAAATTATTTATAATGATGTAGGGGAGGGGTTAATTTTTGCATTTTTAGACTTCTGAGGATCCCACTGATTATGTATACAAAATTTAGTTGAGTTTGCTCAAATGGCCTAGATTTTTAATTTTTAACCCCCTCCCCTCCACCCTCCTTAATTTTGGGTCGATATGCACCAAAAATCTAATCAGCTCTTAATCTCAATGGACCAAAACTACGTGTGAAATTTGGTTTCGATATTCAGACTAGTTTTTGAGCTAACTCGTCCACAAAATTTGGTAACGCACAGACTAACGATACTAACAGACATTTTGATAAAACAATTATTATCTCAAAAAATATAATTTTTTCGATGTTCACTTATAAGAGCTTTTTTGTAGACTCGAAATGCCATGGTTTTGCTCAATTTTTTTAATCAAAATAGTTTCAGCCGTTTTTGAGATATTTAGAAAAAAAGAAGGGAAAAAAAACACTTTTTTCATGCACGATTACAATACTTGACCATACCCTGTATGGTAAAGTAAAAAATCATTTCTCGAAAACATGAGGGCTCAATCTATGGATATTAATGTCCCCTGAACACAGACCCTCGCTGGTACAGGGTTCCTGGGACACCCTGTATACAAGATGCCCCGCCGAAGACGGGCTTCGCAGCTGGTAAATACATATCAACTTGCCTCTGTTGAGAGAGGATACCCAGATTTAAAGGGTTGTGGATTGAATGTAGGCCATCCTGTCACGTGTCTTTCTCTTTTTTTTCGAAAGAACTAATATTTAATTTGCATTTTTCTCGCGAGTATAAATGATAGAGACCATACCATGAGGGTCTGACGTCACGCTCGTGTTTTCTAATTATCTATCATTAACAAGCCACGAATCACCTATACACGATGAAGGGTCTGAATTACGCTCATCGAAACAGGTAGAGCAACAAATGGAACAACAACCATCAAACCACCAACAACAACCTCTTCCTTATGACCCCCCCCCCCCCCGCCCTTTCCACATACACCCACACATTAACAACCAAAGCTAATTATTTACAATAACACTTATGATGATTATTATTTTTTCAATCTTGTCTTTAAACGTTTTCAAATATAATATAATAATTATTGAAACATAACGCATTTCATTTATCTCAAATAAATGTAATAAAAAAAAACACAATTGAATCTGAAAAGTAGGTCTTTATTACAACAATATTATTATACTAGCTGCTCCAGACAGTGCCTTCGGCACACTCTCTACAGCCCTGGCGGGCAGCGTCTCGGCATTTGATTAATAGGTCTGTAATATATATTTGTAATATTTTGCCCTCTTTCGCCCCCACTCACTCATTTTGGCTATTGATTTTTACTGATACATTTTATATAGTCTTAAAAACTAACATTACAAAATTTGATCTATATCGGAGAGATTATTAATTATTTCCCCCACTCACATTTTGGGAGGTTCAAATTATTTTTAGATATTTTCAAATAAATAACTCTCAGTTTTCTAAAGACATAAATGTACTAAAAAGCTAAAAATTTCTATATTTTTCCACCCCCCTCCCTTCGCATCCCATACAGTCAATTTTGATAATTGATTTTGGAATAGTTTCTTAAAATAATAAAGAATAACTTTCAAAATTTGATCAGAATAGGAGAAGTTTCAATTTTGCCCAACTCACATTTTGGATAGTTGGGAGTCGAATTTGAAAAAATCCTGAAAGTACTTTTTAGATATTTGTATTTAGAATTTTATTAAATAAAAAAGCAAGTAGATATTTTATCGTCCTTAAGAGATATCGAATAATCAGTGAAAACACACTTTGCCCTTTGACCCCCTTGGGGTGGAATTTCGAAAAATCCTTTCTTAGTAGGCCCCTATGTCATAGATGTAATATCCTCTCCAAATTTCATGTCTCTATGTCCGGTGGTTCTGGCTGTTTTGATGATGAGTGTGTGAGTGAATCGGGCAGAGATTTTGATATATATAGATGGTCCTGTCAAATTGTTTTTATCAGAAAGTTTTGGGGTAGCTCTGATTTATTCCATATATATGGTTAACAGACATTTTGACATAACAATTATTATCTCGAAAAATATAATCTTTTCGATGTTTACTTATTAGAACTTTTTTGTAGAGCGAAATGCCATGGTTTCGCTCAATTTTTTTAATCGAAATAGTTTAAGCCGTTTTTGAGATATTTTGAAAAAAGAAGGAAAAAACCCACTTTTTTCATGCACGATTACAATACTTGACCATATCCTGTATGGTAAATTAATAAATAAAGATATACCTAGTAGGCTTAGCTGTTTTTAATTCTTCTTTTAGTCTCTTTTGATAGACTAAGTAAAAGTAGAATAATAAATCACTCCTCGCTAATATATATATATATTTTTCCTATCTCTGGATTGAAAAATTTGTTTATATAATTATAGGCATGTAATTGATGATATAGAAACATTTAACCTAAATATTTTAATATATCTTGAAGATTCGTGATGTATCTATTGGAAAATAATTGAAAATTGGTTATTTATTTGTCTAGGTGTGTGTGTGTGTGTGTGTGTGTGATGGATGTCCTTTCTCTTGGTTTAATTTGCGTTCCTATCTACCGGGTGTCCCACAATCAACGCCACGCCACCCATTTATTATATCCCTTGTATAATACTATATGTATTTGGTTGTATCCCTTTTACTATTCGATTAATGTTTTTCAATTAACAGCCTCGCCTCCAGTTAAACATCAACTAACAACAAGCGTGAACATCAACAGCAATCCCTCATCTTTTTCTCTAAACGATTCCAATTCAAACACCGTTTTATTTATTTATTTATTGAATTTGTTGTGACTTTCTTTCTTCGCGTAATAAATATATACCTGGAGCTACCGAGCGATGCACAGTACCCCCGCCTCTGAAACCACGTACCTCACCCCACCCCCCGGATCCCCCACCATTGAAACCCACCTCCTGCACTCCTTACATCCATCCCCAGCCCGCACCCAGTTTTTGCATTTCTAGCTTTCTAGTGGTCCACAGATTATGTGTATATATGTATATAAATAAATTCCGCTTAATTTTTTTTTTAATCAATTAAATAAATAATAATTTTATTGAAGCATTTTTTCACATGAAATAATGTATACATTGTATTTGAGGCTTCGATTTACGAGATTACTTCCTCAACATCGACCGTATTTGAACTTCTAGCTTGCGATAATATTTTTAGTCTGTGTTTTTTAATAAGAGGAATTTTAATCAATTAAATTGGCAATTCTAATATACAACAATATTTGGTATATACCTATTAGTGGGTTTTGAAAATTAAAAAAACAATTAATAAATAAACTATACAAGAAATCATAAATTGGTGTCATCTATTAAATTCGATGGAATGGAATATTTTTAGTTATATGTCAGTGGGGTTGTTTTTCATCCCCTCTGACATATCTACTCTTATTAAAACGAGCAAAAATTGTTTATTTGTTTGTATCTTAGTTCTATTTTGAAAACCTCTCTACCGATTTGATGATGAAACAAAATCTATTAACAGGTTTTGAGGATGAGAAAACGATCTGGCTAGGTCTGGACCTCGACAAATTTCATCTTAATTGATCTTTTCTTAATTAAAGTAATTATTGATAGATGAAAATCTCAATAAAAAAGTTTATTTATATTTTTTCAATTATCTTTTATTTTTAATTGGTTTTTTAATTTTAAAACCCACTAATAGGTTATAACAAATATCATTATATTATATTAAAATTAGGAATTTTTTGTTTGAAGAGGAAGATGACGATAATGGAATTGAAATAATTATCGGAAAAAGAGGTTTTTTTATTTAATTAGTTTTTTCCTCTTATTAAAAACAAGGACTAAAAAGATGATTAAGACACTCGATGGTGTAGAAGTAATCTCCGGATTCGAAGCTAAAATACAATGTATACATTAATTCTTGTAAAATAATTGGTTTAATAAAATTTATAAAAAAAATGTGTTTGTTTTTAATTAACAGGTGTCTAAATCATAACAAAATAGGTGTGTATACAAATAAAGCTGTTTTTTTTTTATTGATTAATCCCTGGCCTTTTAGCCATCAGATACAGATTTTTACAATTAAAATTGAATTGATAACATAAAAAGTGGAATACAAATACAGTACATAAACAATACAATACAAAATAAATTACAATACAAAATACAATACCATACAAAATACACTACAACACAAAATACAATACAATATAAAATACAACACAATACAATATCAAATACAAAACACAAATAAAGTTGTTAAAGTGGCTTTTTTTTATATAACTTGAAAACAAATTTTATTTAAATTTATCTTTTTATTTCAGATCCTATACGATTAATATTTTTTTTTTTATTATTTTCCGATTTATTTTTTTATAATGTTTATCAATAAGACCGAATGTAGGCAAATTGGTGTACGAGTAAACAAATATACACATAATTTATATGTGGGCCATTAGAAAGCTTGAAATGCAAAAACTGGGGATAGATGTGGGGGATCCCGGGGTGGGAGGGATTGTTGGGGCTGGGGCTAGGTGTGTGGTTTCGGGAGGGGGGGGGTCAGGGGTTACCGTGCATCGCTCGGTGGCTCCAGGTACTAATTAAAAATATTCCATTCCATCGAATTTAATAGACGACACCAACTTATGATTTGTTGTAAATTTGAATCTATTACCATCGGCAAATTAATATGTATCAAATAAAAGATAATTGAAAAAAATCTAAACAAACTTTTTTATTGAGATTTTCATCTATCAATAATTTCTTTAATTAAGAAAAGATCAATTAAGATGAAACAAGACGATATAACACGAGTTCTAATTGAGCTAAAAACAAGTGGTAATTTGAAAATCAAAGAGGAAGACTGTTTTCTATTACCTTAACAAAATATTTTAATTTCAAATATTGCTGTTTAATATCTAATGAGACTCGAAAATAAGGTCAACATTTTTTTCGTCGTTTTCAGCGATAATATCTCAAAACTCTTACGTGTTGTAAAAATTCGGGAAATTGCATGATAATCAGCGTATATAACTCTACTGGAATCCATTGTTAGGTTAACGGATATACATTTTTGACCAGTTTAACAAATTACCCATCGGTTTAGGTCAAAAGTTGTTATATTAGGTCCCCGATTTGTCTTAAGATGGCCCTGCTTGCAGGTACTGTTTATTTATTAGATGGATTTCCGAAAAATGCTTGTGTGCTGTGTCCTCTACTCGGTCTATTGTTAACTTAACGAGTGGTCATCAGAGCTACCGAACAAGGGTCGCCCTTTCTTATCAAAGAACCGTCACAATGGACACGAGGAGTGATAAAAAAAAAAGAAAATGAAAACTCGGAGGAGGATCGATTAGCGTGATTTATCAAAGCCAATCAGTGGATTCTGCTTTATCATCGGATGCATTAGCCGCTTTTTAACAAAACCTACAAAACGTCCGTGTCATTGTCCCATGACGCATTGCCCACCCGCCGACCGACCGACACTTTTCAATTTTTCTACAACCCCCCCCCCCCCCTACTTTGGGCCCTATTCACAATTTAGTAGACAAAATAGCTCATCAGTTTAGAAGATGTATAACAGGGATAACAAACAACACTAACAACAGAGAACAATGCACAAAGAATCCCTACCCTCCCCTACCCTTAATCCACTCTGTGTATTCAGATCCCTTCAATAAATAATAATAGTACCTAGAGAGGACCCAGTTTTGTTTGTAATTTTTACTTTACCATACAGGCTATGGTCAAGTATTGTAATCGTGAATGAAAAAAGTGATCTTTTTTGCCTATTTTATTCGAAATATCTCAAAAACGGCTGAAACTATTGTAAGATTTTATTCTCCGCTCCTTTAAATGTAAAATGCTTTTTAAAATAAAGATTTGTTTTCGCCTTGAGAAAGGCGTTTGCTGCTGTTTGCCGGTCAGAATTTTTCGATAAAATGACAGGTGACCAGCAAAGACACGCCCCTCTTATGTTGAGAAGAAAGCGCGCGAAATTTATGTCATACGTCACCTAAAAGGCGCGAATAATTAACCAATCAGCTTAATTGCTAATTAGACCGAGGGTTATAAAAGCAGCCAGCTCCTCGAAGCGAATTCAGTTGTCATTTGTCAGTTGTGAGTTGTTATTCAGTTGATAAAGCTCATTGTATTTTAGAAGGAACCTATCTTCGATTTTATATCGTTTGCTATAGAAAATCTTAATTCACTTTGCGTCGTGTTTTTTTAAAACGTAACTCCGACGCAAAGTGAGGTATTGGTGTGATTTAAAGAAACACATTTATGATTGTAACCTCTTTATTCTTAAGTATTATATTTAATATTATTATAGGAAATGATTAAGATGATGGATGATTTTATTATGTTTTGCTCGAAGGGTTGGAGGAGATTTGCCGGGCTTGGATAGGAGATAATCTTCGGAGATTTGAATCTCCTTTTCGGCGTAAAGCCAGAAAAATGCTATTTTAAAATAATAATTTGCACTAGGCAGTTGAAAATACGCTCTTCTAAAATACAATGAGCATTATCAACTGAATAATAACTCACAACTGACAAATGACAACTGAGTTCGCTTCGAGGAGCTGGCTGCTTTTATAACCTGGCTCTAATTAGCAATTAAGCTGATTGGCTAATTATTATTCGCGCCTTTTAGTTGACGTGTGCATAACTTTTCGCGCGCTTGATTCTTTATAAAAGGGGCGTGTCCTTGCTGGTCACCTGTCATTCTGACCAGCAAACAGCAAGCAAACGCCTTTCTCAAGGCGAAAACAAATCTTTATTTTCAAAAACAATTTACTTTGAAAGGAGCGGAGAATAAAATCCTACATTATTAACTATTCTTTTCATTTTAAAAATGTATTATGAATTAGCCAAGGGCTAGTTTTGTTTCATAAACTTTTTCTTGTATAGTCACAATAAAAAAATTATGCACACGTCACCTAATAGGCGCGAATAATTAACCAATCAGCTCAATTGCTAATTAGAGCCAGGGTTATAAAAGCACGCCAGCTCCTCGAAGCAAACTCAGTCGTCATTTGTCAGTTGTGAGTTGTTATTCAGTTGATAAAGCTCGTTATATTTTAGAAGAGCGTATTTTCAACTGCCTAGTGCAAATTAATATTTTAAAATAGCATTTTTCTGGCTTTATGCCGACAAGAGAGATTCTAATCTCTGAAGATTATCTCCCATCCAAGCCCGGCGAATCTCCTTCCAACTAACCCTTCGAGCAAAACATAATAAAAATCATCTATTATCTTAATCATTTTCTATAATAATATTAAATATAATACATAAGAATAAAGAGGTTACAATCATCAATGTGTTTCTTTAAACTACACCAATACTTCACTTTGCGCCGGAGTTACGTTCTAAAAAAACACGACGCAAATTGAAAAAAACGCAAAGTTTCGGCATCTCTTCCTCAGTGGAAACTGTGGGACCACACAATAGGCAAGTCAGTGAATTATTATTAATTACAGATGTCAAAAGGTACTCACCCACTCCCCCACCAATGTGCCGACCCCATCAGTTTGTACAGAACAATTGATAAAAGCTTGATTAAACACGCGCTCTCGAAATATTTGCAATGATTGTAATAAAATTTATATAGGCACAACAGGTAGACCTATGTAAAAAAGATTATATGAGCACAAAAGATCTGTGTTTAAAAAAGAGAACAACATTAGCACAACATCCGCGGACTGAGGGTCATAATTTTGATTTTGAGAATTTTACTATAATTGATTATGAAAGAAATAAAACAAAACGTTTTTTCAAGGAATCGTGTTTCGTCCAACAAAGCCTGAAAAAAACACTGTAAATTACAAGGTAGACACGGGTTTTTTAATAGGGAGTACAAAATTTTAATCGAATTGACAAAAAAACAATATTTTTATTAATTAATTCCGCGTGTCAAAACGTAGACAATATTGTAGTCGTTGACCTTCCCTTGACTGGTCATTAATATTAATTGGTTGATATTAAATTTAAACCAGCTCGAGTACTGATTATTTTTTGATTTTTTAAATTTCATTCGGACTTCATTGTGAATAGATGTAAATAGTTGTATATACTCGTATGTTATCTCAGTTTGTGAATTTGTATATATATATATATATGTGTGTGTGTGTTGTGTAATCAAGCTTTTATCAATGTTCTGTACAAACTGATGGGGTCGGCACATTGGTGGGGGAGTGGGTGAGTACCTTTTGACATCTGTAATTAATAATAACTCACTGACTTGCCTATTGTGTGGTCCCACAGTTTCCACTGAGGAAGAGATGCCGAAAGCGCTCTCGAAATATTTGGATTAACCATTTGAATAATAAAATAAATTACTGGAAAGAAGCAATTCAATTTATTTATCCTTTAACAATAAAAAATAAATATATACAGTACTCACCAAGCCAGCAAAATTCTTATGATTATTATTAATAAATAAATAAAATATAATTTATTACGATGGTATAAAATTATAATCCTTTTTTTAAATCGCTTCAAAACTAATTGAATTTTTCTCGTTTTGTGTGTGTGTGTGTCTCGGTCTTAGACCATGAAAGATATAGACACGCCCTGGTGTCGATTTGGTGAGGCCGACATCTCCACTAGAACTTGACGTCATCTGTAGGCAGGAACACCCAGAAATAGCATGGCCGTAATAGGAATTATTATACATTGAGATAAATTTATCGTATTTTAGATTATTTATTTTTGATTCCAATAATCGCAAATTAATATTAAATTAATATAACCAAAATATTTATGCACGTGACGTCATCTGTAGGCGATGTTGGCCTCACTTCACTCTGTGTGGAGAGTAGCAGAGGGCGTGTCTATATATTTCATGGTCTAAGGTCTCGGTACAGATACAATAACGTGTATATCGAAAAATGAATAAATAAATAAATATAAATTATCAATAAGTAAGCCAATTAAAACATTTCTAATAATGGATAATTAATTAATTTTCTAACAATATAATTATATTTATTATTTACAAATAATTAATTTAATGATTATTATTAATTTATTTTGTAACAATCATTTTTAAAATATCAATGATCCAAGATCGTAGAATGTTCTTTCTGGTATTAAAATATTTTTGTAATTCCAAATTAGATAAAATTGGCCTTAATGTTTCAGAACTTCTAGAATCTAAATGAAAAATGCGGATAATAATTGAAATTTCAAAGTAAACGAGCTTTATCAACTTCTTAATTAATTAATACTAAAGCTTCCACCTTTCTGTTAAAAGTTTCAACTTTCTCGCTCTATTATAAAAACAGAGTCGAGAGGGGGGGGGGTTTCTGCCGCTGGGCAAGTACGTGCCTGATAGATACAAGAAAGATGTATTTTTCGATGAACAATTTTCAAATAGATGGCATTAAGAACAACTTCCCCTCCCCCCTTTTTTTTAAGTTGATTTATTTTATACAAAAGATACGAAATAAATCTCCTTGTGATATGGAAATCTAATCTATCCGGTTTTCTTAGAGCATCGGGAGTAGGAGTAGTAGGAGGAGGAGGGCAATATATATATATATAATATAAAAAAAGCAAAATTATAAACATGTTCTAATCGTGAAAGAAAGAAAAAGAAAAAAAATTGAAAAACGTTGTCAATGTCAAAAATTCAATTTTAATAAATCTGAATTGACAGTTGAGCATCTGATATCGATGGATGGATGGATGGAAATTCGCCAGGTCATCACACTCTCTTTTGCTCTTTTATATTATATATATTTACCAAAAGATCCCACCTCACTTCACTTTTAGATATTGAAGATAATATCGAAAAATAGAAAAATTTATTTTTGTAATCATTTAAAAATATAAAGAATAAAAATAATTTTTATAAAATAATTTTTAGAGAAAAATAAAAACCGACTTCAAAAAATTAAATTCAACAAATAAAATACACTAAAAGGTATAAAATAATTATTATCTTATTTAGTTACAACTAAACGACGAAATATTAACATGAAATTACTTTTTAAAGTCGGTACCAAACAAACTATACCTATAAGCGAGCGTACCCGCCAAACGTACTAAGTAAGATCCGTCGAGTGGGATTCATAAAAGGTATATGTTTGGCACCGACTTCAAAAAGTAATTTCGTCGTTTAGTTGTAACTAAATAAGATAATAATTATTTTATACCTTTTAGTGTATTTTATTTGTTCCTTTTAATTTTTTGAAGTCGGTTTTTATTTTTTCTTAAAAATTATTTTTATTTTTCTCTTTTTACTGATGTTATTAATAGTGATTATATCATCAGAACTTGAGCAAATTGATATGACACCATCCCTAAGACACCCCCTTTCGGATAAAAAAAGAACCATCGAAATCGGTTCATAAACAAAGAGGTTAGGTCTAAACAAACCTAATAAAAAAGGTCTAATACATATGAAAAAAAACGAAAAAAATGGGACCAATCGGAAGCTAGACTGGACCCAATGCAAGAAAAAATTTCAAAATAGGTTGACAATTGGCGGTGATATGAGGTAACATAGGCACAAAAAAAAAAAAAAAAAAAAATTCAGTCGAAAAGAGAACCTCCTCCTTTTTTGAAGTCCGTTAAAAAATAAAACCGACTTCAAAAAACTTAAATGCAACAAATAAAATAATAATAACTTATCCACTAAAAGGTATAAAATAATTTTTTGGAACGAATTTTTCTCTGGAGAGAGACGGACTGGTAGAAACTTTAATTGAATGTAATGGAAGGCAGCCCAGAGGTAGTGAGGAAAGAAAAAATTAACACATATAAAATAAGGTGTAATTTATTGGAATCCTTCCTCCTTTCCTTTCAAACCGACGTTTCGGAGGATTTTTCCCTCCTTCTTCAGGGTCTATAAACCAATATTACAAAATTATAAAAATGGGGTTGGTCATCATTCATTTCAACAATAAAATAATACAATTATAAATACAATGTAAACAGCCAGATTATCAATAGAAAAAAATATATAATTTACTCACTTCAAAGGGTCAATGAATGAAACAAATAAAATGTTTCCTTCTTCTCTCCACAGTAGTGTTCAAAATTTTCTTCATTTTTAACAAAGGCATAGAAAAACAAATTTTTTTCCTCCTTTTCTTAATTAGATTTCTTAATATATATAGACCAAACCCTTCCATGACAGATGCGCACAAGAGTGCGTACTGGGATTAGTTATTAACATATTCTCAAATAGATGGTTGGTTCATATCACCCAATATACAAAATGTACAATTAGCAACAATTCCACAATTCACACCTTATTCGTTCATTGATCAATTCACTTGACTGAACTCAATGAACGAATGAGATGTGAATTGTGGAATTTGTTAGCTAATTGTACATTTTGTATATTGGGTTATATTGAACCAACCATATTATTTAAGAAATATGTTAATAACTAATCCCAGTGACGCACTCTTGTGCGCATCTATCATGGAAGGGGTTTGGTCTATATATGTTAGATTCAAAAGCCATTTAGCCATCTAATTAAGAAAAGGAGGGGAAAAAAAAATTGTTTTTCTATGCCTTTGTTAAAAATGAAGAAAGTTTTTGAACACTACTGTGGAGAGAAGAAGGAAACATTTTATTTGTTTCATTCATTGACCCTTTGAAGTGAGTAAATTATATATTTTTTTCTATTGATAATCTGGCTGTTTACATTGTATTTATAATTGTATTATTTTATTGTTGAAATGAATGATGACCAACCCCATTTTTATAATTTTGTAATATTGGTTTATAGACCCTGAAGAAGGAGGGAAAAATCCTCCGAAACGTCGGTTTGAAAGGAAAGGAGGAAGGATTCCAATAAATTACACCTTATTTTATATGTGTTAATTTTTTCTTTCCTCACTACCTCTGGGCTGCCTTCCATTACGATTCAAGTATAAAATAATTATTATCTTATTTAGTTACAACTAAACGAGGAAATATTAACAGGAAATTACTTTTTGAAGTCGGTGCCAAACAAACTATATCTATAAGCAAGCGTACCCGCCAAACGTAGTAAGTAAGATCCGTCAAGTGCGATTCATAAAATGAAAATGTTTGGCACCGACTTCAAAAAGTAATTTCGTCATTTAGTTGTAACTAAATAAGAATAATTATTTTATACCTTTTAGTGATATTTTATTTGTTGCATTTAATTATTTTTGAAGTCGGTTTTATTTTTTATAAAAATTATTTTTATTTTTCACTTTTTAGTGATGTTATTAATAGTGACTTAATATAATACCTTGCATGCATGCGTAAGAGAAAGCGTCGGGCGAATGAATCAAAAAAATGATAATAAAATTCAATTCATAAATATAGAAATTATCTCAAAACGTTTGCGGGTTTTAAATGTATGTTATAAGATTTTTTTTATAAAATATTTTATTTATCATAATTTCGATTATTTGCTCATAAGAATTGGAGATTTACGTTATTTCGTCGTTGATCATATCATCAGAACTTGACCAAATTAATATGGGACCACTCCCTAAATATCCCCTTCCCATAAAAAAGAATCATTAAAATCGGTTTATAAACAAAGAAGTTAGGCCTGAACAAACATAACAAAAAAGGTCTAATACCAATGAAAAAAACGAGACCAACCGGAAGCGAGACTGAACCCAATGTAAAAAAAAATTCATAATCGGTTCTCAATTGGCGGAGATATCAGGTAACATAGACACAAAAAAAGTCAGTCGAATAGAGAACCTTATTGAGAATCAATTAAGCTACAACTGTTCAAATTTAGGAAATTAAATAAATAAATAAATATTCATTCCTCGACCTGCTTAGAGGCATAAGTTCTCGGTGGCTAGGTCCTCCAAACATCAATACAATCGAGCTACAATACATTAACAAACATCAATAAAAATTAACTACAACAATTTAACAAATAATAAACAACTACAAAAAAAATGAAATGTATGCTCATTAACAAATAACATGACCATGGATTTCCATCATAAAGACAAAAAGTAATTTAAAAATTCTGCGTAAAAACCCGATACCAGGAGCAAGCGACGCATTAGCCATCCCTGCATTTGCCATAAGTTGTTAAAGAAACCTGGTCAAAACCTTAACAAGGATGGTATAACCTCCTCTACCTCAGCTAATCTCTGCTTGTGAGAACTAAATAAAATTTTGTACAACTCTAGGACTTTAGAACTTGACAAAATTTATAATTGATTTAATTAGATAGAGGACTATAATCCCAAGTAGTAATAAACAGACTGTACCATAAATCAGGGCCAGATCCTACAAATGAATTCAAACCTACATATTAGTATCTGAATTAACTAACTTGTAGGAACTAACTATTTGGAAGTGCTTGGAAATATTTGGAACTTATTGCAAGTGTAATTGCCACTTGTAGTTGTCTTAGCCCAAATACTGTATATATCAATACAGGACAGTCTGTCAAAAATATGGTACCATGAAAACAGCGGACTCTAGCGAGCAAAAAGCCCATTACATAAAGCGCATAATTTAATTTATTTACAAGAAAATAATACTGTTTACACGCAATTAAAGGAGTTTAAATAAAAAAAAGTTTTTTTTTCCTTAGGCAATAAGGATATAGTGCCTGGAGCCACCGAGCGATGCACGGTAACCCCTGACTCCCCCTGCCCGCATTCCTTCATATTGATAAACATTATATAAAAATAAATAGGAAAATAATAATAAAAAAAATAATCGTATAGGATCTGAAATAAAAACATAAAATTAAATAAGATTTGTTTCCAAGTTATATAAAAAAAAGCCACTTCAACCACTTTATTTGTAAACACACCTATTTTGTTATGATTTAGACACCTGTTAATTAAAAAAAAAAAATTCTAATTTTAATATATATATATATAAATATTTGCTATAACCAATTAGTGGGTTTTAAAAAAATAAAAGATAATTGAAAAAAATGTAAACAAACTTTTTTATTGAGATTTTCATCTATCAATAATTACTTTAATTAAGAAAAGATCAATTAAGATGAAATTTATCGAGGTCCAGACCTAGCCAGATCGTTTTCTCATCCTCAAAACTTGTTAATAGAATTTGTTTCATCATCAAATCGGTAGAGCCGTTTTTAAAATAGAACTAAGATACAAATATATATATATATATAAAAACAATTTTTGCTCGTTTAATAAGAGTAGATTTTAATGAAAAAAATAATGTATGAATGCCAAATAAGGTAATATAGCTGTAAATTTAACCAACCACAGTATATCAGCGAATTTATAGCACTTTACAGGTTTTTAAATAGTTTACTTTTTTTATTAAGAGTATTTGACAAGAGTACACGTTTTCTTTTTAATTTTGCCGGTAGCCGAAAGTCGGATTTGAACTGCAAGATTGCCTTTTTGCTCGCATGGCCACCATGTCTCAAATTCATGAGACCAAAAACCGTTAGGTTTTCTATTGTATTTTGACAGACTGTCTTGTATTGATATATACAGTATTTGCTTAGCCCTTGATTAATTAGGCACACAATTTGAACTTCTTGAACTTGAGAAATATCCAGTTTGTGCTGTTTTATCTTTCTATCAATGATGATTAATTCAAAATTATTCAATTTATTGATATTTCAAATGGAATTTGATCTTTTATTCAAACTTTATTGAAATGTAAAGTGATATTGAAAAAGTATGATAATTTGTAAATGTATCTTTTAATTTAATTTTACTTATTTTTTTTTTACAGAATTCAAAAATTATCAACAATTATTATTAAATATGTTAGTTTAAGAGTCAATAGAATAAATTATATGAATATTTGTAAAAATTTTAAAATTAATTTGGTATTTAATAAAGTTTTTATTAGTGGGTCGATTTTTTGCACCGCAGTTTATTTCAAAAGAATAAAACATCCTAAAAAAATTCCTTAATAATAAATTAATCTATGTAGTTATGTAGCATGTATAGTTGTAGTTTAACTGAATGCATGTTCCTTGTATAGATTTATTTCCCCCCCCCCCCTCTCAGGCTAATTATCTCCGAGCTTTAATTGAACATCTTATTCAAGTTGTAACTATAATTTGTATCATGTCCCATGATTTGTTGAGGGGGCAATTAGCAGGAAACCGCTAATCAGGGGTCATAATCACCCCCCTCTCCTATATACCTAATAACCATGCACGAGAGAATAAAAAAAAAATGGTCGAAATTAATCATAATTTCTCTTCTGGATTTTTTCAACGTTTCGAGCAACTTTCTTCATAAATGTGCGCTCTATCCATTACACACAAAAAAACGACGTTCTTTGTTAATTAATCAGGTGACAGAGGATCATCAATCATCCGGGCAAATTCGCCATTGTTAATGAATTCGATCCCGATTAATTATCCGTTAGCTAAACGAGCTCAATAAGGGGCGCAAAGGGTAGCCAGCCAGCCCCGCTTAGTTAATTGCTAGCACAAAGGTTAAGGGTTAGAATTCAATTTACTAACATTAAATATAAACAAAAGAGATACAAAACAAAGCTTCTTCAATGGAAATTCATCCAATTAATAAATTGTGGGTCAGCGTCTAGATTCAAAATATTTATTTAATTTTAGAGTTGCTTTTATATTCATTTCATAAAGCAACTTTTTTTTTTTTTTTTTTTATTAAAATATAACCTTGTTACAGAGAACATTAGGTCATTAGGCCAAAAAGCAACTTTTTCTTTGCTAAATTGTTTTAATAAAAATAAAATTTATAAAGTGAGAAATTTTACTTTACCATTGGTCAAGTATTATAATCGTGCATGAAAAAAGTGGTTTTTTCCTTCTTTTTTTCGAAATATTTAAAAAATGGCTGAAACTCATCATCATCATCGAGTATACAGTCCTAAGACTGGTTTGATGCAACAATCCGTCTCCACTCGACTCTGTCCCCCGCCAGCTGTTTGACCTCTCTAAATGTCTGGCATCCCATATCCCCAATTATTTGGTTGAAATATTCTAATCTGGGTCTTCCCCTTCCCCTTTTCTTTCCCACCTCCCCCTCCAAGATATCCCTAAGCAGTCCCCCATGTCTCAGTGTGTGCCCCATCATCTGACCTCTTCTTCCTCAGACTCCTCCACAAGGTTCTTTTTTCTCCGATTCTTCTAAGAACTTCTTCATTTGTAATTTTATCCATCCAATTGATATTCATCATTCTTCTGTAGCACCACATTTCGAAAGCCTCCAATCTCTTTCTCTCCGCTTTTCCAATTGTCCAGGTTTCACACCCGTACATGGCTATGCTCCATACATATGTCTTCAATAGCAACTTCCTGTTTGCTAAGCTGATTGAGGAGGAGCATAGTAGTTTTTGTTTTGTATTAAACCCCATTTTTGCTTGGGCAATTCTTGATTTAATTTCGTTTTCGCTCCTCCCATCCCATGTTATTTTACTTCCTAGGTAGCGGAATTCCTTAACTCCTTCTGCTGAAACTATTTTGATTAAAAAAATTGAGCAAAACCATGGTCATTTCGGTCTATAAAAAAGGATTAATAAGTGAACATCGGAAAAATTATATTTTTCCGAGATAATAATTGTTTCGTCAAAATGTCTGTTAGCTAGTTAATCTGTCTGTTAGTTAGTCTGTGCGTTACCAAATTTTTGTGGACGAGCTAGCTCAAAAACTAGTGTGAATATCAAAACCAAAATTCACACCTAGTTTTGGTCCATTAAGATTAAGACCTAGATTAGATTTTTGGGGCATATCGGCCAAAAATTAAGGGGAGTGGAGGGGAGGTTAAAGTTAAAAATCTAGGCCATTTGAGTAAATTTAGCCAAATTTTGTATACATAATCAGTGGGCCCCCACGAGTCTAAAAATGAAAAAACTAACCCCCATCCCCTACATGATTATAAATGATTTTATTAAATATTAAATATAAGTGAGGGGCCAGGTTTTATGGTAAAGTCAAGTGGACGACCTCATCAGAACACGTCAGTTTATTTGCGAAACTAATTAAATTAATCTTAAGAAATTCAAAGATGTTTTTATAAAGCGAAATTTAGAGAATACTTAGCGAGACTACCGTTTTATAAGAACCATTGAGGTCCAGCTGATTCTCCATCCTGAACCAAGAGAGCGAAAAAAGATATGGTCCATCTAGATGTTACCCGGTATCAATCCGCGTATAGCCCGCATGATACCCCACCCCGGACCACCCAGAGGGACATGGCATCTCAAGTTCTTATATATTACTCTCTCGATTCAGACGCCTTTTACAAGTCTATTCTTACATAGAGAGATGATACAAATTAATTTAGAATTCCGCGGAGTAAACTCGCGAGCAAATCCACTCAACGGAATTTTTAACAAATTATAAGTAAATTTGTTTTTCTAGTATATTTATACAAATATAGAAAATTATCAAATTAATTAAATTAATCTTAAGAAATTCAAAGAGAAATTCAAAATGTTTTTATAAAGCAAAATTTAGTAGCATACTCGTCAGAATACTTGTAAGAATAGACTTGTAAAAG
This sequence comes from Forficula auricularia, assembly GCA_024734495.1. Classification (NCBI taxonomy): domain Eukaryota; kingdom Metazoa; phylum Arthropoda; class Insecta; order Dermaptera; family Forficulidae; genus Forficula; species Forficula auricularia. Next base: position 3,059,940 of record JALMQS010000073.1, read on the forward strand.
GCGTCTGAATCGAGAGAGTAATATATAAGAACTTGAGATGCCATGTCCCTCTGGGTGGTCCGGGGTGGGGTATCATGCGGGCTATACGCGGATTGATACCGGGTAACATCCAGATGGACCATATCTTTTTTCGCTCTCTTGGTTCAGGATGGAGAATCAGCTGGACCTCAATGGTTCTTATAAAACGGTAGTCTCGCTAAGTATTCTCTAAATTTCGCTTTATAAAAACATCTTTGAATTTTCAATTTCTTAAGATTAATTTAATTAATTTGATAATTTTCTATATTTGTATAAATATACTAGAAAAACAAATTTACTTATAATTTGTTAAAAATTCCGTTGAGTGGATTTGCTCGCGAGTTTACTCCGCGGAATTCTAAATTAATTTATTTGCGAAACGTTTGGAAGGATTCTAAAAAAAATTACAAAGATTGTTTTAACAAAATTTATTTATTTAATTATAAATATATATTAGTTATAGTCGCGATTACTGCAGACCTAAACACTTTTCATGACGTCAGTCATATCGCTGACGCCTGCAAGTCTTTTGCCTATATAAGTCGGCCGCTCACTTGCTCGTCGAACATTATTGCTCCATTAAAGTCGGCCGGTGGCTATGCCCTAACGCCCTTTTCTTAAACTCGGGATTTTATTTAAATCACCGACAATTCAATACAACTCATATACGTTACAGTTTACTTAAATTCGGGATTTTACGAAAATCACCGACAGACGACTACTTAAATCCTTATTTGACTTTGACTAAAAGTGTATGTAATCTTTTTTCAATAAACAAATAAATGTAATAAGTCTTTTAATTGTTTTTTTTAAAACTTACACCCTCGACCACAAGGCTTATTTTATATAATTGTTGATTTCTTTCATTTTTAGATATTCTTTAGTACTCATCAAAAAGTTATTTCTGGTAAATTTTGAAATTTTTTTGATCACCGGCTTAAAAGAAATCGAATTTCGGTTTTTCGCTTATACTCTTCGATTTTATTTATAATTTTTTATTTTAAACATCTATTCATTCTACAATTAAGACCAGGTTGATAATGGTTCTATGATAATTACTTTTTTCGATTTTTGAAAATTTCGAAAAAATTTTATTCGCAATAAACCATTATTAAACCAGTTTTTGGTATTGAGTTCTCTTTTTTTTACTCATTTTTAATTGATTTTTATACATTTTTATCGTTAACAGGTGTTTAAAATAAATAATTAGTATTTTAGTTTGTTGAAAGATAATCAAAATGAAAAATTGAAAAAAATATAATAGTAATTATCATTTGCCCATTATCAACCCTGCTTAAAATTTGTAGAATGAATAGAAGTTTAAAATAAAAATTTATCAATAAAATCGAAGCGTAACATAGTACATATAGTTTCAAAAACAAGAATAAAATTTTTAAACTCAAAAATCGCATATTAAAACATTTTAAATAACCAATTTTGAAGAAGTTATGAACGAAAACACGAAATACGATATCTTTTAAACCAGTGATCAAAAATATTTCAAAATTTACCAGGAGGAGTTTATTGATGGGCACTAAAAAATGTGAAAAAATGAAGGAAATCAAAAATTAAAATTTTTCAAACCGTCCGATTTGGCTTGTAATGTACTATCATTTGTATATACTTATTATAATCGGCTTCACCAACGCCAGCAAGGTGATTTTTTTAATTTAAAAAACCACTAATAGTTCATGACAAATAAAATTTAAAAAATTAGTAAATTTAAATTATTATCTTGAAAACTCACTACTGAGTACAGGGGCGTAGCCCCTGGATAACAAGATATCCTCCAAAAAGGCATATATGTACCTAAGTTGAAAATGGCCCACAATGCACACCCCAAAAATATAAATCTTTTATAAAACAACCTTGAAAACGTTTATTTTTAACCCAAAAGTTTCGGGAGAAATTCTTCTTTTATCAATTGAGTTTTTTAAAATTGAAGAAAAAATTGCTTTCTCTAATGTTTAGAAAGCACCGCCAAGAAATTAACATACTATGAAGTTAAATTGAAAGTTTTTGTGCCCAGAGTAGCAGAATTTTTATATATTGAAGAAGACAATAAAAGAGTGTGTTTTTTGCTGGAATTATAAATTTTATTTATAACGAGACTATAATTTCGAGAGCTTTGCCATCTTCATCAGTCTATTACAATTGATTCACAGAAATTATTGTATGAATCAATTGTAATTGTAATAGACTGATGAAGAGGGCAAAACCCTCGAAACTATAGTCTCATTATAAATAAAATTTATAATTCCAGCAGAAAACACGCCTTTTTATTGTCTCCTTCAACACTATGAAGTTATTACTCTATTTTATTTTTTATTCTATACTTTGAGTATCCGATTTCTTCTTCTTCGAGTGCCATACCCGAAACGGGTGTCGGCTCCTCTCCACATATACCTGTGCTGAGTGTGTTTAGTTGTTTTACACAGATATACGGACCTACTTTTTTAACGCCGGTTCCGAACGGCTAATTTGGAGAGGTTACTAGGCAATTATATTCTTGGTAGGTTGCCATTACTTTCCAAGAGGAGGCGACTGCAAATATCTATCTGCCGAGACTCGGTCTCGAACCAGCGATCTTCGAGTCAGCGAGCCAACACTCTAACCACTGAGCCAATCAGTCGCCTATCTGATTTACGTGTGTATTAAATTTGAATAATTTCTATAGAGTAGTTTAAGCGTTTTAATATAGAAAATAAGGATATTGTACTAGGCTACCGAACCCTCGATAAGCGGCGTGTCGGGCTCGCACTTGGCTAGCTTCTTTAAATACCCAACCGATTTCTATTAATAAATAAATATTTAATTATTTTTTCGAAATCCCCTTTCTCTATGATTATAATAAATTATTATTATCTAACTTATCTTTGTGTATAATTATATAAAAATGTATCGGTAGCAGACAGAGTGTGTAGGCGCAACATTTCGATTAGATAATATCGAATTCTTTTTGTCTTCTATAGACAACGAATATATGATTATTATTATTATTATTAATGATCGAGAGAAAAGAAAAAAGCTTTTTCAACAACTTTTTTGTATTGAAAAAGAAATTGCTACGTAACGTAACACTCTCTCTAAAGAATATTATTAATTCATTAGCCTATATCTGTGAGGGGGAATCCCCCTCCCCCCTTCACCCTTCCGAATCGATACACATTCAAAAAAGATAAAAAAAAAAAAACTGAAATTCAGGCCATGCTTTGTTTTCTTAAACTCTCTCAACAAATACTACTACTACTAGTACTACAATTAATCATTTTTTTATCTGTGAAACACAACTCAGATCAATCGATTCTCAATTGATCATTAATCATCGTCCATGAATCAACCACAACGAGAGGCTCGGGGAAAAAGTATTCAAAATAGCCACAACTAAGTACCTAAGTACCTATTTGATAAGTACTTACTTTGCTTATTTCTATTCTAAAATATTACTTTTTAAATTATACAACAATTAATTTTTAAATTTAATTAAATATAAATAACTGGAATTTAATTATTAAATATTATTATTGAAGATAAATTAAAAAAAATAATTATTACCAAATAATTTTAATTATTTCACAATAAAGAATAAACATTTTTATGTTTAATTAAATTAAATTTTTGGGGGGGGTCAGATAGGCTAGTCGGTAGCATGACAGCGAGCTAACCAGGGGACCCGGGTTCGAATCCGACTCGAGGCATCCAGCTAAAATCTGACCCCGTGGGTAGAGACAAATTTTAAAAAAAAATATAGCTTGTATCGTAATTAGGCTTATGGCTAGAAGGGCCGAAAAGCCAAAAAAAAAAAAAAAAAAAAAAAAAAAAATTAAATTTTTTAATCGACTTCAAAAAAGGAGGAGGTTCTCAATTCGATGAATTTTTTTTTCTTGTGTCTATGTTACATGATATCTTCGCCATTGTTAGCCGATATCGATGATTCTTTTTATATTGGAACGAGGGTACCTTAGGGGGTCCCATTTAATTTAGTCAAGTTCTGATGATATAATCGACGACGAATTAACGTAAATTTCAAATTCTTATGAGCAAATAATCGAAATTATAATAAATAAAATCTTTTATAAAAAAATCTTAAAACGTTCATTTAAAACCCGAAAACGTTTCTAGAGAATTTCTATATTTATGAATTTAATTTTATTATCATTTTCTGATTCATTCGCCAGACGCTTTCTCTTACGAGATGCATGCAAGGTATTATATATTAAGTCACTCTTAATTAATAACATCACTAAAAAGAGAAAAATAAAAATAATTTTTATAAAAAAAAATAAAACCGACTTCAAAAAAAATAAATGCAACAAATAAAATAATAAGAACTCAAAATTAAAATATAAAATATACTAAAAGGTATAAAATAATTATTTAATTTAGTTACAACTAAACGACGAAATATTAACATGAAATTACTTTTTGAAGTCGGTGCCAAACAAACTATATAAGCGAGCGTACCCACCAATCGTAATAAGTAAAATCCGTCAAGTTTGATTCATAAAATGCATATGTTTGGCACCGACTTCAAAAAGTGATTTCATGTAAATATTTCGTCGTTTAGTTGTAACTAACTGAAATAATTATTTTATACCTTTTAGTGTATTTTATATTTTATTTTTGAGTTCTTATTATTTTATTTGTTGGATTTAATTTTTTTGAAGTCAGTTTTATTTTTTTATTTTTTTTTTAAATTATTTTTATTTTTCTCTTTTTAGTGATGTTATTAATAGTGACTTAAGATAATACCTTGCATGCACCTCGTAAGAGAAAGCGTCAGGCGAATGAATCAGAAAATGATAATAAAATTCAATTCATAAATATAGAAATTCTATCGAAACGTTTGCGGGTTTTAACTGAACGTTTTAAGATTGATTTTTTTTATAAAAGATTTTATTTATTATAATTTCGATTATTTGAACATAAGAATTTTAATTTACGTTAATTCGTCGTCGATTATATCCTCAGAACTTGACCAAATTAATATGATACCACCCCTAAGGTACCCTCTTTCCAATATAAAAAGAATAATCGAAATCGGTTCATAAACAAAGAATATGCTTTAACAAACATAGCAAAAAAGGTCCAATACCAATGAAAAAAACGGGACCAATCGGAAACTAGACTGAACCCAATGCAAAAAAATCGGCTCACAATTGGCGAAGATATCAGGTAACATAGACACAAAAAAAATGAACCTCCTCCTTTTTTGAAGTCGGTTAAAAAATTAATTGCTCAGGATTGGAAGTGAAGGCAGTCCAGAAATAAATAAGAGACTCTTCTATACTGATGATGGAGAGTTTAAAAATGTCTAGCTACGTATTTACGTTTTATTTTCTTTGAAAATTTTTAATAAAGGTCGGGCTGATATTTAACTACAAGCAAATTTTAATTTCAAAACTGGTATCAATTTTTTATTTAATCTGATTATCCTTAATGTGTTTGTGTGTATAATAATAATAATAATAATAATTCCTTAATTAATTACTGACATTTGAGAGAAAACATTATAATTAATCGCCTGAATTAATTTGAAACTGACTGTACAAATTAATTAAATTACCTAATAATTAATTTAAATTTTTTTTCTATTATTGTCTAACAATTATTTGGATTATTAGGCTCATTAGATTAAATGATTAATTACCCTTAAAGACTGTTGCGTTTTAACCACACCTTTCCAATTTTCATTTGGATTTTTTTTTATTTATTTAAATGTTAAGTTCAATATCCATTTTTAGAGAATACATTTTTTGCAAAAAACATAGTTTTTATTAGAACAATGATTTCTTTCTGATATTCTAAATCAGTGTTCAGCAAACTTTTTCTGTTCAAGGTACACCTACCAAAATCAAGAAATTTTAGAGGTAGACCAAAAAAATAAATCAATGTTTATGGAATATTTATTTATTATCTATCTACTCTTATTAAACGAGCAATTCTTGTATATATATATAGAATCGGTTTCTCGAAAACGGCTCTAAGGATTGTATGAAATTGACGGGTTAGAGGGTTTTTGGGTTGACATTTCGATCTGTCACGGCCTCATCTTCGGCTAAGTTGTTTTTGATGGGTTTTTTTGTTAATTGAAATAATTATTCACATGCTGGTTGTTTAAATAAAAATTTATAATTATATTTTTTTCCATTTTCTTTAGATAAAATTAATTTTTTTTTATTTGTAAATTCCACTAATAGTTCATTACCGACTAAATAGTGTTATATATTAGAATTTGCCAATTATTTTAAATTAAGAAACATTAAATATATTGATAATTATTATCCCCCCTTCACCACTAAAAAATTAAATATTAAATTTGCTTTTCTTTGCGCACAGAAGAAGAAATTAATCACATCTTATTTGATTTATATTTTATATATTATTTGTTTATTTTATTAATCAATTTCCCACTTTTTTATAATTTTTAAAATTTAATACACGCATGCCCGAGTTTCTCATGGCAATACTGGAAGGAGCAGCCTGTCATACAAACAACACCTGATTGATCTCTTCTAAATATTTGGAGCCTTATATCGATTATCGATCCCAAGTTAAAAAAAAATGATATAATATAATTCTTCTCCTCACACGATCCCACTTATTTAAATAAATCTACATATTTCCAAACAAAAAAATCACAATGCTGTAGATTATAGAAAAAAATACTCCCAGATTCATATCTAGAGCCTCATTTCTGTAGCTGTGTCAGGACGAAAATGAGGCGAAACTTTAAGAGAGTATGTATTTTCGGGAGTTTACAGGTATACATTTGGAGTGTGGTTTTTTAAGAGGAATAAAATTTTTGGACCGAGACGCAGCCCGCCAGGGCACTAAGTTCGGAGGGCCGAGATTCGAGGGCGTGCCGAAGGCACGCACGAAAAGCTCGTTACAAATAGTGTTATATATTAGAATTTGCCAATTTAATTAATTAAAGGTATTTTTCTACAATAAAATTTATTAGAATATCAATTTCATTGTCTTAAAAAATCCGACAATTTGAAGGATCGTGTCTCCTTCTTCAGGTATTTAAAAGGATATAACATGAAAAGATGTTTAATGAGAAATGTGAGCCTGCTTAAACTGAGCACAGGAGATCAAAATTTGGAGCAATAGTTGATAAGGCTGCTCTCATAACTCTCAGGTATATGTGTGAGTGCATTATTTTCACAAAATTTGACATATTTCGGCGGTACACCAACTAATGACCACGGTACACCAGTGTGCCGCGGCACCCACTTTGAGTAACACAGTTCTAAATGTAAAACAGGAAATGTTTAAGAATTTGTAATCAAAAAATTTCCAATCAAACCAGGGATGTCATTTTTTTTTTTTTTTTTTTTTTTTAATGCAATCGAATGCAAGAAGGGGTGCACCAGTAAAGATGTAGCCCCTATGGATCTCGAAAGACCCTTGCATTACCGAAGAGAAGGGAGAAGTTGATTAAGTGAGAGGGTGTAGACGTAGGTGTCTATGCACCCTGGTTTTGAAGGTTTGAAGATCATAGGTGCTGGGAAAGATAGAGGCTGGGAGAGAGTTCCAGTTCCTTGAAGACATGGGGATATATGTGTTCGCGAATGAAGTGGTCCGGCACTTTTCCAATTTGACCGCGAAAGAGTGTTGGGAGTAATGGTGCGGGAACGCCATTCACTCACTGGTTTTGAGTTTTTTTTTATTTTTGATTTAAGGTTTAAAAATGGAAGCTAGATAAGTGAAAATAAATAAAATTGGAGCCAGAAACCCTTAAAATGCATAATTTGGAACATATACTAGTTCCAATTATTTCCGGGGAAGACCCTCGGAACCTCCAGGTCAGGGAATTTTAGCGTTCCCGCAATGCTAAATTTGCGATGGCACTATTGAATCAAATCCATTTATTAAAATCTAAAAGTTTAAATATAATAGTAAGGTATTTCAAATAGAAAATTAAAAATAATTATTACGAAATAATTATTCAATAATAAGCAATTAATTAAATTTAAATACAATAATTAATTTAAATCCGTATTTTCCACTATTTTGATTTAACAATTAATAGACCTGAAATTGTTTTTTCCCAATGAGTTTTTCTTTGTTGCTAATTTCCCTCCTAGCAGTACCATATAATACACTATTCATTTTATTAGAGAATATATTTTTGTAAAAAAAAAAAAATACTTTTTATTAGAAAAATGATTTCTTACTGATATTATTCTAAAAGTAAAACCGGAAATGTTTAGGAATTTGTGGTAAAAAAATTTACAATCAAACCAGGGGTTTAATAGTGCGGAAACGCCATTCCCGATTGAGTTTTTTTATTTTTGATTTTGGGGTTAAAAAAGGAAACTGGATAAGTGAAAATAAATAAAATTGGAGCCAGAAACCCTTAAAATGCATAAATTTGAACATATACTAATTCCAAGTATTTCCCGGGAAGACCCTCGGAACCTCCAGGTCACCCGGAATTTTAGCGTTCACGCAGTGCTAAATTTGCGATTATACTATTGAATCAAATCAATTAATTAAAATAAATTAAAAAAAATCTAAAATTTTCAATATAATAATAAGGTATTTCAAATAGAAAATTAAAAATAATTATTACGAAATAATTATTCAATAATAAGCAATTAATTAAATTTAAATACAATAATTAATTTAAATCCGTATTTTCCGTTATTTTGATTTAACAATTAATAGACCTGATATTTTTTTCTAATCAGTTTTTCTTTGTTGTTAATTTCCCTCCTTAAACAGAATAATATAGTACATTATTTGTTGTCAAGTGTGGTAAAGTGCAAATTTAACTTGTTTTTAGTTTTAATCGATGTTAAAATCGAATTGTAAGGGACATTAGTAGTCGGGGCGTGAGGCGCTTCAAGTGAGTCTGTCCGTCTGTCACTTGGTTGGTGTTGTTAGCATTTGTAATCAGGCCATTTGAACAACAGAACACCACTCGGCAAAAACCACTTGGCAACGCCATTAAACAAAAACAAAAAACAAAAACAAAAACAACTTTATTAAATCTATAGGTAATAGAGTGATAATAAAGAGAAGAATCGTGGCAGGGCTGTACTGGGGAGTATACGGCGTATACCCTGTGGTTTGATCTGAGTAAATAGCGTATACCCTGAGCTAGGAAGTAGGTACGTGTCATTTATTATTGAAGGAGACAATAAAGAGTGTGTCTTCTGCTGGAATTATAGATTTTATTTATTTATAACGAGACTATAGTTTCGAGGGCTTTGCCCTCTTCATCAGTCTATTACAATAGATTCACAGGAATTAAATTATGAATTCATAAATTAATTCCTGTGAATCCATTGTAATAGACTGATGAAGAGGGCAAAGCCCTCGAAAACTATAGTCTCGTTATAAATAAATAAAATTTATAATTCCAGCACAAGACACACTCTTTTATTGTCTCCTTCAATATATAAAAATTCTACTACTCTCGGCACAAAAACTTTCAATTTAATGCCATTTATTAAATAGCTCCTTCCCGGTTTAACCATAACCAAGTTAAAAGATGGTTAGATCATTTTTTGTTGTTTTCGAAAATGCTTAATAAAGTTAGTTTTCTCAAAATCTTTTTCAGCCGTTTTCGAGAAAGACGAAAAATAAATATAAAAGTATACAATATACAAGGTGATTTTTTTTTATCACGAGACAGTCTTATAACTCAGAATCAGTGCATTATATGAAAAAAAAGTCGCAAAAAAAAACTTGTCGACCCAGAACAAGCTTTCTAGGGTTTTTCATAAAAAATTCTATTTTTCTATATACGTATTCTGAATCTCAAAAAAAAATGAACAACTTTTATTAAAATTATTTTTATACGACATGAAATAAACAAAATATTAAATCATTTAGATCTCATAAAAAAACTTTATTTGAAAACACATCTGTTTTGTTATGATTTAGACACCTGTTAATTAAAAACAAACAAAAAATTCCAATTTTTTTTTTTTTTTTTTTTTTTTTTTTTTATAAATTTTATTAAATGTAATTATTTTACATTAATTAATGTATACCTTGTATTTTAGCTTCGATTTCTCCACCATCGAGTGTCCTTATTAATCTTTAGTCCTTGTTTTTAATAAGAGGAAAATCTAATTAGATAAAAAACCTCTTTTCCTATAATTATTTCAATTCCATTATTCCCCAATCAAATCGATTGGTATCTCTCCCTCTCTCTCAAAAATTCCAAATTTTAATATATATATATATATATATATATATATATATATATATATATAATAATATTTGCTATAACCTATTAGTGAGTTTTAAAATTAAAAAACCAATTAAAAATAAAAGATAATTGAAAAAAATGTAAAAAAAAACTTTTTTATTGAGATTTTCATCTATCAATAATTACTTAAATTAAGAAAAGATCAATTAAGATTAAATTTGTCGAGGTCCAGACCTAGCCAGATCGTTTTCTCATCCTCAAAACTTGTTAATAGATTGGTTTCATCAAAATCAGTAGAGCCGTTTTCAAAAATAGAACTAAGATACAAACAAATGAACAATTTTTGCTCGTTTAATAAGAGTAGACAGATAGATAAACGTCTATAGGGTGTGCTTATATAGTATTTAAGTGATTCCACCTGTTAATCTTGTAATTGTCTTTTAAAAAGTGAATGAGGGGGCGTAGGGGGGAGAGTTGATTAGAGTTTTTCCCAATTGAATCCTGGCTAATTGCCTTTTGGCTCAGACCCATCCATACCATCCATGGCTGATCCCGTTAAACTGGACCGAGAGCGTGAGATGAGCTCAGCTTCAGCTCTTCTTCATCTCGTGGTTAGTACTACTACTACTACTACTACTACTGCTGCTGCTGCTCAAGCTGATGATGATGATGAGGATCTGTCCGTCCGTCCGCTAGTCTAAAACAACTCTCTCCTTCTTTTACTTTGGCAATTAATCACGCACGTTTAGCGATGCACAGTTAGTGGTAGAAACGTGCTGGAATGTCTGTCTGTCGGGGTGCCGTCCGTCCGTCGGTCCAAACATTAACCAGAAAAAAAACGAAAAAAATAATAATAATTTCAGAACAGAATATATGAGGCGTCTTGAAGCGAAATTCGCCTCTCTCTTTCTCTCTTTTTCGAGAAGAAGAAGAAGAAGAAAGGCAGGTTACTCTGCTACTACTTGTCTCTGTCCCTAATCGGAACCCATAAAATATCTATGGTAGAACCCACACTTGTTCAAAAATCTTTAAATTATCAACTGGTTGGTGTGCACACTTACTACACGATTTTCCATATCAACCAACTACTAATTTGAACTCATCTTACTAATTTTCTATTTTATTTTCTCACGAGGGGTGATCCGCTATTGGAAGAAGGTGTACACCTCTTTTGAAGTATTTTGGAAGTACTTGGAAATATTTGAAAGCACTTGGGAATATTTGAAGTACTTGGAAATATTTGGAAGTACAAGTTCACATATATATCTACTCTTATTAAACGAGCAAAAATTGTTTATTTGTTTGTATCTTAGTTCTATTTTGAAAACGGCTCTACCGATTTGATGTTGAAACAAATTCTATTAACAAGTTTTGAGGATGAGAAAACGATCTGGCTAGGTCTGGACCTCGACAAATTTCATCTTAATTGATCTTTTCTTAATTAAAGTAATTATTGATAGATGAAAATCTCAATAAAAATGTTTGTTTACATTTTTTTCAATTATCTTTTATTTTTAATTGGTTTTTTAATTTTAAAACCCACTAATAGGTTATAGCAAATATTAATATATTATTATTAAATGAATTTAACTTTAAAGGGGGAGGGGATGGGGCGAGAGGTTAACCAATCGACTTGATTGGGGAATAATGGAATTGAAATAATTATCGGAAAAGAGGGTTTTTTATCTAATTAGATTTTTCCTCTTATTAAAAACAAGGACTAAAGATGAATAAGGACACTCGATGGTGGAGAAGTAATCTCCGGAATCGAAGCAAAAATACAATGTATACATTAATTAATGTAAAATAATTGGTTTAATAAAATTTAATAACTTTAAAGTACATCATAGATATTAGTTGAAATATTTTTACATTGCATATCAGAGGGTTCGTCCCCTTAGGAATCGAACCCAAGCGCTAACTAAGCTTGCCGGGCCAGTAGCCAAACCCTTAAGACAAATCTCTCTCTGACATGCCACAATATAAGTATTATAGCTATAGATTAATATATTATATTAAAATTAGGAATTTTTTGGTGGCGAGGTGTGTGTTTTCGGGAGGGGGGGGGGGTTCAGGGGTTACCGTGCAAAGCTCGGTAGCTCCAGATACTAAATAATTATATTCGTTATATACATATATGTTTATTTGTATCAAGTAGATTTCTCTTCATGAGTTACCAAATATTTAACATTGGTGTTTTTCTAAATTTGTTGCATATTTAAACAACTAAATGATTTCTATTTTTAATAATTGTCTTTTTTTCTTTATTTACATACTCTTAATATTTACGGTCTTTTTGACTAATATTTAAAAACTGACTTTTTTTATTATATTACTAAATCTTGTGTAAATTATTATAACAGAAGAGAGTAAGATAGTTTTTTTTATTCTTTTCAAATAATTGTTTATAATAAATCAGTAGATTGTAGGTATATTTAATATTTACCTAACGAGGAGATAATAAGAAAAAGTAAAAAATGATAGGTAACTAAAAAACAATTAAATATGTAGGGGGGCGGGGTTTCGCCCCCATGGCTCATAGGGGCTAATAACACACGTATTTATTCTTTAAAATATATTTATTTACAAAAAGGGGATTATACATATTCGTGGCTAGGGGGTCATCGTGAAAACATTTTAAAATTAACATGTCATCTTAAGCACCGCTGGCTTTCAACTGGCTTCCAGCCGTTGTCAATTCACATTCACACATGCATATGAGTGGGGTGGGGGTGCACTGTCAGCCGACATGGACACAAGTTGTCCGGTTGGTTAGGGCGCTCGTGAGTGCTGAGTGCTGTGTGGTGCGTGGTCCGCGCCCCCCACCAAGTCGGTGGGGTCCCAACAATCTGGTGTGTGCAGGGGCGTTAGTTGCGTGCCCTCTTGGAAAGCCGGGATGGGCGCCATCCGCTTAATTGGCGGGGGAGGGGCTACTAGTTGGCGGTTGGCCCCTCCTTCCAATCGATCGATTGATGCGATCGATTCCATTCGATGCTCAGCCGAGATCGAGTTGCTTCACTTATAGCATGACTGATATATTATCAGTCATGCAAAAATGTCGCAACGATCTGACTGAGTCATCTAGCGGCCGTGTCTAAAGGCTCGTCGCCAAAGCAACAGCGGGCCGCTACACAAGTTGTCATTGTATTAGTGTATTTGTGCCAGAAAGCCATCAGCTGGGCTTTTTAACGGGACACAATAGCTCGCTAAAAAGAAAGAATGCGGCCACCCAGCCTACAAGGGTAGAGGCCTAGACAGACAGTTGGCAAACACATGATCCCAAACAGAAACTAAGAAAATTCATCCAAATAATCTCCTACAAATATTTATAGAGCAAAAAATTAAAAAAAATGCTTGGAAAGAGTTTTCCTAAATTTTAAAGTGCATTTTTTCAAATAATTATTTTTTACAGTATTTAAATTTTTTTCTATAAACACTAATATTGTCCAATATCTGCTATTTCAGTATCATCAAATTTAAATATATAATTTTTTTACTTTACCATACAGGGTATGGTCAAGTATTGTAATCGTGCATGAAAAAAGTGTTTTTTTTTTCCTTCTTTTTTTCGAAATATCTCAAAAACGGCTGAAACTATTTCGATTAAAAAAATTGAGCGAAACCATGGCATTTCGGTCTACAAAAAAGCCCTAATAAGTGAACATCGAAAAAATTATATTTTTCGAGATAATAATTGTTTTGTCAAAATATCTGTTAGTCTGTGCGTTACCAAATTTTTGTGGACGAGCTAGCTCAAAAACTAGTGTGAATATCAAAACCAAATTTCACACGTAGTTTTGGTCCATTGAGATTAAGAGCTGATTAGATTTTGGTGCTTATCGACCCAAAATTAAGGGGTGGAGGGGGTTAAAAATTAAAAATCTAGTCCATTTGAGCAAACTCAACCAAATTTTGTATACACAATCAGTGGGACCCCAGAAATCTAAAAATGCAACAACTAACAGCCCAAAATGGGGTGGGGGGTGTAAGGTCAAAAAATGAAAATCATGCCATTTACCAAACTCAACGAAATTTTGTATACCTACATAATCATTGGGACCCCAAAAGTCTAAAGATACAAAAATTAACCGCCCAAAATGGTGGGTGGGAGGGGGGTGTAGGGTCAAAAAATGAAAATCTATGCCATTTGTAGCAAACTCAACCAAATTTTGTATACATTATCAGTGGACCCCGAGAAGTCTAAAAATGCAAAAACTAACCCCCCACCCCTACATGATTATAAATAATATTATTAAATATTAAATATAAGTGAGGGGCAAGGTTGTATAGTAAAGTCAAGTGGATGGCCACATCAGAACACGTCAGATTATTTTTTCCAGTATCTTTCAAAAAAGAATTTTAGTTAAAGATAAGAGTAAATAAATATTTTATTTAATATGGATTTACTATGAGTTACGGATACTGGGTCACTTATTTCACATTAAAATTAAAAAATTAAAAGATATAAATTTTTTTTCTTTTTCAATATATATATATATTTCGGGCTATCAACCCATCTTCAGGAAATACAGAAAGTAACTATAACCTTGAATCCATGGAAATAAAATATGCCTTGTCGAATGATGAAAAGGTTATCAACAATCAACTAGATGTAAAACCAAATATAATAGTTGATCTTTTAATATCTAAATGAAAAAATCATCCCCAACCCAGAGACATAAGTCAACGACCTCACAAACTTGCCTTTCACCCAAACAATCCTATGTAAATAAAGGTCAACCTGATATTCTTTCTTAACAATAGCTTAAGAGAAAGCGTCCTTTTAAAATAATTTTATAAATTCTGTCTCTCTGTTCAATAAACACATATATAGCCTGTTATTCAATAAGTTAAATTAGTTACTTTCTGTATTTCCTGAAGATGGGTTGATAGCCCGAAATATATATATTGAAAAAGAAAAAAATTTTTATATCTTTTAATTTTTTAATTTTAATGTGAAATAAGTGACCCAGTATCCTTAACTCATAGTATATCCATATTAAATAAAATATCTATTTACTCTTATATAAATTTTAATTTTCTCATTAATATATCAAGAATAATTGATACGTCAACAAGAATTATTTTGACCGCGCTGATTTGAAAAAAAGATATTTTTATCTCGCGAGCACTGCGGATTACGCTATTGGAGTCTGCGGAGTATTAAGTCTGGACCAAGAGAGAAAAGATGTAATCCACTTAGCTACAATCCAACGTCATTTCGCGTTTAGCCCGCTAGACATTCGGATGGATTACCGAGTGAATTGGAAATCCCCTGAGATTTCCAATTCTCGATAATCCATCGAATGTCTAGCGGAAGCTAAACGCGAGTGACGTTGGATTGTAGCTAAGTGGATACATCTTTTCTCTCTTGGTCCAGACAATCTCCGCAGACTAATAGCGTAATCCACAGTAATCTCGCGAGATAAAAATATCTTTTTTTCAAATCAACGCGGTCACAAAATTCTTGTTGACGTATCATATTCTTTGATATATTAATGAGAAAATTAAAATTTATTTAATATCATTATTTCAAGTTAGAAATATATAAGTTCAAATATTATTTTCACTCAATATTTGACAAAAATTCCCTAGATTAAAGTCGCGATCGAATAAAATGTGAAAACCTTCAGTTATTTACTCTTATCTTTATTAAAGATGTTTCACCTTGCACCAACACCACACTACTGATTAGAATTTTAGTTCCTAAAAAATTTATTTTTCCAGCAGAAGTCACGCGCTCCTTTATTGACTCCTTCAAAAAATCTCCGATTATTTTACCCCTAAAGGGAGAAAAATCTTCAAGTTGGCTGAAAAAGGCAAAGTTAAAAGAGAATAAGTTTAATAAAATGATTGATACCTAACTATCAACATTTATGTATTCATGTTTTAAGACTAATTAAATATGATTTTAAAACATAGAACATCTCAGATGAGTGTATTAAAGTCTCCGACGACTATTTAAGATTTATTAAAAACGTTATTTTTCTCTCAAATAACAACTATTTTTCTGCCTTTTACATATCATTTTGATTAATTTAACTGATAATAGAACAACATTCGAATATTTTCAGTTGGATTTAATGTGGAAAAATTAAACAACAGCAAAAAACTAATTCGGAAAAAAAGGAAATGACAGCTGATAATGAATGTTCGTTTTAACGTAGAAAAAAAAAAATACAAAAAAACCGACTGGAATTTTCTCCTCCTCCTACTCCTGTTCATCTTCATCTTGTATTTATTTAAAAATAATGTTGTTTCAACTCTAACAAGCATAACTCTCAATCTTTACGACTCCAAGCGCCGTATATTATATAGATGTGTGAAAAAACAGTGGTTTCGATATTAGCATTGTAAAACTTATGACGAAAGCGATAATTAGGTGCAAAAGGTTTCAAACGCGTTTGGGGGGGTGGGGCGAGTGGGGAGGGGGCGATTTCTCTAATACATTATCTCGAAAGATAAATAGGCAGAGAAGATGCGCGTTGCGCATAGCAATCAGGCGCAGGTCCAGCGGTCAGCGACTCATTTTGACCCCAAGGGGGCCGCCCCCCCCCCACGTCCCGAAAATGACATGCATTAGAATTAGACGTAGACAACTGGACAACACCTGAAACGCTTATCCTGGAAAAAAATCTTGCCAATTTATTATTCAAGTTTTTTTTTTTTTAGTCAATTCTCTAACAGTTAATCTAAGTAAAATATGGATACTCATAATAATAATAATAAAAAATGATTTTCAATAATAATAATTAACCATTTTTATGAGAAAATTGTTCATTTTTGATTTCAAATTATCTTGATTATCAAGTTTATTATTACACATGTTAAATAACGATTTTTATTTGATTGTTGAAATTTAAAACTAATTGTTTAATGTAGAATCATAGATAGAAAGGCAGTCAAAAAATTTTTAATTTATAATTAAATTTTTAGTTTCTTGTTTCTATGATTCGTTGACATTTTTAAACCCCGAAGAATTGGGAAAGAACCTACGAAGATTCGTAAAATATAAATTTCATCATGATCAATAAATAAGTCTTTCTTGTTGACCAAAACTTCCTTGGTTTCGCTCAATTTTTTTTATCGAAATTGTTTAACCCAGAGGTTCACAAACTGTGCGCCGCGAAGCTTCATAATTAATTGAAGCACGACATTTAACCTAACTAGACAAAAATCAAAGTGAGAAGCTAAATATTTATTTATTATTCATTTTTATCTCTTACTTGCAATTAGACATACATAAACCGAATAAATTTAACTTTAACACTATTGAAAAAATTGGAAATGTATACAAAGGCGTTCTCCCTCCTGAGATCTGAATCTTTGATTTTCATAGAAATATAAAGTATTAATTTTAAGATATTTTTATCGATTCTAATACAAAAGTATTTAGAGAGACAAAATACGGCATTCCCTCTGTGGTCTGATTTTTTGATTTTTTTAGAAAAATAAATTATTACTTAATTACGAAGTGTTTTTATCGATTCTAATACAAGAGTATTTAGAGAGACGAAATACTGTATTTGTTTTGATATATGTACTTTTCCTTAGGGTAGGGCACCATAGAAAAAAGCCACCGCGACTCGGTAAAGCTTGGGAACCCCTGCTTTAACCTGTTTTTGAAATATTTTGAAAAAACAAAGGAAAAAAAACACTTTTTTCCATGCACGATTATATTACCTTGTATGGTTAACTAATAATATCAGGAATGTTTATTTAATAATATGAATTATGTTATTTGGTGGTTTGATCCTACCGGCTGCGCCAATTATGTTATTTGATGGTTTGTGTTGATTTCAAATAAAACAAAGTTTTAAGATGGAACACGATTTATTAAAAGGTGAATATAAATACAAGAGTTAGTGAAGGTACTGAAACTTTAAATAATAATAGATCAGTCTTCACTAGCATGAGGTACACTGTTCACGTCGGATGGGTAATAGTAAGTGCCTCTCTTCAATTTGGGAGACGACCTTTATAGGCGTTGAGCCGACATCTAGGGCTGCTGACGATAGGTCCTTGGAACAGCCAATCGGCGCATCTCTTAATATGGCCAATCCGGGCGCAGCTAGGTCGTAGCATTTGTCTGGATGAGGCAAAGGCGGCAAGGAACTAGACCAAATGAGGCAAAGGCGGCAAGGAACTAGACCAAATGAGGCAAAGGCGGCAAGGAACTAGACCAAATGAGGCAAAGCCGGCAAGGAACTAGACCAAATGAGGCAAATGCGGCAAGGATCGTCTTTGTCTTGAGATAACGACTTGCATTTTACAATTCTTATTATAATATAATTATTCTAATGAATTTATAGAGGTAGGATGTGATATCGGCAACTGGATAGTTGCCAGGTATAACTTATGTTTAGTTATTATTTAGTATAAATTTGTAATACTCTCTTGTTTCAAATCGTTATAATAAAAGAGTTTAATGCAAGATAAGGAATGTCTCAAAAAAATTTATTTTATTATTATATATAAAATTAATCAGTAAATCATTCAAATAAATTAAATCATTAATCGTTTAGCTTATAATGTCTTGGATAATTTTATAATATGTTTAGTTATTATTTAGTATATATTTGTAATACTCTCTTGTTTCAAAAGTATGTAAGAATTTCAAATCGTCATAATAAAAGATTTTAATGCACGATAAGAAATATCTAAAAAAATTCATTTTATTGTTATTTTATATAAAATTAATCAATAAATCATTCAAATAAATTAAATCATTAATCGTTTATCTTATAATGTCTTGGATAATTTAATAATATGTTTAGTTATTATTTAAAATAAAGTAATACTCTCTTGTTTCAAAAGTATGTAAGAATTTCAAATCGTCATAATAAAAGATTTTAATGCACGATAAGAAATGTCTCAAAATTTTTTATTTTATTATTATTTTATATAAAATTAATCAATAAATCATTCAAATAAATTTAACCATTAATCGTTTAGCTTATAATATCTTGGATAATTTAATAATATGTTTAGTTATTATTTAATATAAAGTAATACTCTCTTGTTTCAAAAGTATGGAAGAATTTCAAATCGTCATAATAAAAGATTTTAATGCACGATAAGAAATGTCTCAAAAAATTTCATTTTATATAAAATTAATCAATAAATCATTCAAATAAATTAAATCATTAATTGTTTAGCTTATAATGTCTTGGATAATTTCATTATTATTTCAATTTATTATATAATTTTATCAATTTTTTTTATAAGCATTTGAAATTGGAATTTGATGTTAAATTTATTAATAATACTCGTTGATGATGATGAGCAAGGAGGGCTCTTGTTTGTTTGACCATAAATGGACCTGAATAGTGAATGTTTGCGGGGGGATGAGGGGGGGGTGAGTACTAACCATAATATCTATCTGCAGATGGCCTGATCAGAAGAGGCATCATCAGCTGCGGCGGCCTGGTCACTTTTCCCAAGAGATGGCGTCACCACGACTACTGTAAAATAAAGAAACAACAACCGCGATTAGATTCTTCGATTTTTGCCTAATTGGATTCTTCATTTTTCAGATTATGTATTTATAATGATAAAAAAAATACCAAAACGGATTTTATTTATTGGTCATGTTTCTACGAAAGATGATCTACCAGAGTGGATCCGATTAATTCTTTCTCTTTTTAACATTTATTTATATAGAGTTTATGTTTTTATTTAAGCAGCGAAACTTTATCGGACAAAGTATTGTTTTTGGTTATTTTTTAAGAGCAACTTCAAAAGGGTCAGAAACTAAAAAGCATGGCCCCTATCATCTCAACAAAAGACAAAAATTGTTCTGTTCATTTAGTTGGAATTTTAAGAACTGATCATTTCACCAAAAACAATTTCCGGTCTCGTAAATACATTATTATATGGGATCATAAATAATTTTTATATTTCCTTTGTTTCTATAAAAAAGTATTCACAATAATTTGATTACACATTGTCGAAATATCAAGGGATAAGTAATACATGTAATCTTATTTTTTTCAGATTTAAAAATTACATAATTTATTAATATATGCAAAATATTTTTAAAGGGTGATTTTTCAGCAAAAATTAAGGGGGTTCTTTTAAATAATTTTTTGTTCGAAAACCCTTTTCCTCCAAGTTACAGTCCTCTAAATTTAGGAGGAATAAAATTGTTTTTATTTAATATATCCACTATGGAAGAATCTAGAAGAACGAAATTTGTCAGATAATTGAGGCTAATAAAATGGCAGTTTTAGACGATTTTTGAAACCCTAAAATGTTATCAGAAGGGGATAAAAAATCAACCAATTGGACTCAGTAAATAATGGTACGAATTAGGAAACCAGTTAATAAGGAGAAACATTAAAACATAACTTGTATGGAAAGAACAAAATTTTTAATATATTGGAGACAATTTTAATAATATAAATATGTTAGGGCGCTCGTGAGTGCTGAGTGCTGTGTGGTGCGTGTCCGCGCCCCCCACTAAGTCGATGGGGTCCTAACAATGTTTGCGTGTGTGCAGGGCGTTGTTTGTGCCCTGATGGAAAGCCGGGCTGGGCGCCATCCGCTTTGTTAGCGGGGGAGGGGCTACTAGTTGGCGGTTGGCCCCTCCAATCCGGATGCTCAGCCGAGATCGGATTGCTCCACTTATAGCATGACTGATATATTATCAGTCATGCAAAAGTGTCGCAACGATCTGACTGAGTCATCTAGCGGCCGTGTCTAAAGGCTCGTCGCCAAAGCAACAGCGGGCCGCTACATCACACCCTTTCTTTCCTTTTTTTGGGTGATTGCTTTACCGACTTAGTTAATCGGGGTGGGCTCTATCCACCTAGCTGGTGGGTCAAGAACTGCTTGCTTAGCAATCACGTCGGGGTCACCAGATTGTTAGGGCGCTCGTGAGTGCTGAGTGCTTTGTGGCGCTTTGTGCCGCGCCCCCCACCAAGTCGGTGGGGTCCCAACAATCTGATGTGTGCTGAGGGATGTTCATCCCCGATGGAAAGCCGGGCTGGGCGCCATCCGCTTTGTTAGCGGGGGAGGGGCTACTAGTTGGCGGTTGGCCCCTCCAATCGGATGCTCAGCCGAGATCGGATTGCTCCACTTATAGCATGACTGATATATTATCAGTCATGCAAAAGTGTCGCAACGATCTGACTGAGTCATCTAGCGGCCTTGTCTAAGCAACAGCGGGCCGCTACAAATATATAATTTTAGGCAATTTACAAGTCGATATACATGTAAAGTAGGTAGCGATTGTAGACATTGAAGAGTAGATTAGGTACTACTAAAATTAAGACCAAGGAGCGAGTCAAAGCACCAATTTACCAACGAATTTTGTGCCTAATGGGATTTAAAAACCATTGAATATGAAATTATGAAAAAAAAATACAAAAACATCCATTCCTTCTGTATCAGCGTTAAATAAAAACGAATTTGATTACTTAAATATTTTGGTATATTAATGTATGGAATCTGTTAGGGCTCTCTTGTGCCGAGTGCTGTGTGGCGCTTTGATGCCGCGCCCCCCATCAAGTCGATGGGGTCCTAACAATCTTGCGTATGCAGAGTTGTAGGTTGCGTGTTCATATAGGGTGTGTGCAGGGGAGGGGCTGCTGGATGGCGGTGGCCCCCCCAGATTCGAATGTTCGAATCCCATTCGCTACTCCAGTCGAATCGAGTCGCTTTAATTATAGCATGGGTGATAATATTTCACTCATGCAAAAACGACGCAACGATCCGACTGAGTCATCTAGCGGTCGTGTCTCAAGGCTCGTCGCCATGAGCGAGAGCGGGCCGCTACAGAATCCATTAGACTTCTGCTGGCCAATAAATATGCACAAGCTGGAAATAATTTTAATCGATGTTAGGCATCCAAAATAAGATTTATATGAGTTTGAGATGGTTTCTGGCTAGTGCTAATTTTTTGAGGGCCTAAAAACCACGAAAATTTAGGACTTTTTTCAGATTTTTGCTTATACCTAACTCGAAAACCAGGTGTTCTACAGATAATGGTTTATCGTTGTCCAATAAGATGAAACTTTTCTCATTGCTTAGTCAATTGGCAACTATTATGGGGGTCAGCACAAAAAGTGGTTTCTTATGGCCACCTAATAAGCATAATTCATTTTTCCGCCAAATTGTTTGACGATCAATTGTGGTTAAATGGCCGAACCAATTTTTGACTTTTAATTAGATTATTCAACGTGAAATTTTATGATCTTTTATTTTACTAATAGTAAAATCTTCCGTAAGATGAATGGTTTTTGAGTAATAAGCAAAAATCTGAAAAAACTCCGAAATTTTCGAGGTTTTTAGGCCCTCAAAAATTTAGCACCAGCCAGAAACCATCTTAAACTTATATAACTCTTATTTGGGATGCCTAACGTCGATTAAAATTATTTCCAGCTTTGCCAATCTCATTTTTTAGTCATTTGGCAACTATTATGGGGGTCAGCACCAAAATTCGAAGAGTGGTTTCTTGTCACCACCAAATAAGCGCATAATTCACTTTTCCGCCAAATTGGTAAAATTGCCTATATTTGACGATCAATTGTGGCTAAACAAATTTTAACTTTTAAGTAATTTATTCGACGCTAAATTTTATCTTCTTTCATTTTAGTAAGAGTGAAACTTTCCGATAGACACATGGTTTTTGAGTTATAATTGAAAATATGAAAAAAAGTCAAAAGTTTTCGTGGTTTTTGTGCCCTTAAAAATTTATCACCAACCAGAAACCGTCGCAACGACTACTAATATAACTCTTATTTGGCTTACTTCTTTTATTGGCCTGTAGAAGTCTAATTTGCCTGGGCTAGTAAGCGAGTCTGGCTTTTTTGTTATTATTTTTTGACGGATTTAGGCATCACTAATCAATTCTAGGCTATGTCTGTTTTGTTTAAAATAATTTTTTATTCTTTTTTGAATGATTATATTTATAATATATCATAAATATTCAAAAAAGGAGAAGAAAATAAAAAAATAGAAACATCTATATCCAAAGATTGATCAATTTTATAATTTATTTGACAGATTAAGATGAATACATATAAATATATACATATATGTATTTTTTTTAGCAAATTCATATAAATAGATTTTTCATAAAATATGTACAAAAAAAAAAAAAAAAGAAAACAAAAAACTTGTCTGGTTTATTAAAATTGTCAAGAAAATAAAAAAAAAAAAAAAAAAAAAGAGAAACAAGAAACTGACAGGCATTGAAATCACTCAAACGAAGACAAAACAGATTTTTTGTTTTTTTGTTTCCTTTTTGATAAAGGTGTCAAATGAAGATCTTGGAACAGAGGTTAGTTGACTGTTCAGGGGGTGAAGTGGGGGTGTATCGTTTCTCGTTGGTCTGGAAGGTCGTCGACTGAGCACAGGCTTCTACAACCTGGCCCCTCACTTATATTTAATATTTATTTATTTTTTTTGTTAAATTGAAGGGTTGTTTTTGTCACAAATATAATAAAACAATAATTTCACTAACTATTTGAATTATTTAATTGATAAAATATACAGTTAATAATAAAACTATAAAATGTTTCATTTTAATTTTAGAACTACTGAGGATGGTCAACCAGTGGTGACCGAAACTGTATAGTTTATCAATTAAATGATTCAAATAGTTAGTGAAATTATTGTTTTATTATATTTGTGACAAAAACAACCATTCAATTTAACAAAAAATTTAAATCAAGTCACTTAAGTTCTGGAAGAATTTTAATTAATATTTAAAAAAATTATTTGTAATTATGTAGGGGGAGGGGAGTTAGTTTTTGCATTTTTAGACTTCTGGGATTCCACTGAGTTTAGTCAAATGGCCTAGATTTTTAATTTTTAACCCCCCCCCATCCACCCCCTTAATTTTGAGTCGATATGCGCCAAAATCTAATCAGTTCTTAATCTCAACGGACCAAAGCTATATGTGAAATTTGGTTTCGAAATTCACGCTAGTTTTTGAGCTAGCTCGTCCACAAAAATTTGGTAACGCACAAACTAACAGACATTTTAACAAAACAATTATTATCTCAAAAAATATAATTTTTTCGATGTTCACTTATTTGGGCTTTTTTGTAGATCAAAATGCCATGGTTTTGCTCAATTTTTTATGGTTTATTAAAATTGTCAAGAAAAATAAAAAAAGAGAAACAAGAAACTGACAGGCATTGAAATCACTCAAACGAAGACAAAACAGATTTTTTTTGTTTTTTAGAGAAAGGTGTCAAATGAAGATCTTGGAACAGAGGTTAGTTGACTGTTAAGGGGGTGAGGTGGGGGTGTATCTTTTCTCGATGGTCTGGAAGGTCGTCGACTGAGCCAGGCTTCTACAACCTGGCCCCTCACTTATATTTAATATTTAATAAAATTATTTATAATCATGTAGGGGAGGGGGGGGGGGTAGTTTTTACATTTTTAGACTTCTGGTATCCCACTGATTTTGCATACAAAATTTGGTTGAGTTTGCTCAAATGGCCTAGATTTTTAATTTTTAACCCCCCTTCCACCCCCTTAATTTTGGGTCAATATGCGCCAAAATCTAATCAGCTCTTAATCTCAATGGACCAAAACTACATGTGAAATTTGGTTTTGAAATACGAGCTAGTTTTTAAGCTAGCTGGTCCACAAAAATTTGGTAACGCCATAAACTAACAGACATTTTAACAAAACAATTATTATCTCAAAAAATATAATTTTTTCGATGTTTACTTATTAGAGCTTTTTTGTAGATCGAAATGCCATGGTTTTGCTCAATTTTTTATGGTTTATTAAAATTGTCAAGAAAATAAAAAAAAATAAAAGAGAAACAAGAAACTGACAGGCATTGAAATCACTCAAACAAAGACAAAACAGATTTTTTTTGTTTTTTAGAAAAAGGTGTCAAATGAAGATCTTGGAACAGAGGTTAGTTGACTGTTCAAGGGGTGAGGTGGGGGGTGTATCGTTTCTCGTTGGTCTGGAAGGTCGTCGACTGAGCCAGGCTTCTACAACCTGGCCCCTCACTTATATTTAATATTTAATAAAATTATTTATAATCATGTAGGGGAGGGGGGGGTAGTTTTTGCATTTTTAGACTTCTGGTATCCCACTGATTTTGCATACAAAATTTGGTTGAGTTTGCTCAAATGGCCTAGATTTTTAATTTTTAACCCCCCTTCCACCACCTTAATTTTTGGGTCAATATGCGCCAAAATCTAATCAGCTCTTAATCTCAATGGACCAAAACTACATGTGAAATTTGGTTTTCGAAATTCGAGCTAGTTTTTGAGCTAGCTCATCCACAAAAATTTGTTAACGCACAAACTAACAGACATTTTAACAAAACAATTATTATCTCAAAAAATATAATTTTTTCGATGTTCACTTATTAGGGCTTTTTTGTAGATCGAAATTCCTTGGTTTCGCTCAATTTTTTATGGTTTATTAAAATTGTCAAGAAAATAAAAAAAGAGAAACAAGAAACTGACAGGCATTGAAATCACTCAAACGAAGACAAAACATATTTTTTGTTTTTTAGAGAAAGGTGTCAAATGAAGATCTTGGAACAGAGGTTAGTTGACTGTTCAGGGGGTGAGGTGGGGGGTGTATCGTTTCTCGTTGGTCTGGAAGGTCGTCGACTGTGGCTTCTTCTTCTTCTTGTTCTTCTTCATCTTGGGCTGTCCGATGGTCAGTCAACAACAGCTACTCCGCGACGACTGCCTAGTAGTTCGTTCAACTTACACACACACACACACACACGCTAAGAGGATATGGAACGGCCTTGTCTTCTTTCTGGAAGCCCTCGGGCCCACCAAATAAGGACAGAGCCTCACAATGTCCGCGAAATTAATCCGTCGCGGACAGACATACTATAACACCGAAATTTTTTTAACTTAAACAATTGGGTCATTGATTAAATCAAGAATTTTACGCCTTTTTTTATTCTCTCTCTTTCTCTGTCATTTTTATGGCAACTTTTTTTTTATCTAAAAAAAAAATATAATCATTCTAAGAGCGCTAATTTGTTCACTGAGTTAGATACGTCACGCGGTAATTTAGAGCGAAATCGATTGAGCCGGTTTAAAAAAAACAAAAAAACAAATAAGCTGACGTGTTCTGATGTGGCCATCCACTTGACTTTACCATACAACCTGGCCCCTAAAATTATTTATAATCATGTAGGGGGGGGGGTTAGTTTTTGCATTTTTATACTTCTGGGGTCCCACTGATTATCTATACAAAATATACGAATATATACGAATTTCCAATACAGAATGCATTTGGTTTGTAATTGAAATTTCTACCTTGTTAGGGGACCACATTGTCATTTATAGTGCTATAAGAGAAATTTCGAATTAAAGAAAGTTCATTCAGGTAAAACTCTTTACAAAAAGCCTAAACAAAAAGAAGACGAAGATCAGAGTTACTCGTCTTCTTTTGTTTAGGCTTTTTGTAAAGAGTACAATATATCCAATGATATATTGCAATAAGAAATTGCAAAGAGAGGCAGATTAGAAAAAAAAGAAGGATAAAAATAGTATTTGTTTAATTATAGCTAAATATAAATTTCATTAAAAATAAATAGTATAAAAAATAACTTAATATAATTTTTTTTTATTGGGTTAAAAATAGATCTCAGCAAGTAAAATAATAAATAATAAAATTGAAATTTGAATTCGCGCAGGGAACAGGGTGCAGTACGGACGGGGGATGAACCTCTGGAGAATTGTTTTTAATATATCTTATTATTCAGTAAAAATAAACAATATAATGGAATTTATTTGGAGTATCGTCGCTTGGAAATAATAGAAGGGACATGAGGAGAAGATTACTGGTGGGGGACAATGCAGATTTTCGAAGGAGAACACAACCAGGGCAGTCTTTGATCATACCTCGAGATATATATGACAGAACGCAACTGAGAGAGGTTCATGAATACACACATCTCTATATACAAGTTCACAACACAACTCATGAGGCGGTAACAAAGAAGACACCTCTCTATACACCTTCATAGCCATTGCCATAGCCGCCCGGCGAGGAGTCACTTCCTCGCGGTCCTCGTGGCGTTAGTCCAGCTTATTCGACTCGGCCCGTACCCAGCTTTCGTGGATAACACGCATCTACAGAGATATTCATAGAGGGTCATCGATACAAATCTTATCGAAGGCGCCTATCTCATTCAACAAGACACCGAGAGATTGCCATCAACGAGACTGGTTACCAGGAGAGCAATTGCTGAAGTCCAGTAAATTGCAAGACAATATTATACAGCCTTCACCACAAGGAGAGTAACCGCCATCTTGTATTTCTCATTAACGAATCTCTATCAGTTGGTATCAAGCGGCGATTAAATAAATTTACATTATCAATAATAAATGATTCTAACATGATCTCTATTATTATTGAAAATTACTAAATCCTGCTTGCCCATCCCATTTCCTTTGTTCCTATTTTTTATTATAATTTTTATATAAGAAATTTCCGTAATCCATTTTTTTTATTTTTAATTCACAGTAAAAATAGTAAACAAATAATAGTAAAATCAGTAAATATAATTTCAGACCATAAGCATCAAGAGAGTTTACCCTGAGATTACACCCACCAACTAAATATAAAATTCCCCTCCAACAATCAGATACTCATTATACCCACTGAAAGAGTTTTACCTGAATGAACTCTCTTTAATTCGAAATTTCTCTTATAGCACTATAAATGACAATGTGGTCCCCTAACAAGGGAGAAATTTCAATTACAAACCAAATGCATTCTGTATTGGAAATTCGTATATATTCGTATGTAACCAAAATAAATCTGCGCGGGTTCGCCCCGGGATTATGGTGTCTAGACGGAGCTCACTACTCGGAAGGAAGTGAGTTGGACGACTAATGAACACATGGAAGTACTAGGTGTACCGGAAAGTCATTACCGGTTTTTTTCAAAAAAAAACTACGTAATTTTTAAGAAAATGAAAAATTTATTTATTCAAAGTATTGGCCATTTGATTCTATACATCTTGCCCATCTTTCTGGCAATTTATGGATGCCATCCCAAAAAAACTGTTTGTCCTTTGAGCAAAACCTATTCATCGAGCCATTTTCTAACTTCTTCGAAATTGGCGAAGTGCTGCTCTGCAAGCGCGTGTCCCATCGATGCGAAAAGTTGATAGTCGGACGGGGCAAGGTCTGGAGAGTACGGCGGGTGCGATAATATGTCCCACCCAAGTGCTTTCAACGCTTCCTTGACCGGTTTTGCTTTATGAGACGGCGCGTTATCGTGTTGTAAAATCACTTTACTGTGTCTTCGGGCCCATTCTGGACGTTTTTCGATCAATGCGTGGTTCAAATTGATCATTTGTTGTCGGTGTATTGTTTTTTCAATTGTTTTTGAGTTTGGGTTGGGTCTTCATCCAATAACTCCTGTAGTTTCGCATCTTCAAACTTTTTTGGTCTACCAGAACGTTCTTTGTCGAAATCACCACTTTTGAATTTTCGAAACCACACCTCACATGTTTTTAAGGTTAAAGCATGCTCACCATAAGTTTCTACCAGCAAACGATGACTTTCAGCGGCTTTTTTCTTTTGATTAAATAAGAAAAGTAATGCGTGCCGCAAATGCACGTTTTCAGGCATGAAACTTGACATTTTCAAAGAGGTTTAAATCTATGAAGGTGTTACTTTCGCAAAATATAACATGTATAGCTTTGAAGCTTGATGTCAGTAGAATAAAATGCATATGTGTCAAATCATAACATTGCATACTTAAGCCTAGCGACATCTGTTAGAAAAACCGGTAATGACTTTCCGGTACACCTGGTATGAGAATGAACATATGTGTCGGGTTGGCAAGAGGGTGAAGTAAAGTGAAGAGTGTTTATACTCTGTTTCGTTATTTATTTTATCATGTACCGTTTACCGTTAAAATTATTATTTATCGAATTATCGTTCCGTGTGTTTGAGTGTCGTTGTTATTGTTGAAAAGGATTCAACAATAATTTATATATATAAATATATCTTAATATCTTAAATATCAATAAATATTTAAGTTTATTCATTTAAAGAAGTGGCTCTTTGCCGAGCACAAAATATTGTTTTAATAACATCAATATTTATTGTTTTATTATTAAATTATATAACTTCATTTAATTAATAAAACCCAAGCTTGTTAACCACATTGTTATACATATACTAGTATACATATATACCGGTTTAAATAATTATAATATTTTAAACAACAAACATTTTATTTTATTTATTTTTACCTTCAAGGGCAAAGTGAACATTACTGAATTTTCCAGCCAGTACAATGGCTGTAACTCTGATCTTCGTCTTCTTTTTGTTTAGGCTTTTTGTAAAGAGTTTTACCTGAATGAACTCTCTTTAATTCGAAATTTCTCTTATAGCACTATAAATGACAATGTGGTCCCCTAACAAGGGAGAAATTTCAATTACAAACCAAATGCATTCTGTATTGGAAATACGTATATATTCGTATATTTTGTATAGATAATCAGTGGGACCCTAGAAGTATAAAAATGCAAAAACTAACTTGGGTTAATCCTTTATTCTCAAAGGCCTTGAAGAAGTATTGTGATTGTGGATTTTAACATATTTTGTTCTCCCTAAACGTTAGAAATATTAATAAACGTTTTATAATTGTTTTTATAAACAACTTTATTTATTTAATAGAATAAAAAATGTTCAAGAATTTATTTAAAAATATATTTCGCATAAGCAGGTCTCAATTTTCTGAAAAAACAACACATTTTGATGGGTTTTATTTATTAATTGGATGAATAAAAATGAATCATATGGTTGAATCAAAACAGGTGCAGAAGGTGGGGCGCAGTGGTGGGGAATCCAGGGGGTAGGGCGAGGTTTCGGGGGGGTGGGGTACAGTGGGCGAATACTATATATTTTTGTATTTTTTTTAATTTGAAAACTGCTCTCAAATAAAAATCGACCTTTTTATCAGAATTTTAAATTAAAAATAATATTCAAATAAAGGTTTTAACTGAAGGAAGAAGTTACCGAGCATCGCTCGGTGCCTCCAGGTATTTTCTATTAAGTACTAAAACACTCTTCTGTATGCGAGTCCAACTCGGTCTTGGCTGGTTTATTTATTATTTATTGAAATATTTCTTCTCATTTAGAACAAACTCAAGTGCTAATGATGTGCTCAAAAGGTGTCATTCACACAGAACGTATTTATCAATCAAAATATTCAATCAATGAATTCTATACTACGTTTTATATACACCCATCGGTTGTTAAACGCTTGTTAAAAAAGATTAATATATAATTTTTAAAACGAAGAAGATGAAAAATTATTTCTCAGCAGGTGAGGTTAGTAAATGAAAAATAAATCGATATACTTAGAAAGAAATAATTTAAGAGAGGAAAAAATAAATAGCTCTGGGCTACTGATAAATGGAAATTTGTCTCAACTGTAATCAAAAGAGAGACAAAGATAGAGAACAGAGATATTCAAAAAGAGAACAAATATCATTCATTCATTGATTTTTGATTATTATTTATCAAATTAAATGGAAATAGGGCTGATTTATATGATTAATTCGATGATCAGGAGAGGCGGTTAAAAGAAAATATTATTTTAGTTTCAGGTAGCCCATCATGACAGCCGAAAGATAAAAAATAATAATAAAACTATTTATAAGGAGAAATCATTGAGGTTTTCTTCTGCGAATTCTTGATGAAAATCTTATTATATTAAACGTGCAAAGTTTGTATATATGTATATCCGGTCGGGTTCTCTAAAACGGCTCCAACGATTTGGATGAAATTCACTGGTTAGGAGGGTTTTGGATTGGACATTCGATCTGTCACGGTCTCATCTTCGGCTAATTTGTTTTTGATGGGTTTTTTGTTAATTAAAACAATTAATCACAGGTGGTTGTCTCGATAAAAATGTATATTTACATTTTTATTCAATTCCTTTTAATAAATAATTGTTTTTTTTAATTTTATATCCCACAATAAGATCATTATAATTATTATTATATATATTAAAAGTTTGAAAATTTAATTGATGGAGGATGGGAGAGGAGAGGAGGAAGGATACCAATCGATTTGATTGGGGAATAATGGAATTAAAATAATTATCGGAAAAGAGGTTTTTTTATCTAATTAGATTTTTCCTCTTATTAAAAACAAGGACTAAAGATGAATAAGGACACTCGATGGTGGAGAAGCAATCTCCGGAATCGAAGCTAAAATACAATGTATACATTAATTAATGTAAAATAATTGGTTTAATAAAATTTATAAAAAAAAAAATTTAATTGATGGTGTGAGCTTATCGGAAAAGAGGCTTTTTTCTTTAATTGGTTTTTTCCTCTTATTAAAAACAAGGACTCAAAGAGGATCAAGGACACTCGATGGTGGAGAAGTAATCTCCGGAGTCGAAGCTAAAATACAAGATATACATTAATTATGGTAAAAAAAAATTGGTTTAATAATTTAATTTAATTGATGAATTGATATGGGGAGAGGAATTGGATGGATTAATTTCCGCAATATGGTATTGGAATAATTATCGGAAAAGAGGTTTTTTATTCTTTAATTAGTTTTTTCCTCTTATTAAAAACAAGGACTAAAGATGATCAAGGACACTCGATGGTGGAGAAGTAATCTCCGGAATCGAAGATCAAAAACAATGTATGCATAAATTCATGTAAAATTATTGGTTTAATAAAATTTAGAAAAAAAAAATTTAATTGATTAAAAATCGAATTTTAAATCCCACAAATATTAATTTGAAAATTTAATTGATGAACTCAAAAATTGTTATTTAATTAAAAAAAATTATTAAACGGTATTTATTTATATAGCTATATATATATATACATAATCTATGGGTGGCCACTACAATGGTTGAAATGCAAAACTGAGTGAGTGGGCGGGGCGGGGGTGGAGGTGACGGTGGGGGGTGCAGTGGTGGAGAGTTACGAGGGGGAGTGGTGAAGGGGGGGTCTAGGGAGGTGGATGTGGGGTGGAAGGGGGCAGGAGGTGGAGTGAAGTGGTGGGGGACCGGTGGTCGAGGGGAAGGGGGGGGGTTCCGCAATACTATATATATTTGTCTACATTAATTTGTAACAACGCTTAGAGAAATTTCTCTAAAAAAATTACCGTCTTGCCTAGAATCGAACCGACGAACTTTTGAATTAAGGGCATTAGCTCTAGCCATTACACCATTGAAACATTAATAATTATATCTTCATTTCTGTTACTAAAACTATATTTTTTTATTTAGACTTGTATCGAGATAATATTGTATTCTTATTGAAAATGAAAAAACACCAATAGATTTTAAATTAAGAAACATTAAATATATATTAATTAATGAGGCAAATTTGAAATATAATTCTCAGCTCGGATTTTAAACTGATGGCTCCAATCGATTTTCATTAACCAGGCAAATTTGAAATATAATTGTAATTTTGAAATGAAAGACTCCAATTCATTTTAAATTAAGAAACATTAAATATATTCATAATTATTCCCCCCCCTCCCGCCACTCAAAAATTAAAGAGGCGAAACTTTTAAGAGACGATGTATTTTCGGTAGTTTACGGGTATACGTTTGGAGTGTGGTTTTTTAAGAGGAATAAAATTTTTGGGCCGAGACGCTGCCCGCCAGGGCACCAGCTCCTAATTATATACTTTTAACTGAAGCAAAAATTTACCGGAAATCGCTCTTGGTGGCCAGGTACTAAACATAAAATAAGTGAACCAGTAGTGGACACCCCAAAACACACCCCTCAAAGCGGACACCACAAAACACCCGTAAGTTTAAAATAAGGGCAATTAGGCCCACAAATTCTTTACGTTATAGTTGGCCACTCTTTGCAATACTTTTCAAAAATGCGATGGAATTGCAGCAGACAGAATTTGGGGCCTATTTGCCAACATTGTAAACACTAAATGTTTCAAGGTGTCCACTTTTGGGTCACTTATTTTATATTAAGTACCTGGAGCCACCGAGCGATGGTCGGCAACTTTTGCTTCAGTGAAAAGTTATATATTAATATTATTTTTAATTTAAAATTCTGATAAAAACTACCCCGTCACTGCGCACCAACCACGGCATCCCACCCCTGGACCCCACCCTCAAAACCAGCCTCTCTACGCCCCCCTTTTTTTTTAAATGGCTAAGCCGATATATATAAAATGTATATATTTTTAAAGCTTCTTTATTTAGCTTTTCATTAAATTATATGATCTGATTGGCTGAACTCGAAAAAATAACTCATTAGATAAAAGTGCATACAAAATAATTTTTTATTGTTTGCATTTCTAAAATTTGGCGGCACACAAAAGTGCCGCGGCACAGTGGTTGAGAATCACTGCTATAGAAAATATAACTTATATATGAAAGTAAAAAACCACAATCCATTTCGCCATTTTTTAGCTTTACCATACAGGGTATGTGTCAAGTATTTATTGTATTCATGCATGAAAAAAGTGTTGTTTTTTTTCGAAATATCTCAAAAACGCCTGAAACTATTTTGATTAAAAAAAAATTGGGTGAAACCATGGAATTTCGGTCTACAAAAAGCCCTGAATGAACATCGAAAAAATTATATTTTTTGAGATAATAATTGTTTTGTCAAAATGTCTGTTAGTCTGTGCGTTACCATATTTTTGGTGTAGCTCAAAAACTAGTTTGAATATCGAAACCAAATTTCACACATAGTTTTGGTCCATTGATTTTTCGTTTATTGGGCCACGCAGGTGGGGCCTCCACTAACAAGAAATATTTACATAGTCGGGTGAATTTAATTATAGGAGTATTTACATAATTATAGGAACATTTACATAATATATTTACAATTTTTTTTTCTTTATACAATTTCTAGCGCATGGCGATTTCCCTATAAGTTCTCCTGTTGAAGCTATAAAAATTCATCAAAGAACCCCTCATCGCCCTGAAGGTCATATCGCATAAAGTTCTCTGGGAAATTCCCAGGGCGACAAGGGGAGGCACCGCTTTATGCCACCACACTCCCTTCCACGAGAGTGTGATGGCTTCAACTCTCACAGAACCCGAGCCCACCCCAAACCTTGCTGCAATGTTGCTCACCAGACTGAGTTGCCCTTATAATAATTGATTTTGTTTCTGTGGGCAACCCCCAGTCCGAGGAGCGCTGACACTATCTGCACATCCAGAACCCACACCGTCCCCGACCCGTCACTTCTCCAGCGATGTCTGGCTTCCTGTTCCCGGTCGAGCTCTGATATAAATATTATTAATTGCTGATTAGATTTTGTGTGTACATTGACCCAAAATTAAGAGGGAAGAAAGGGGGGCTATGAATTAAAAATCTAGGCCGTTTGAGCAAATTCAACCAAATTTTGTATACATCAGAACACGTCATCTTATTTCCTTGTGAAATGTCTTTATGTTCGACATTATTTTCCATCAAAAGTGTAAATAGTACAAGAAAGTGTGAATAAATAATATTACTTGTCTATTATTGTGTTTACTGATTTATATATTTATTTGTTATTATTATTATTATTTCTCAATTTCTCAATCAATAATTTCAAACTAAATTGCTTTAATGGGGTATTATTTATTTTTTTATAGAAAACTATCGGAAGGGCGAATCTCCTTTTTACTTTACCATACAGGGTATTGTATTGTATTGTATTGTTTTTTTCCTTCTTTTTTTCAAAATATCTCAAAAACGGCTGAAACTATTTTGATTAAAAAATTGAGCAAAACCATGGCATTTGGCTCTACTAAATAAGCTCTAATAAGTGAACATCGAAAAAATTATATTTTTCAAGATAATAATTGTTTTGACAAAATGTCTGTTAGTCTGTGCTTTACCAAATTTTTGTGGACGAGCTAGCTTAAAAATTAGTGTCAATATCAAAACCAAATTTCACACATAGTTTTGGTCCATTGAGATTAAGAGCTGATTAGATTTTGTGATATTGACCCAAAAATTAAAGGGTGAAGGAGGGGGGCTACAAATTAAAAAATCTAGGCTGTTTGAGCAAATTCAACAAAATTTTGTATACATAATCAGTGGGACATCAGAAGTATAAAAATGCAAAAACTAACCCCCTGCGACATGATTACAAATAATTTTAGGGCCTAGGTTGTATGATAAAGTCAAGTGGATGGCCACATCAGAACACGTCATCTTATTTCCTTATGAAATGTATTTATGTTCGACATTATTTTCCATCAAAAGTGTAAATAAATAATATTACTTGTCTATTATTGTGTTTACTGATTTATATATTTATTTGTTATTATTATTATTATTTCTCAATTTCTCAATCAATAATTTCAAACTAAATTGCTTTAATGGGGTATTATTTTTTTTTTTCAGAAAACTATCTGAAGAGAGAATCTTCATTTTTTCTTTTCTTTTCGAAGATAATAATAGCAAGACAATTGAAGTATAATGTGTTTGATGATGGTCGTGTGCAGAGAGCGGGTCAAAGTGCCGGGTTTCGAATTAATTCCCCCCCCCGTGATTACCGACCGGCTACTTGGCTGGCTGGCTGGCTGGCTGGGCTCTTTTTCTTTCTCTTTACCGAAGCCGAAATCGGAAACCACACCATGACCATTGATTAGGATTCAATTGCCGGGAGACCTCGACCCTTGCCGTAATATAGGTACATGCGCACTGCGCAATGAGACCCAACGGCTATAATCATCCTCTCTAATCATACCAATTCCTTTCCTATTAAATACATATTTTCAATTCAACTACTGTGCTCATGAATTCACTATTTCAGAGAGAATTTCTTTATGAGAAATTAATTCCGTGTTGAGGGAAACAAACGAAATTTTTCTCAGCTTACACTCACACACAAAAAAAAACAACAAAAAACATTCTCTAGAACAAATTATATTCTACCACTATTACTAATAGTACCAGGAGGATCGAGCGTTGCTAGGTAATTTAAAATAAATAATAATAATAACCATAAAAGCTGAAATGTGATCGGTTTTATTGAAATCCGACACTTAGTTGAAATCTACTCTTATAAAACGAGCAAAAATTGTATATATATATATATATCCAATAGGGTTCACGAGCGTTGGATGAAATTCACGGATTAGGAGGGTTTTGTGTTGGACATTCGATTTGTCACGGTCTCATCTTCGGCAAAGTTGTTTTTGAAAGGTTTTTTGTTAATTGAAACAATTATTCACAGGCGGTTGTCTCAATAAAAATGTATAATTACATATTTATTCAATTTCCTTTTAATTATTAATTGGTTTTTTTAATTTTAAATTCCACTAATAGATCGTTACAAATATTATTATATATATTAAAAGTTACCCAATTTAATTGATGATCGGGAAAGAAAGGAGAGAGGAGAGAGGGAGGAGAGAGGATACCAATCGATTTGATTGGGGAATAATGGAATTGAAATAATTATCGGAAAAGAGGTTTTTTATCTAATTAGATTTTTCCTCTTATTAAAAACAAGGACTAAAGATAAATAAGGACACTCGATGGTGGAGAAGCAATCTCCGGAATCGAAGCTAAAATACAAGGTATACATTAATTAATGTAAAATAATTGGTTTAATAAAATTTATAAAAAAAAAAAAAAAAAAAAAAAAAAAAAAATTTAATTGATTGGAGGATGAGAGAATGGGATATGAGAGAGACCAATCGACTTGATTGGGGAATAATGGAATTGAAATAATTATCGGAAAAGAGGTTTTTTTATCTAATTAGATTTTTCCTCTTATTAAAAACAAGGACTAAAGATGAATAAGGACACTCGATGGAGGAGAAGCAATCTCCGGAATCGAAGCAAAAAATACAATGTATACATTAATTAATGTAAAATAATTGGTTTAATAAAATTAAAAAAAAAAAATTAATTGATTGATGGATTAAATTATAATTGTCGGAAAAGAGGTTTTTTGTATTTAATTAGTTTTTTCCTCTTATAAAAAACAAGGACTAAAAGAGAGGACAGTCGATTATGGGGAAGTTATCTCCGAAGTCGAAGCTCAAATATAATGTATACATTAATTCATGTAAAATAATTGGTTCAATAAAATTAAAAAAAAAAATTAAAAATTAAATTGATTAAAAATCGAGTTTTAAATCCCACAAATATTAAATATTAGAATTTGACAATTCAATTAATTAAAAACTGACAAATTGTTATTTAATTAAAAAAAATAATTATACGGTATTTATTTATATGCCTAAATACACATAATCTGTGGCTCCCTAGAATTCTAGAAATGCAGAAACTGGGTGTGGGTGCTGGAGGCATATGTAGGGGGTGGGGGTTACGATAGGGGTGGAGGTGGCGGGCGGGGTGTGAGTGTGGGGTTCGAGGGGGTCCAGGGGGCGTGTACTATATATATATATACCTTTTAACTTGAAGAAAAAAGTTACCGAGCATCGCTTTGGTTTAGTTTGAAACATTGTGCTACTAGCATAATCCGTGGTTTTTATCGAAATCGTTAGAGCCGTTTTCGAGAAACTGTTTCTTTATGAATAAATAAATATAATATATTACCTAACCTTTAGGTATAAGTAAATTTTTCGTATTAACATTTTAATTATTTAAAATCTTGAATGTACGCTTACATTGAATGGTTTAATTTTCTAATTATTTAATTCTGTTGGGTTAGAAACAAGCGATGCTCGGCAACTTTTTGCTTAAAGTCAAGAGCTATATATATAGTACATGACTCCTGGACCCCCACCAACGAACCCCACACTCACATCCCGCCCGTCCCCTCCTACCCCGAAACTACCCACCCCCACCTCCATCCCTACCGTAACCTCGACACCCACACGCACACCCGCCTCCCGCCCCAAAAGGCAGTTTTTGCATTTCTAGTGACCCACAGATTATGTGTATTTAGGCATATAAATAAATACTGATAATTATTTTTTTTAATTAAATAACAATTTGTCGAGTTTTATAATTAATTAAATTGTAAAATTCTAATATTTAATATTTGTGGCATTTAAAACTCAATTTTTAATCAATTAAATGGTCTAAAACCAATTATTTTACATTAATTTATGCATACATTGTTTTTGAGCTTCGACTCCGGAGATTACTTCTCCAGCATCGAATGTCCATGATCATCTTTTAGTCCTTGTTTTTAATAAGAGGAAAAAACTAATTAAATAATAAAACCTCTTTTCCGATAATTATTTCAATTCTATTATTCGATCCAATCAGGACCTCGGCACAAATCAATTAAATTGTCTACTAATTGTTTAATATAAATAATAATATATTATAATGATCTATTAGTGGAATTTAAAGTTAAAAAAACCAATTAATAATTAAAAGGAAATTGAAGTAAAAATGTAAATGAACATTTTTATCGAGACAACCAACTGATGAATAATTATTTGAATTAACAAAAAAACCATCAAAAACAACTTAGCCAGAAGATGAGACCTGTGACAGATCGAATGCCCAACACAAAACCCTCCTAACCCGTGAATTTCATCCAAATCGTTAGAGCCGTTTTCGAGAAACCGATTCTATTTATACAAGAATTGCTCGTTTTATATAATAAGGTTAATTAATTTTGCATTTGAAAACATAAAGCAACAAACAACAAAACACCTGTCGAACCATTTTTGTTTGTCTTTTTAATATTTGGCTTATTAATACAATTAGTAGTTTTTCTATAGTAGAATTTTACCAATGGCTTTAAACTCTATTTTTAATCAATTAAATAAATTAAACCAATTATTTTACATTAATTAATATATACATTGTATTTTTGCTTCGATTCGGAGATTACTTCTCCACCATCGAGTGTCCTTATTCATCTTTAGTCCTTGTCTTTAATAAGAGGAAAAATTTAATTAGATAAAAAAACCTCTTTTCCGATAATTATTTCAATTCCATTATTCCCCAATCAAGTCGATTGGTGTAATCCTCTCCATTCAATTCGTCAATCAATCAATTAAATTGCCCAACTTTTTTATTATATAATAATAATTATAATGATCTTATTGTGGGATATAAAATTAAAAAACTAATTATTTATTAAAAGGCAATTGAATAAAAATATAAATATACATTTTTATCGAGACAACCACCTGTGAATAATTATTTCAATTAACAAAAAACCCATCAAAAACAACTTAGCCGAAGATGAGACCGTGACAGATTGAATGTCCAACACAAAACCCTCCTAATCCGTGAATTTCATCCAAATCGTTAGAGCCGTTTTCGAGAAACCGATTCTATTTATACAAGAATTGCTCGTTTTATATAATAAGATTAATTAATTTTGCATTTGAAAACATCAAGCAACAAACAAGAAAACACCTGCCGAACCAATTTTGTTTGTCTTTTTAATATTTGGCTTATTAATACAATTAGTAGTTTTTCTATAGTAGAATTTTCTTTGGATGCGGGTTACCAATGGCTTTTATTTGTTTGTTAATAAAATTGTTTTATTTCGCTTTGTTGTTTGAAAAACGAGTTGATTTCGAAAATAAATTATCGTAGATTTGTGTGAATGTTGTTTGTATATATATATGGTATATCTATGTGGTATTAAATTAAACTTTTCCTTTTTTATTATTATATTTAGTTATATCGTTCGTGTTAAAAGCTGTTATTGTTGTTGTTAGAGTTAAAAAGTTGATTTTGTTGTTGTTGTTGTTGTTGCTATAAATTTAGTCAAGACATTATAAAAAAAAAACTAGGTAAATAAATTAAAATCGAAAATAAAAAATAAATAAAAATCCGTATCTTTAAGTATTTTAATAAAAAAAAAATAATAATTTATTATGTTTTCACATGCACGCATACACGGGGATCGTCTTCTTTAAGTATTTCGTTATTTTCCTCTTTTCATGTTTTAATTTATCTAAAATTTTGTGATTAGAAAAGTCAAAATTTTGTGCCGCAGGCTATAGTTGAATTGGTAAGTATATACATTCAAAATTTGGTACCGCGACATTTCAGCCCCCGACAAAATATCCCCCGACATAATATCTTCTGACAAAATATTCCCCAGTATAAGGGAGAATACAAAAGAGATTAAGTGAGAAGCTTATAATCATAGTTTTGAATAATATAAACAGACTTTCATATTTTGGCGGCTAATTAGCCGTTTGAAAGTGCTGCTGTCTGTCGTTAGATTTTCTAGCTAACAATTTATTATTTTTACTATCTATAATATAGTATTTATCATCTATATTTACTTATTTATCGTCTATGTTTACATTACACAATTATTGATTGTTTGTTAAAAGTGTTATTAATCATTATCGTTATTAATTATTATTATAATATTGGGCGAAAATATAGCGCCCCAAACACACCCCGCCCGACGATTGGCTGGTTCGGTTTTCAATGTGTGTTTGATTAGAAAAAAAATGGGAGCCCGAAACACACCCCGCCCGGACTAAACTTACGGAGGTTCGGTTAATATATATTAACCGAACCGGAGTCGATTTGCATTACTCATAAGATTCACGAGAGGAACAGTTATTTTGTCATGAGATATTTTGTCTGAAGGATATTTTGTCGGGGGCTGAAATGTCGAGGAATCCAAAAATTTTCGTTATAATTAATTATACCGTATTTAAAATTTAACCTTTTAAATTTAAAGTTTGTTTCTTATTAAAAATCGACATTAATGAGACACTAAATACACTATGAAAGATTTTTTGAAAAAATTGCAGTTTTCATTCCGGCACTGATTACTATTTATCCAATTAACTTTGTTTTAATTGTAGAAAATTTAATCTAAGTTTAAAAATGTATAGAATGGTCTTTGTCGAAAACGTGCTCCTTCGTGGTCAAAATGGGAAAAAATCGAAAAAAGTGCGAGTTTTTGGGTGATCCAGGGGCTGCCGAGGTCGAAAACTTGGATTTTGCGCTTGAGCCCGAATGGTTAGTCGGAGAAAAAAATCCTAAAAAATAAAATTTGTAGAAAATTTTATGAACTTTTATTTTGAATATGAAGGTTATTTACGAAAAGTTGATAGTTTTCTAGTTATAAGCGAAAAACCGCTAAAAATGGAAATACGAGCCCCGTCCCATCTCAATTGGCCCACCAATATTTTTCTTTTTAAATAAAATTATGCTAATTCACGGTAAATTTAATTTAAATATTTATTTTTATTATCATTTGGAACAACATTTTAAACAATTTAAAACATTGTATTGTAACATTTAAGCTTAAAATTATTTTTTAATTGTTAAAAACATATTTTTATATAAAAAATAGATCTTCGCTTTTCACGATTTTTTTTTAAGAATCTTTGAATATGTGAAAATAATCAAGTAGGATTTGCCTTTTTCCAACAAAAGAAAGTTTGTTTTGTTTATTATTAGTAAAAATGACTCGTGGAAAAGTTGTTGATGAAAAAATTTGCTCAATTATTATCACTTTATTTAAAAAGGGAAAATCAAACTCGGAAATTGGCAATCTAGTTAATTTATCAAAGTTTACTGTCAGAAATATTATTCGAGTTTATAAAACAACGGGTACAATAGCTACAAAACCTCGATATACGTCGAAATCCAAAATATCAGATGCTGATATACGGGCATTGAAGAAGATTATTAGAAAAAACAGGCGTTCGAATATGGTGAAATATCTGTTCTTTGGAGCGATGCTGTGGGGCCAAGTGTTTCAAGATCCACGTGCAATAGAGAAGCCCTTAAGTTAGGTTTTAAAACTTACAAGGTAATTTTATTGCAACTTAGTCCATTTTTTTTTTTTTTTGTAATTTTACTAATTTCTTTTAGGCGAAAGAAAAGCCACTCTTGACATTAAAACAAAATAAAAACCGGCTTAAATGGGCTAAAAGCCACATTAATGGAATAGTGTCCCTTGGAGTTATGAGTCTCGTTTTGAAGTTTTTGTTGGGGTCAATCGAAGCAGAGTTATTCGTCAGAAAAATGAAGCTTGTTTAAAAAAGAAAGTAAAATTTCCTGCTTCAGTTATGGTATGGGGTTCAATGTCTGCTAGAGGCGTTTGAAAACTTCACTTCATTGATGGAATTGTAAACACCAATAAATAGTTAGAGATTTTGAAAAAATCGTTACTTCCAACAATGGCTTTAAAATAAAACAATGGTTTTAAATTGTTTAAAATGTTGTTCCAAATGATAGTAAAAATAAATATTTAAATTAAATTTACCGTGAATTAGCATAATTTTATTTAAAAAGAAAAAAATATTGGTGGGCCAATTGAGATGGGACAGGTTTCGTATTCACCTTTTTTTGCATTTTATACAATGTTGCCTTACGAAATTTTGGTTGAAGACCTCAGATTTGGATTCAGCGCCCACATATATATGCAAAAATCAGAACTATCCTAAAACTTTCTTGATAAAAATACAATTTAAATGGACTAATGTTGCGTTGGCGAAGGAGAAAATAAATCCGGCGCAGGTGTAAGTAGGGTAATGAGTGTAATGGGTCACGTCGCGCTTTAATTCTCCAGAGAGTTCGATGCCAACCAGCAGGTGCAAAAGACCCCACGACTCCAGGCAGCCAGTGCTGGACAAGGAAAACCAGACAGAGAGAAGGAATCGAAATCTTTTTCTAATATTCATTGTGCTATTAATCGTCCAGATTACAGAGTGGATTAGACGGCTTTTTAGAAGGGGGGGGGGGTCCAGCATTAACAAGAGTTGGAGGAAAAAATGAAATCTCTCTCTATCTTTTTCTTATGGGAGATAAATAAATTATTGTGTCAAAAGTTGCCACAATTCACTAGTTTTTTTTTTTTTTTTATTCAATCCCTTAACTCACTCTTTTCTAACTCATATTCTTCTTCTTCTCTTTGATATGCACGTAAGCTTAAAAAAATAACACAGTGAGAAAGATAGAAGAGAAAATTGAAAACTGGTTTTAACTTGGGTGAAATAAAAAAATAAATGTTCATTGTTTATGTGTGAAGAATAAAAGAATAAAATAAGCCGGTTAGCCAAGTGGGGGACCATGGCCAGTTTAAAATATGGGGGCAGTGCTGCCGCGAGCTTTTATTTGAATGTACTATGCATTTTTAACCGACTTCAAAAAAGGAGGAGGTTCTCAATTCGACTGATTTTTTTGTGTCTATGTTAACTCATATCTTCACCAATTGTGAACCGATTTTGATGATTTTTTTCATTGCGTTCAGTATAGTTTCCGATTGGTCCCATTTTTTTCATTGACCTTTTTTGTTATGTTTGTTCTTGTTAATGAACCGATTTTAATTATTCTTTCTGCGTTATGATCAGTATAGCTACAGGATAGTCAAGATATCTATTTATTTATTTTAGGTATGTTCAGCGAGAACTTTATGCCACGTGGACCGATTTCGATGATTCTTTTCTGTGGAAAGGGGCTACCTTAGGGGTGGTCGTATATTAATTTGGTCAAGTTCTGATGATATGATCAATGATAAAATAACGTACATCTCCAATTCTTATCAGCAAATAATCGAAATTATAATAAATAAAATCTTTTATAAAAAACAATCTTAAAACATTCATTTAAAACCCGCAAACGTTTCGAGAGAATTTCTATATTTATCATTTTTTTGATTCATTCCCTCAACGCTTTCTCTTACGAGATGCATACAAAATATTATATTAAGTCACTATTAATAACATCACTAAAAAAGAAAAATAAAAATAATTTTTATAAAAAAAAAACCGACTTCAAAAAAATTAAATGCAACAAATAAAATAATAAAAACTCAAAAAATAAAATAAAATGCACTAAAAGGTATAAAATTATCTTATTTCGTTACAACTAAACGATGAAATTGTTCCATGAAATCAGTTTTTGAAGTCGGTGCCAAACATATACATTTTATGAATCGAACTCGATTGATCTTACTTAGTACGATTGGCGGGCAAGCTGGCTTATATAGTTTGTTTGGCACCGACTTCAAAAAGTGATTCATGTTAATATTTCAGTAGTTTAATCTTATCATATTAAACGAGCAAAGTTTGTATATATACAGGATGCATAGGAAAGTCCTTTAACCTGAAAATACTTGCGAACGGAGAGTGCTACAGCCACGCAAGTGAGGTAACTGTATAGTAAAAGCGACTATACCCGACCTAATGCAAACGACACCAGCGCCCCTAGTGGCGAAATGTGGAAGTAAACCATTGCAAATCGAAAACGAAAAGAGATAGAGCAAAATTTCCAACTAGAAAGTTTTAGAGCATCAATTAATTAGTACATATATAGTGTATATATATATATATATATATATATATTTATTTTTTTATTTTTAAGCCTTTATTGGTTCAAATTACATTTTACATTTAACATTGTATATACATTTTAATTATTTACTATCCTTATTATTACAATCATAATTTTTATTTTTTAACTATAATAAAATACATTTGTTTTCATTTTTAATTTAAACTATGTACAA
Source organism: Forficula auricularia (assembly GCA_024734495.1). Lineage (NCBI taxonomy): Eukaryota > Metazoa > Arthropoda > Insecta > Dermaptera > Forficulidae > Forficula > Forficula auricularia. Next base: position 3,104,486 of record JALMQS010000073.1, read on the forward strand.
GTTATAAAGGAACCAGGCCCCGAGGAGCGCATAGGCCTCTCCATGGTCTTCCAAGTGTCTCTGTTTCTTGCCACTCTCATCCATTCGACTCCGGTCACTCTCCACTAGTTCGTCATTCCACTCTTCTTGCGGTGGTCTTCCTCGCGATCTTTTCCTGTCTAGAGGACACCGCTCAGTTAAATTTTTGGCCATCTTTCATCCTTCATTCTAGCAATATGCCCCGCCCATCTCCATTTACTTTTTCTTAAGTCAATGCTAATATTTCTCATTTTTGTAATTCTATATAGATCTTCTATTTTATGTCTGTCTATTTTTCTGCAGCCAAGGATACTTCGGATCATATTTCTTTGGGCTATCTCGAGTTTTTGTACCGTTAATTCAGTAGGCGACCATGTTTGACTTCCATATAGTAATGTAGGAAATACACATGTTTTTAGAGTTTTGATCTTTGTGTCCAGTTTAATTTGCTTATTTTTTAATATGAATTTTAAAGACCAGAACTTGTTCCAGGCTAATCCTATTCTTCTGTTAACTTCATGTTTGGTCTTCTCTTTAAAAGATAGTTTTTGTCCCAGGTATATGATGTTTTTTTTTGCAAACAATAGGTGGTTTGCTTGCCTCGTATTCAATATCTTTCTGTATAGCATTTGTTAATATAAAAGATTTGTTGTTATTTATTCTTAAGCCTATATTTTCACTTGCTTTGTTCATATCTTTAATCATTATTACCATATCATCTAGTGATGTTGCTATCAGAACGATATCATCCGCAAATCTTAAATTGTTGATATATTTTCCATTAACCCTTAGACCACTTTATTTTCCCAGTTCAGATTGCGAAACATTTCTTCTCAGAGCACAATTAAACAAGGCCGGTGATAGTGGTTCGCGCTCATCTAACACCTCGCTTGACAGGGGAAGAACTGCCCAGGTTCTTCTAGGACAATTCTCGCTTGAAGCGCTTTATAGATGTTTTAATTAATTCAATGTATGTTGGATCTACACCTTGAGATTTCAGTGACTTGGGAATATATATTCTTGGTGGACAGAATCAAATGCTTTTTCGAAATCTATAAAAGCCAAATGAGATATCAAGTTTGTATTCATTTGCTTTTTCGATGATAATGTTAATTGAATGCAGGTGCTCACAAGTTGAGTATCCTTTTCACGAATCCGGCTTGTTCTGGTGGTTGTGATTCGTCTAGTATCTTTTCCAATCTATTATTTATTAGTTTCATAAAAAATTTTTCCTATGTTAGATCGTTAAAGTTACTAGGTCTATAATTTTTTGATATCATAGAGGATCACCTTTTTTAAATATAATAATTATATTAGAATATTTCCATTGTGATGGGAATTATTTGGGTATTTAATATATTATTAAATAATTTCGATTAATGGACTTTTAATAATTTCAATAGAAAATTTTAGTATTTCGTTTTTTATACCATCCAGCCCTGACATTTTTTTCTGTTTTTAAATTTTTTATTATTTTTACTACTTCGCCTTCCAAGAATTCTGGCATTTTTTGATTTTGGATATTTTGATCTTTTAATTCTATAGAGGATTCTGATTTATTATATAATTTTTCATAGTAATTGGTTGCTATTTTATTAATTAATGAACGATTATATTGAGGTTTTTTGTCTTTATCTAATAGGAATGGAATCATTGATTTATCAGAGGAAATATTCTTTTTAATTTTTTTAATTGAAGTGTGTGGTTCTATTAATAATTTTATTATATTATCAATATAATCTTTTAGATCTTTTTATATGGTATTTAACTAGTTTACATAATATATTGTGCTCAATTCTATTTTTTATACAATTTCTCTCTGTTTTTAACTTATTCCTTTCCTTTATTAAATTTTTAGTGTGTTCGGTCAGTCTTGGTATAGATTTACATTTAATTAATGAATCTGATTGCAGCATGAATAAATTTTTTTCAAAATTGTCGTATTGGGTTTGAATTTCTTTATTTTCAGTGAGGTCAATTTCTTTAATATCACATTCGAACTTTGTAATCATATCGGTTTGTATATTTTGAAAATTAAATATAGTATTTTTATTCCAATCTGGATTTGGTCTTTTGATAATTATGTTTATGGGAACTTCAATTTTTATCAATCGATGATCTGTATAGAACGTGAAGTTATTCACCACTTCAAATCTCAAAATCAGATTTAAATGAGGAGCTAAGATGAAATCAATTTCGTTTTTTATATATTCCGTTTGGGGCTATCCAAGTCCATTTTCTACCTTTTCTTTTTTTATAAAATGTATTTATTATTTTTAAATTGTTTTCCTGGAATATTCATAAAATATATATATATATATATATATATATATATATATATATATATTATATCCGGTCAGGTTCTCTAAAACGGCTCTAACGATTTGGATGAAATTCACTGGTTACGAGGGTTTTGTGTTGGGCGTTCGATCTGTCACGGTTCTCATCTTCGGCTAAGTTGTTTTTGATGGGTTTTTTGTTAATTGAAACAATTATTCACAGGTGGTTGTCTCGATAAAACTGTTTATTTACATTTTTATTCAATTTCCTTTTAATAAATAATTGGGTTTTTAATTTTATATCCCACAATTAGATCATTATAATAATTATTATAATATTAAAAGTTGGGGAATTTAATTGATTAAAAATCGAGTTTTAAATACCACAAATATTAATTTGACAATTTAATTGACAAACTCAAAAATTGTTATTTAATTAAAAAAATAAAATTATACCGTATTTATTTATATACCCATATACACATAATCTGTGGACCACTGAAGGCTAGAAATGCAAAAACTGGGTCTGTGGGCGGGGGTAGATGTGGGGGTGCAGGAGGTGGGCTGCAGTGCTGGGGGTCCGGGGAGGAGGTATGTGATTTCGGGGACGGAGTGGGGGTATAGGGGTGGGGTGAACTAATGGGGGTCCGGGTCGCGAGGGGTGGGGTTCTGGGATTAATACCATATATAGATACGAGCTTTTCGTGCGTGCCTTCGGCACGCCCTCGAAGCTCGGCCTTCCGGGCTGGTGCCCTGGCGGGCAGCGTCTCAGGTCCAAAATTTTTATTCCTCTTTTTTTTCTATAATCTACAGCATTGTGATATTTTTTGTGTGGAAATATGTAGATTTATTTAAATAAATGGGATTGTGTGAGGAGGAGAATTATATTATATCATTTTTTTTTTAAATTTGGGATCGATAATCGACATAAGGCTCCAAACATTTAAAAGAGATCAATCAGGTGTTGTTTGTATGACAGGCTGCTCCCTCCAGTATTGCCATGAGAAACTCGGGCATGCGTGTCTTAAGTCGTTCAATTTTGTAAAAATCAAAAAATAAGAATAACAAAATTTAGATTTTTAATAAATTATAAAAAAGTGGCAAATTTTAAAAAATAAACAAATAATATATAAAATATAAATCAAATAAGATGTGATTAATTTCTTTTTCTGTGCGCAAAGAAAAGCGAATTGAATATTTAATTTTTGAGTGGTGAGGGGGGGGGATAATTATGAATAAATTTAATGTTTCTTAATTTAAAATCAATTGGAGTCTTTCATTCCAAAATTCGAGTTTCAATTACAATTATATTTCAAATTTGCCGCAAAGACGGCATCAGCGCTCCCTGACGGCAGCATAACGTCAGCGTTGCGGCAAATTAATCTAGACAAATATATATAGTATTAACTGAAACAAAAATTTACCTAGCATCGCTCGGTGGCCAGGTACTTGTAACTAAATAAGATAAATATTTTATACCTTTTAGTGAATTTTGTTTTATTTTTGAGTTGTTAATTAATTTTTTTGAAGTCGGTTTTTTTTCCAAAATTCTTTTTTAATCTCTCTTTTGTTTCCAAATATATTTTAAGTGAAGAGAGTACGGGTGGGGGTAACTGGGCTAGTTGAGGCCAATTCTGGAATTTTAAGGCTCAAAATTCATTCGGCTTTGAATCTGCAAACACGTGGTCAAAATTTGCATTCCTCTAGAAACCAAACGTAAGTATTTCCATGCTCTCTATTTATTGATCTATTAAGGTATACATTTAATATTACTAATCTTATCTTATTATATTAAACAAGCAATTCTTGCGTATATAAACCGAGTGAGTTTTTTTATCTTGAGACAGTCTTATAACTCAAAAACAGTGCATTATATAAAAAAAAGTTTTCAAGGTTATTTTTATGTCAAGTTCTGTTTTTTAAATAGAAACCTATATTTTTATGTAGGTACATATTCTGAATCTTCAAAAAAACTGAACAACTTTTATTAAAACTATTTTTTATACGACATCAAATAATAAAAAATATTAAATCAATTAGATCTCAAAAAAATCGTAATAATTATTTTTAACAATTATTCAACTTAATTATGAAATAATAATAATCAAATAATTAATTATTAAATAAATATTTATTAAATTGAAAAGTCACAAGAATGAAAATAAGTGCTTATAATTATATTAAAACTTCGTTATAGTCAGATTAAAAGATTATTTTCTACTTAATAGAGCTAATTAAAATTCTTGAGTTTAAAAAAGTTTATTTCTAGTGTCAATCCAGTAGATAGTTATATTGTATTACCATAATAAAAATGGAGCATTTTTTGATGAAGACAGAATAAAAATGGTATTAATTTATACGGTAAATGTAGAAGAATTGTTATGGGGCTGGCATTGAAATGGATGCCTAGCGTTTTCCTGATAGGAATACACCCTCACAAGCTTCATTTTATTTTGTTGTAAATATGTTTAAAGAAAAAAAAACAATAAATGTAAATGTTACGAATAACCTGAATCAGGCCAAAATAACGAAATGTGAACTGCAATTCGCCCAAAAGACTTGTGATACACTCTGGAATGTCTCAGAACAGTGTAGTAAAATGATTAAATTATTTATTTAATAATTAAATATTTGATCATTATTATTTGATAATTAAGTTGAATGATTGTTAAATATAATTATTAGAATTTTTTTGAGATCTAATTAATTTAATATTTTTTATTATTTTATTTCGTATAAAAAATAGTTTCATTAAAAGTTGTTCAGTTTTTTTTTGTAGATTCAGAATATGTACATTTTTCATTTAAAAAACAGAACATGACCTCAAAATACCCTATGAAAGCTTGTTCTAGGTCAACAAACACATTGCATAGTTTAGTTTCCCCCCTTGATATAAATAAACTTTTATTTGAAACTTTTTTCAAATAATGCACTGTTTTTGAGTTATAAGACTGTCTCAAGATAAAAAAAACTCACCCGGTATATATCCAATCGGGTTCTCGAAAATGGTTCTCTAACGATTTCGCTAAAAATTGGTGTACTTATCAAATGTCATGAGTTATTAGTCGTGTATAGATTTTAATCTTATTGAAATAAAGGAACCTGGTGTAAATTAGTCATGTAGTAAAAGAAATATTTTATTCGTCTATCTCGAATACATTGTAATAGAGTGATGAAGAGGGCAAAGCCCTCGAAACTATAGTCTCGTTATAAATAAATAAAATTTATAATTCCAGCAGAAGACACACTCTTTTATTGTCTCCTTCAATTTTATTCGTCCATATTTCGTCTTCGAAAAGTCGTAGAGCCTTAAAATTTGAAACTCAAGCTATTTAGAGGCGAAAAGTTACATCGCATCGCTCGGTTCTCCATGCACTGAGACAGTCTCTTTAGTCTTAAAAGATTCGTGAATTTTTTTCTTTATTTTTTTAAATTCAAATTAACTACCTACTATACCGATTTATCAGAAATTTAATTATTTCGATATAAAATATTAGATCTATAGAGTTGAAATTTAGTATAAACATAAATTTTCAAATAAAAAATCTTATTATATTAAATTATTATATTAAACGAGCAAAAAGTGTATATATAACAATCACTCACCTTGACCCCAAAATCCTATACCACTACACTTCGCCTCTAAAAGCGGAAAACTAGACCTGTTAGAATCAACCGAAATTAAGAAAGCTATAATTGAAAAAGATAAAATTCTCAATAACCAGCAGGACATTAGAAATTCCACAATAATAGATCTACTAATTAACAAAAATTAAAAAAACTTAACCTCAGTCTCTCTCAAATATATACTATTTCCCAAATTACAATCAAAATTAAATTCAAATCACGCGCCTTCAGTCTTCTAAAATAAATGACATTTTGATATATGAGATAACCACAAAAATTGTTGTATATTGTAATTTATCTCATCTAATTTATCCCTATTATGTTTTATCTTAATTCTTCATCTCTATATGTTATTTAGGCTTATTTGTAAATTGATATTTATAATTAATTTTGTGTCTATGACTTAAATTTGTAATTTTATTTTCTAATTTAATTCTAAAAAGACTTTATATTTATACTTGTAATTTTTATTTATATTAATATTCATATTTACTTAGATTTCTTATATTTACATTTATATATTTTATAATTAAAAAAAGAAAAATCTTTGTAAAACAATTTTTTAAATTTTAAATTTTCATTGGTGTTTTTCTTGTGTTAGGTTGGTATGTAAGATTTGAATGTTATATTTTGTTATATTGGTAACCATGATTTGAATGTCAAGAATGGCGACCACTCGTTCAATTATTATTAGTATTAACTTGTAAACTCCTGATGATGGACTAATAATCCGAAATATATTGAGTTTGTATAAACCTCTTTGAGTTTTATTTCATTCACTGTGAAACTACACACCCTTTACTTTATTAACTAACATCATGTTTCACCTAAAACCTACACCACTTTCCATAAGTAAAAAAAAAAAAAATATATGTATATATATATATATATATATATATATATATATATATATATATATATATATATTCGGTCGGGTTCTCTAAAACGGCTCTAACGATTTGGATCAAATTCACTGGTTAGGAGGGTTTTGTATTGGACATTCGATCTGTCACGGTCTCATCTTCGGCTAATTTGTTTTTGATGGGTTTTTTGTTAATTGAAACAATTATTCACAGGTGGTTGTCTCGATAAAAATGTTTATTTACATTTTTATTCAATTTCCTTTTAATAAATAATTGGTTTTTTTAATTTTTATATCCCACAATAAGATTATTACAATTATTATTAGGTATATATTAAAAGTTGGGCAATTTAATTGATTAAAAATTGAGTTTTAAATCCCACAAATATTAATTTGACAATTTAATTGATGAACTCAAAAATTGTTATTTAATTAAAAAAAAAATTATACGGTAATTATTTATATACCTATATACACATAATCTGTGGGCCACTTAAGGCTAGAAATGCAAAAACTGGGTGCATGGGCGGGGGTGCAGGAGGTGGGTTGCAGTGGTGTGGGGTCAGGGGGGCGGTACGGGGTTTCGGTGGTGGGGGTGTAGGTGGGGGTGGGGTAGGGGTGCGATGGTGTATAACTATCTACTGGATTGACACGAGAAATAACCTTTTTTAAACTCAAGAATTTTAACTAGTTGTAATAAGTAGAAAATAATCTTTTAAATCTGAGTATATTGAAGTTTTAAGGTCATTATAAACACTTATTTTCATTGTTGTGACTTTTCGATTTAATAAATATTTAATTAACAATTAATTATTTAATCATTATTATTTGATAATTAAGTTGAATAATTGTTAAAAATAATTATTAAGATTTTTTTGACATCTAATTAATTTAATATTTTGTTTATTTGATGTATAAAAAATAGTTCTCATGAAAGTTGTTCAATTATTTTTTGTAGATTTATCAAATGTACAGAAATTATAGGTTTCTATATAAAAAACAGAACTTGACCTCGAATTTCAAAAACAGTAGCGTAGTTTAGTTTCCTCCTTGATATAAATAAACTTTTATTTGAAACTTTTCCATATAATGCACTGTTTTTGAGTTATAAGTCTGTCTCAAGATAAAAAAATCTCACCCGAATTCCATTAAGTAGGGATCCAGGGAGGATATATAATCCTTTTTTCTTTTCTCTTACATAAATTGGAACATAATAATAGATAATAACTAGAGATGAAACGGATATTCGGTAACTATCCGGTAACCTGCCTATCCGGCTCAAATTTTAAGTCCGGCCGAATACCGGATAAGAAACGAGTATCCGGCCGGATACCGGATTTCAAATAAATACAGCATAAAGATTGAAGGCACTTTATTTAACAGAGCTCATGAATTTTTAATAACAAAACAAAATAATTAATACTCAAACTGCACTAAGGGCAAATTATGATAAATAAATACCAATTTCTCTGCGTTCAAAGGCAACAGACGGTTTCACTTGTCTTCGTATACAAGGTCAGCTTCCGAAAAAAGTCTTTCGCTATAAACGCTGCTGCAGGGCGCTGAAAGATAAACTCTAGTAAACTTCGTTAAGTTTGGGTATTGTACAGCATTAGCTGACCACCAAATATAAGGATCACGATCGCGACCAATGCGCAAAAATACTAATAAAATTACCACAAACTCAAACAACAAGAACACGTTTTTCATAACCTCTTATGAACGTATTTGCAATCAATTCAAGAAGACAATAATGCGCTAATGTCACTCATAAACGAAAGGGCCCGAAATCACCCGAGTCCACCCGATCGCTTAGTGAATCACTCTTGTAACGAGTCGCCACTCGACTATGTTCGGCCGGTTATTCGGTGGCCGGATATTCGGTATTCGGTTTCCGGCACAACATCTATCCGTTTCATCTCTGATAATAAACTTCTTCTTTTCTGTCTATGTTTCAGATTTCATAATGATTTTTATTACACGAAGAATGAACAAAATGAAAATGAATAAGCTGTTTGAAGTTCTCCTGGAGGGACTGGAAGAAAATGCTGGAGTGGAGGAGAAGAAGGAAATTGTAAATTCTATCCTCCCTGTGCATAAATACAAATTGCTGGATTGGTTCCTCGCTGATGATGATCTTAGCGAAGAAATCCGTTTGAATTGTCTGCCTATTTTCCTTGACGAGAATACAAAGTATTTTGAATTTTCACAAGAGACAGAAAATCAAAGTACTGCGAAATCGCTTTTGGAAATAATCCCGAGATACTCTCCGAATGTAGAAACGGTTGATTTGAGTTTCGTGTTGATCGAACCTGAGAACATCGAGATTTTCAAATTGTTTCTGAAACAAACCACCCACATGAAATATTTGCGGGTGCGTTGTGAAGGCCTCCAGAATTGTGCAATAAAACAACTTTTGTTAGAAGAGGATTTTAACCAGCATGACCAGCATGTTCAAAATGGACTGTTAAAAATCCAATGCCTCAACCAAACTGATTTAAAAGCTTCAGAGTGTGCTAAAATTTTAAAACTTTTACCTAATTTGATAAATTTTGGTTTTGACTTTGATGGGCTATCTCAACTGGTGACCTGTGATATTGATGATGACGATGAACTTATCAATAAATTATCTAATATATGTTTTTTTAGTGATGAAGGAACAAGCTTACAAACTTTGGAACATTTTGTAAGATTCTGCCCAAATGTAACAGAAATTTATCTATCTGACCCAAATGCCCATGTTATTCGAAATCTTTCAAAATTCCCCTTACTCAACCGAATATCTTTATCTTGTGAAGATTTCAATCAAATTAGAGAACTTATTGAATTATTAGAAATCATTGGAAACCGAATTAAATCTATGGATATAGATACCACTGACAAAATTACTATTGATCACGAAATTATCCATAAGTTATGCCCTGAATTATATTTAATAATTATTAATAGTAAGATCATTACTTTCGATTAATCTGGATAATGTATTAAATTTATGATCAACTATTAGGGTGACTTCAAAATATCTCCTAAAATAATTTATTTGTATTTTAATTTTTTTGTAATTAATTTTTAAAAATAAAATCTATAAGTAACTGGAGCCACCGAGCAATCCACGGTAACAAATATGGATCCCCCCTGAAACCAAAACCTCGCCCCCACCCACACTCCGCCCCACCCCCCACTCTTCCCTGAAAAAATGTAAACAAACTTTTTTATTGAGATTTTCATGTTTCAATAATTACTTTAATTAAGAAAAGAAAAATTAAGATGAAATTTGTCGAAGTCCAGACCTAGCCAGATCGTTTTCTCATTCTCAAAACTTGTTAATAGAGTTGGTTTCATCAAAATCGGTAGAGATGTTTTCAAAATAGAACAAAAATACAAATATATAGTACCTGGAGCCACCGATCGATGCACGGTAACCAAATTAAATAAAATACAAATATATATAGTACACCCCCCCTGGACGCCCCGAAACCACGCACCTCACCCCTACCACGCCCCACTCCACCTCCTGCACCTCACACATCCAGCCCACCCCGCACCCAATTTTTGCATTTCAAGCTTTCTAGTGGTCTACATATTATCTGTATTTTTGTTTACTCGTACATCAATTTGCCCACATGCGTTCATATTGATAAACATTATAAAAAAATAAATAGGAAAATAAAAAAAAAATAATAATCGTATAGATCTGAAATAAAAACATAAAATTAAATAAGATTTATTTCCAAGTTATATATAAAAAAGCCACTTCAACCACTTTATTTGTAAACACACCTGTTTTGTTATGAATCCACCTGTGATGTTATGATTTAGACACCTGTTAATTAAAAAAAAATCCTAATTTTAATATAATATAATAATATTTGTTATAACCTATTAGTGGGTTTTAAAATTAAAAAACCAATTAATAAATAAAAAATAATTGAAAAAAATGTAAACAAACTTTTTTATTGAGATTTCCATTTATAAATAATTGCTTTAATTAAGAAAAGATCAATTGAGATGAAATTTGTCGAGGTCCAGACCTAGCCTCTCATCCTAAAACTTGTTAATAGAGTTGGTTTCATCAAAATCGATAGAGCCGTTTTCAAAATAGAACTAAGATACAATCAAATAAACATATAAATATATAAACAAACAACATATAGGTATATAAATAAATTCCGTATATTTTTTTAATTAAATAACAATTTATCGAGTTTTATAATAATCAATTAAATTGGCAAATTTTAATATATAACAATATTTGGTATAAAGTATTCGTGGGGTTTAAAATTAAAAAACCAATTAATAAATAAAAGATAATTGAAAAAATGTAAAAAAAAACTTTTTTATTGAGATTTTCATCTTTCAATAATTACTTTAATTAAGAAATGATCAATTGAGATGAAATTTGTCGAGGTCCAGACATTCCTCCCCCACCCCCCCCCCCTCGCCACTCAAAAGTTAAAGAGGCGAAACTTTTAAGAGACGATGTATTTTCGGTAGTTTACCGGTATACATTTGGAGTGTGGTTTTTTAAGAGGAATAAAAATTTTGGACTGAGACGCTGCCCGCCAGGGCACCAGCCCGGAGGGCCGAGCTTCGAGGCGTGCCGAAGGCACGCACAGCTCGTAAAACAATAATAAAGCCTTCGGCGGGCCTTGAAGTTAGTAAATAATGAAAAAGAAGATTTTTTCGGAAAGAAGAAAATTAAATTATTCTACAATGTCGCATTTTTCATATTTTTACTTTCATAGCTCATTGCTGAATTGTGTGAGGGTGAGGGGGGTGGGGGCAAAAAACAAAATTGTAGCCCTCTCAGTAAAGATCAAAGCGCCTATATAATTTTTATAACATCATTTCATTTAGTAAGTGCCGAGGGGTGAACCGAGATTGGAATTAGTTGTACACCGTCTTTGGAATTGATTAGATAATATATTGTCTTCTACTTGGAAATTAAAGTGGAAGTAGGTGTACACGATTTTAGGTCGCGGTTTAAACTTTGTATGGAAGATTTAAAAAAGACTGTTTTGAAAAGGTGAAAAATAATTTAATTTTGCTGAAAGGAGATAACGCCATAACGCGCCAAGGGCGGATCCAGGGAGGGGGGCGGAGGGGCGACCGCCCCCCCCCCCTATAGAGGCCCGTGCCTGGCAAAAAAAAATTTGTAAAAAAAAAACATTTATTTTTTTAAAAAATTTTAAAATTGAAAATAAAGTTCTATGTGTGTGTGCGTGGGGGGGGGGGGGGGGGGGGGGCGCGTCTCTGACCCCCCGCTTGGACAATTCGATCGTGACACACTTTTGAGATAAAAAGTAGATCTTATATCCATTCTCCCCCCCCCATAAAAAATTTCTGGATCCGCCCTTGTAACGCGCCTGGCATGTCACTTAAAGTTTAAAGACCCATTCAAACTTATGCCATATATACAGTGGGCTAGCCAGAAAATTTTCATTCTGGGGGGGGGGGTCAATCCACAAAGAAAAATATTTAGTGTGATTTTTTTTTTATTAAAACAAATAGTCCAGTTAAATTGTGTTTTTACCCGGAAAGTTTTGAGAGTAGTTGTAATTTCTTCGAACCTTTATTTTTTTGGGTGTGCATTCAGCATGAATCCGAGGTTTGCTAACCAAATTTCGTGACGGAACATTGTCAAAAACAAGATTAAAAAAATCTTATTTTTTGCCGGTTTTTTGCTTATAACTCAAAAACTATCAACTTTTCATAAAAATGTTCCCTTTTAAAATGAAAGCTTATAGAATTTTCTACAAATTTCATGATTTCGGCTTTTCTCCGGCCAACCGTTCGGGCTCAAACAAGCGTTAGTTGAAAATTGCCGTATTTTTTCTGCTTTCTCAAATCCCTTTTTTTCAATTTTTTCCCATTTTGACCATGAAAGAGCAAGTTTTTGATAAAGACTATTCTATACATTTTATAAACTAGATTAAATTTCCTATAATTGAAATACAGCTTTATCTTGATTGGATATTGATAACCCGTGCCGCAATTAGGTTGAAATTTTGAAAAACTGCAATATCTTGAATTTCGTGTGACGTAATTTATGGCCGGCCCCTAATAAGTAAAAAATAAGCTGACGTGTTCTGATGTGACCATACACTTGACTTTACCATACAACCAGGCCCCTTATTATTTATATTATTTATAATCATGAAGGGGAGGGGGGTTAGTTTTTGACTCCAAGGGGCACACTGAATATGTATACAAAATTTGGTTGAGTTTGGTACAAGGGCCTAGATTTTCATTTTTTGACACTCCCTTCCCCCCCCCCCCCCCATTTTGGGCTGTTAGATTTTACATTGTTAGACTTCTGTCGGGTCCACTGATTATGTATAAAAAATTTGGTTGTGTTTACTCAAACGACCTATATTTTTCATTTTTAACCCCCCCTCCACCCCCCTTAATTTTGGGTCGATATCCACCAAAATCTCCATGGACCAAAACTACGTGTGAAATTTGGTTTCGATATTCACACTAGTTTTTGAGCTAGCTAGTCCAAAAAATTTGGTAACGCAAGGACTAACTAACAGACATTTTGACAAAACAATTATTATATCAAAAAATATAATTTTTTCGATGGTTACTTATTAGAACTTTTTTGTAGGGCGAAATGCCCTGATTTCGCTCAATTTTTTTAATCAAAATAGTTTAAGCCGTTTTTGAGATATTTTGAAAAAAAAGAAGGAAAACACTGAATGAAACAATGAAAATGTGACATTGATGGGGTCTTGAATTCCGTCTGACTTAATTTAACAGGCCGTCTATAAATTACCTACGTCACAAAGCAAGGCGGGTCTTAAATAATTATGACGTTACAAAAGTCAAATTAAAAAAAATTTAAAACATTTTTAACCGAGTTTGAAAAAAAGAAGGAGGTTATTTATTCAACGGAATGTCTGTTTTTTGTCTTTGTTTATTTATATCTCTTTACCATGTGGACCGAGTTGGATGATTTTTTAACCGACTTCAAAAAAGGAGGAGGTTCTCTATACGACTGAATTTTTTTTTTTTGTGCCTATGTTACCTCATATCTCCGCCAATTGTCAACCGATTTTGAAAAAAAAATTTGCATTGGGTCCAGTCTAGCTTCCGATTGGTCCCATTTTTTTCGATTTTTTTCCATAGGTATTAGACCTTTTTTATTAGGTTTGTTTAGACCTAACCTCTTTGTTTATAAACCGATTTCGATGGTTCTTTTTTTATCCGAAAGGGGGTGTCTTAGGGATGGTGTCATATTAATTTGGTCAAGTTCTGATGATATGATCACTAATAATAACATCACTAAAAAGAGAAAAATAAAAATAATTTTTAAGAAAAAAATAAAAACCGACTTCAAAAAATTAAATGCAACAAATAAAAATACACTAAAAGGTAAGTATAAAATAATTATTATCTTATTTAGTTACACTAAACGACGAAATATTAACACGAAATTACTTTTTGAAGTCGGTGCCAAACAAACTATACCTATAAGCGAGCATATCCTCCAAAACGTACTAAGTAAGATCCGTCGAGTGCGATTCATAAAAGGTATAGTGTTTGGCACCAACTTCAAAAAGTAATTTCATGTTAATATTTCGTCGTTTAGTTGTAACTAAATAAGATAATAATTATTTTATACCTTTTAGTGTATTTTATTTGTTGCATTTAATTTTTTGAAGTCGGTTTTTATTTTTTTCTTAAAATTTTTTTTTGCACTGGGTTCAGTCTCGTACCTGATTGGTCCCGTTTGTTTTTTTCATTGCTATTGGATCTTTTTGTTATGTATTTTCAAGCACATGAAAAGGGAGAGGGGGTCTAAATATCTTGAATTTCGTGTGACGTAATTTATGGACTGCCCCTAATAAGTAAAAAATTACAAAATAAGCTAAATAGGAAGATTGTATGTAAGTATGTAATGATTTCTCGTCAAGTGAATGAGCCTATTATATTCGTATTTAGGCTGATAGGTTCAGTCATCAAATGGGAAACCAAATTAGCAATTTCCACCACCCATTATACCGAAACTCATTTTTTTAAATTTCTTTTTAATACCCCCCCCCCTCAACAAAGTGTCATGTGCTGTTTAAACTATCTCGAAATGTTTCTAATAAACCTATTTTGGAAACACTTTTCACATACACGTGTCCCCCCGGGCGGTGCAGTTCAATTTGTGTTCACATTTAAAATCGCATTTGAATAAATCTCTACTACTTACGGCCCTATATTCTTTAACCCTGCTGCTGGCTATATATCTATTAATATATAAGATGCCGCCTCAACAACCTGTTATTTTCGTGATTAATTTGTTGCTTTTAATGTTTGTGTTATTTATTTATTTATTTATTTTTTCTGAATCTGCTTTTAATATCGACTGATTGGGGAATTCAAATTCAAACATTCAAAATATTTAATTTTTTAATTTTTGAATAATTAAATCTCAAGAAAAATCTGTTAATTAATATATTCTAATATAGCTGCAAGGTCAGCCTTCGGCGGCCCTCTTGCTAGCCAGGGTTAGTTAGTCTGTGCGTTATTAAATTATTGTGGACGAGCTAGATCAAAAACTAGTGTTAATATCAAAACCAAATTTCACCCGTAGTTTTGGTCCATTGAGATTAAGAGCTGATTAAATTTTGGTGCATATCGAACCAAAATTAAGGGGGGGTGGAGGGGGTTAAAAATTAAAAATCTAAGCCATTTGAGCAAACACAACCAAATTTTGAATACATAATTAGTGGACCCTCAGAAATCTAAAATTGGAAAAACTAAGCGCCCAAAATGGGTGGGGAGGGCGGGGGGGTGGGGGGGGGGGTGTATGGTCAAAAAATGAAAATCTAGCCTCTTACCAAACTCAACCAAATTTTGTATACATAATCAGTGGACCCTCAGAAAATTTTGAATACATAATTAGTGGACCCTCAGAAATCTAAAATTGGAAAAACTAAGCGCCCAAAATGGGTGGGGGAGGGCGGGGAGGGGGTGTATGGTCAAAAAATGAAAATCTAGCCTCTTACCAAACTCAACCAAATTTTGTATACATAATCAGTGGGCCCACAGGAGTCTAAAAATGGAAAAACTACCCCCCTCCCCTATATTATTATAAATAATTTGATTAAATATTAAATATAAGGAGAGGGGCCAGGTTGTATAGTAAAGTCAAGTGAAAATCAAAGAGGAAACTGTTTTTTCTATTAGGTGAACAAAATATTTTGATTTCAAATATTACTGTTTAATATATAAATAATGGGACTCGAAAAATAAGTTCAAAATGAACTTTTTCGCCGTTTTGTTATTTATAACGAGATTATATAGTTTCAAGGGCTTTGCCCTCTTCATTATAATTCCTCACCGGAATTATTTGACGGATTATAGTGGTGTTTCACAAAGAGGAAATAAAATTAAAAAAAAAAAAAATATTTATATTTTGGAGATTTTTTATTGAAATAAATAAAAAAAAAAATAAAATAAAATAAAAAATCTCGAATATATAATTTAATAAATAAAAAAAAAAAATTTTAATTTTATTTCCTATTTGTGAAACACCACTATAATCCCTTAAATAATTCTTGTGTTTAATATGTTTCACTATAAACCAACACCGCTTTTCCTAAACGTTATTATAATTCCTGTTAATCAATTTTAATAGACTGATTGGTGCTGGCAAATTGAGCTCGCGAAATATTCGTTTGCAAAATTACTGCCGTGCCGAATAGAAAAAGAGAAGGAGCTGTGTACCTCGATTTTTTGAGGCACTATTTCCTATCTTCTATCTATGTCCTTGCTTTTTTTTCTAAACTTATCACCAATTTTTGTTAAACTCACTTCTTATTTTGATGTCGTTAAGAATGGTCTTAACTCATTTGATAGCGTGAGTAAAATTTTTATTATATTAATCAATTATTGATCACTTTCTTATCTATTTCTGTCTGCCTTAAAAATAGTCCTCGCTAAGCGGAAAATTGTTGAATTTACAATGTAATCGCCTTTTTTTCTCTCCCAATCAGGTAAAAGGATTTTTTATCTTCATCTCTGAATTATGTTTCTATATATTTGCATATCCTTAATTAATTGAATTTATTAATCTGTTTATTTTGTTTCTCCCAATCAGATGACCAGAATAATAAGGAAAATCATCTCTTAACCTCAAATTTGCCCATGTTTGTGATAACCGATCAGCAACAATTATTTTGAACCTACGCAGAGAGCGTTAATATGAATTATTGAGTGCTCAAAATTCATGATAATAGCAGATAGATCGCAAGCATATTTTTATTTGTTTTTTTTCATCAATTTAGATTGATCTTGAGTTTTTTTCTATTTGTTTATTTGATTTACAACCAAATAGAAATTAGATTAAATTGTGTTGCACGCTTCGATCATCTGGCTATATATTATATGTTTAGCAATTTGTGCTAAAAACGCGATTGGCGTTGATTAATTAACTTTTAATAAAATTAAACGGAAGTATACGTACATTTTCTTCATCTTAAGTTGAATTAATTTATATTATTACTTTAATTTATATATAATTTATTTATATATAAAATTTGATTATATTTTTGTGCATATTTATATTTTTGCAATTAGCTGAACTTTTAACTTATTTATTAATATATATAGTTTTAATTTACTCCTAACATAAAATCACTTGTATTCAATTTTAAAAATTCATATTTTATAATCCAAAAATTTATATTAAATTCCATTTAAACCTACTTACAGTCCATTTTTTTATCGATTATTAATTTTTTATTTTCTTAATATTTAAATTAATATTCCCAGCTGCTTTGAGCGGCACCACTGATTAATAAGGCAAAGTCCTCGAAACAATATAGTCTCTTTTTAAATATATAAAAAATTATTTTTCCATAAGAAGACACACTGTTTGTCTTCTTTAATTTACAATACAATTATTGGAAAGTGTAGGCATAATCAAAACGGTATGATGAAATTGTGGCTAGACTATGTAGATATAGCGGGACACTTTTTAAAAACGATCGGAAAGATTTTTCGGGCAGATGAATTGATTGAAGTGGGTGGATGGATTATAGAAATGGGAAGAAATGAAGAAAGATGCCTGTGGGAATGTGGAGCGGAGGATTTGCAGCCGACTTATGCAAATGGAGCCTCGTAAAGTGAGTGAGTGGCTTGGACAATGAATGACCACCGGTTAGCAGGCGGTCCCACCTGATTAGCAGACTGGGGGGGCCAAGGACCGATGGATGACCACACACACACACACACATTGACTCTTCTACAGGAGATGCATATTAATTTAATTACTTACCCCATTTGGACACAAAATGGCCAATTCATTTTGATGAACTCCGAGATTTTAGGGATTTACATTAATTTGTTCATTTTCTCTTAGGGGCCGTCCATAAATTACGTCACACAATAAGGGAGGGAGGGAATCTCGGAGATCCTAAAAAGTGTAATGTTACAAAAGTCAAAATTAAAAAATTATAGGGTATAAAAGTGATAGTATATCACATGATATCACAATAAAAATGTGACAGAATATGACTGAGGGATAGAGAGAGGGCTAAAAATCTTAAAATTCCTGTTACGTAATTTATGGAAGGCCCCTTAGCTTTATTTACCCTCCTTTTAGTTACAGATGCCAATATTATAGTCCAGGCAAATTTCGATTTTAACAGGAAATAATTCCCGGTAAAGATTTTATTGCTGGAATACCTTTATTTGAGGGGTGAACCGTGACCTAATATCGTCTACACCTATCTTCCACTTTCATTTCCAAGAAGAAGATAATAGATTTTGGGGCATTATCTAACGAATTCCAAAATAATTCCATATAATTCCAAAAACGACGTACACCTAATTCCATCGCGGTTCACCCCTCGCCTTTATTAGTACTCGAATATTACTACCCTAAGTTTTCACCCAAATCTGTATTGTGGAAATTTTTCTACGCGCCTCAAAATGAGAAAATTTCAAAGTTTTTTCAGTTTTCTTGAATAACTCTAAAACGGCTTATCAAATCAAAAAGATTTTTATTAGATAAATTAAATCTATTTAAATTAGGCGTAAAATGATAAAATTTTCATCTATTTAGGTTGAGTAGAACCGGTACTAGCACCTGTCAAAAACATCCTCCGGGATCACTTTTGAATAAAACTCGTACTTTTATCCATTTTTCGACATTTTGACCACGAAGGAGCACGTTTTCGACAAAGACCACTTTATACTTTTTTAAACTAGATTAAATTTGCTACAATATAAATGAAGTTTCATCTTAATTAGATAATGGAAACATGAGGTAGAAGTTTTGAAAAAAATGCAATTTTTTACAAAAAATCGCAGTTTTTCTTTCGTAAAATGAAAACCATTCATCCTAGAAACTTGATTCTTATCTCAATGTATAGAAAATTTTGTTGACTTTAACGTTTTTTAGGACCACTTTTTTGTTAAAATTCTTAGATTTATAGATATCCAACATTTTCCATGACAAGAAATGATTCATTGTTTAAAAAAATCGTAGTTTTTCTTTAATAAAATAAAAACCACTCATGCTAGAAACTTGAATCCTACCACATTGTCTAGGAAATAATATGTTTCGGATTTCCAAAATAAATATTCCAGAGACAATCGGTATCTTATTTCTAGTACAAATTAAATAACGAATTTAATCGAAACAACATGTAAAGTATGATGGCCCATTTACTTAGACAAAATTTTTTTAATATTAAGTCATATTCAAAAAGAACTTATAAAATAATGTAATTATTACGATCAGAAAATTTCAAATTTCTTAACAATGTAAATAAACAAATTAAGATATAATTATTATTAATTAATTATTGTAATTTAATTTTAATTGTTAAAATAAATAAATAAACGTAGGCCTAAAATTGGAATTCTATATAGTATATTGAAGAAAAAAACCATCTTTATAAGCCATTATTTTACTTTACTAATAACGTAGATGTTTCTATAATATTTTTAGTCTTTTCAGATTTCCCATAAATAAAATGGGTCCTTTATATATAATATATCGCTACAATGCCTCCTTTCTATGTCTGTCTGTCAGTTTACTATAGTTCGTAAACGGAATAAAATACAAACTTGAAACCTACTAGATGAAATCATTTTTTCAAAATCAAAAATCATCATTTTTTTGTGGGTCAAAAATCATTATTATTTTTTTTTTAATTATTGCCATCTATTGATAGAGCTCCAAAGTGGCCGTTTTTACGTAAATTTTTGTACCTGTGCCCTTTTACAAAACGGTTTAAATTAAAATTCGACAAATTACTCATAGTCCAGTCAAGGAACGCTCAAAAAGGGTGTATAGAAAACATTTAGAGGAGAGAATGTTTTTCTTATGGAATGAGTTTGGGCTAGTTAGGAGGTAAAAATAGTAAAAGTCTCCAGTCCTAGCTACCGGGCTTAGGGGTGGAAGAAGGGTGGAAATGTCCCGTTTTTTGTTTTTTTGCTTATATCTCAAAAACGGAGGGTCATAAGGAAAAAGTTATTCTTAGCAAAATAAAAGCTTATAATATTTACTACAAGATTGCTACTATTTATTTTTTCTCTATTCCTTATGGTTATTTAGATATTTGCCCGCGAATATCGTTTATGTATCAAAAAAATAAAATTTCCTATATTTTTCGTCAAACTTTTGTCTCTTTCATATGAGCCTTTGGTTTTAAAGTAAAAGTCCTTATAAAAGAAGTTGTAGAGCATTCAATTTCCTTTAAAATGATATATACATTTATGATTTTATGGCATGCCAAATCTAAGTTTATATATATAGAATCTCAAAATTGAGTATGTTGGCTAGATCTCAATTATTCAATCTTTTATATCTCAATAGTTAGTTTTATCAAATTATCTTTTATTTAATAAATTATTAACCATTTTTTTCTGAATAAAATGACACCTTGATTTTGAAAATCGGTTTACAATTAATCGAGTTATGATGTTTTTTATTGTCATTATTTTAGGTTAGTCATAATTAATTGCATGAGATAAAATCGGCCATCATCGAATTTTGAATATTTGAATTTAAACTTTATTTATTTTCTAGTGCTGCCATCTTACATCGATTTGTTCAACTCGCTTGTGAAATTAATTATGAATATTCAAAGAAACGATTAAATTCCAACACCATCTTTTTTTCATTTACTTAAGAATAACTAACCATGATTAAAACCACCAAAACACGGTAAATAATTAACCAATTTGCAAAAATAAGGTGTCATTTTGTTTATAAATAAATTATTAAAATTTTATTAAATATAAGATAATTTAAAATAGTAACAATTATTGATAAATAAAGAATTAAAAATTGACAGGGTCGCCATCTTAAAAAATTTAAGCCTGTATTCACTGTAATTTTTACTTTGTTACCGATAAGTGAAGATGTGCCTACTTTTTTTTTTTTATTATTGGCATCGGGCATAAACCCATTTTGCCAGTCAATATATTCACATCAACTCTACAAAAAAAAAAAAAAAAAAAATAAATAAATAGCAAAATAGCACCTCGTAACTAGGCCAAACACATTCTATAAGAAAAAAATTCTCTCTAAAATAAAGAACGAATTTGATATCTCAACTATTTTTGGATATATATTATACGGAACCCCCTGTATGCAATCAGGCTCGCTCTTGACCGGCTTAATTAAAAAAAATATCCTAATTAAATAAAAAATAATTAAAAGGTCTATTTTCATGATAATATAGCTATACCTAATTAAATTTAAATTAAATAAAATTGTAATAATTAATAAACAATACGTAATAATGTCAATTAAAATAAAAATGATTCTTATTCAAATCTACTCTTATTAAACGAGCAAAAATTGTTTATTTATATATATATATATATATATATATATATATATATATATATATATATATATATATATATATATATATACAATTTTTGCTCGTTTAATAAGAGTAGATTTGAATAAGAATCATTTTTATTTTATATATATATATTTGTATCATTGTTCTATTTTGAAAACGGCTCTACCAATTTTGATGAAACCAACTCTATAAACAAGTTTTGAGGATGAGAAAACGATCTGGCTAGGTCTGGACCTTGACAAATTTCATCTTAATTGATCTTTTCTTAATTAAAGTAATTATTTATAGATGAAAATCTCAATAAAAAAGTTTTTTTTTTACATTTTTTTCAATTATCTTTTATTTATTAATTGTTTTTTTTTTTAATTTTAAAACCCACTAATAGGTTATAGCAAATATTAATACATATATATTAAAATTAAACAATTTAATTGATTAAAAATTCCAGTATTAAATCCCATAAAGAGTTAATAAGAAATGATGATTATATATTTATTTAAATTGAAAAGTTTTTGTTCCGAGAGTAGCAGAATTTTTATATATTGAAGGAGACAATAAAAGAGTCTGTCTTCTGCTGGAATTATAAATTACTATAGTTTCGAGGGCTTTGCCCTATAAATTTATAAATTTATATATTAATTCCTGTGAATACATTGTAATATACTGATGAAGAGGGCAAAGCCTTCGAAACTATAGTCTCGTTATAAATAAATAAAATTTATAATTCCAGCAGAAGACACACTCTTTTATTGTCTACTTCAATTGTTATTTAATTTAAAAAAAAATAATTATACGGAATTTATTTATATATCTACATATATATATACATAATCTGTAGGCTACTAGAAAATTAGAAACGCAAAAACTATTGGTGGGGGTGGGTGGTGCAGGAGGTGGGGTACGGGGTTGGTGGAGTGGCGGGTTCGGGGTCCAGAGGGCATAGCAGGGGTTCGGGGCGCGGTGGCGGTACAGGGGTGGTTGTCCAGAGGGCATGGTGGTGGTGTGCGGTATGGGGCGGGGGTATATATATATTTGTATCATTGTTCTATTTTGAAAACAGCTCTACCAATTTTGATGAAACCAACTCTATAAACAAGTTTTGAGGATGAGAAAACGATCTGGCTAGGTCTGGACCTTGACAAACTTCATCTTAATTGATCTTTTCTTAAAAGTTTTTTTTTTTACATTTTTTTCAATTATCTTTTATTTATTAATTGTTTTTTTTTTTTTAATTTTAAAACCCACTAATAGGTTATAGCAAATATTAATACATATATATTAAAATTAAACAATTTAATTGATTAAAAATTCCAGTATTAAATCCCATAAAGAGTTAATAAGAAATATGATTATATATTAGAATTTACCAATTTAATTGATTATTATAAAACTCGATAAATTGTTATTTAAATTGAAAGTTTTTGTTCCGAGAGTAGCAGAATTTTTATATATTGAAGGAGACAATAAAAGAGTGTGTCTTCTGCTGGAATTATAAATTTTATTTACTTATAACGAGACTATAGTTTCGAGGGCTTTGCCCTCATCATCAGTCTATTACAATTGATTCAGAGGAATTAATATATTTATAATTTATATATTAATTCCTGTGAATCAATTGTTATTTAATTAAAAAAAATAATTATACGGAATTTATTTATATACCTGTATATATACATAATCTGTAGGCTACTAGAAAATTAGAAACGCAAAAACTATTGGTGGGGGTGGGTTGTGCAGGAGGTGGGGTACGGGGTTGGTGGAGTGGCGGTTTCAGGGTCCAGGGGTGTGGGGCGCGGTGGCGGTACAGGGGTGGTTGTCCAGAGGGCGTGGCGGTGGTATGCGGAATGGGGCGGGGGTCCAGGGGCATAGCGGGGCTGGTATGGGGATGGGGCCCAGTGACAAGGTGGTTTTTATCAGAATTTTAAATTAAAAATAAGCTGACGTGTTCTGATGTGGCCATCCACTTGTCTTTACCATACAACCTAGCCCCTCACTTATATTTAATATTTAATAAAATTATTTATAACAATGTAGAGGGGGGGTTAGTTTTTGCATTTTTAGACTTCTTGGGACCCACTGATTATGTATACAAAATTTGGTTTAGTTTGGTAAATGGCAAAGATTTTCATTTTTTGACCCTCCGCCCCCTCCCCCCATTTCGGGCGGTTAGTTTTTGCATTTTTAGACTTCTGGTGGTCCACCGATTATGTATACAAAATTTGGTTGAGTTTGCTCAAACGACCTAGATTTTTAATTTTTAACCCCCTCGACCGCCCTTAATTTTGGGTCGATATGCACCAAAATCTAATCAGCTCTTAATCTCAATGGACCAAAACTACGTGTAAAATTTGGTTTCGATATTCAAACTAGTTTTTGAGCTAGCTCGTCCACAAAATTTGGTAACGCCCAGACTAACTAACAGACATTTTGACAAAATAATTATTATCTCAAAAAATATAATTTTTTTGATGTTTACTTATTAGAGCTTTTTTGTAGATTTAAATGCCATGGTTTTGCTCAATTTTTTTAATCGAAATAGTTTCAGCCGTTTCTTAGATATTTTGAAAAAAGAAGGAAAAACCATCTTTTTTCATGCACGATTACAATACTTGACCATACCCTGTATGGTAAAGTAAAAATATTAATATATAACTTTTACCTGAAGCGAAAAGTTGCCGAGCATCGATAGGTGGCTCCAGGAACTGATCAAATAATAAAGGGAGGGGGGGCATGTCCCTCTTCTTTTTTTCCTTTTAGTCTCTGATTTGCATAAAAGAAGTTGAATTCCATTCGTTTTCTATTAATATCCTAATTAATTATCCACGGAGGGGGATTGAGCCTTTTTTTCGTCTTGTTCATTGGAATGGATCTACATCAATGTCCGGTATCCCCTCCCCTCCCCCTGAGCAGATATAAATCAAACATTTCCCCTCCGATGTCTATCTCGTTGATTAATTCGTATAACAAAAGACGATCAACCGACCACGATTTTACTTACATATATCTCTATACTACAACCAGTCGAGATTCGATTTTTTTTATCAAAATATTTTACATAAGACCCCCCCCCCATCCCTTCTTTTTCATCTGGTTAATTTTTTTCTTTAGTAAATAAAATAATTCTCATGAGATTCATAGAGTCCACAAAATTTGAAAATATGATAAAGATATATATCAAAATTAACTGGTGTGTACACCACACATTACCTTCTTTCTCATTTATCTACTCTTATTAAACGAACACAAATTATTTATATATATATTTGTATCATTGTTCTATTTTGAAAACGGCTCTACCGATTTTGATGAAATCAAACAAGTTTTGAGGATGAGAAAACGATCTGGCTAGGTCTGGACCTCGACAAATTTCATCTTAATTGATCTTTTCTTAATTAAAGTAATAATTATTTATAGATGAAAATCTCAATAAAAAAGTTTGTTTACATTTTTTTCAATTTTCTTTTTTTAATTGGTTTTTTAATTTTAAAACCCACTAATAGGTTATAGCAAATATTAATATATATGTATTAAAATTAAGAATTTTTTGTTTGTTTTTAATTAACAGGTGTCTAAATCATAACATTACAGGTGTGTTTACAAATAAAGTGGTTGAAGTGGCTTTTTTTTATATAACTTGGAAACAAATATTATTTAATTTTATGTTTTTATTTCAGATCCTAATTAAGATTATTTTTTTTTATTATTATTTTCCTATTTATTTTTTTATAATGTTTATAAATATGAACGAATCTGGGCAAATTGGTGTACGAGTAAACAAATAGACACATAATATGTAGACCATGAGAAAGATAGAAATGCAAAAACTGGGTGCGGGGTGTGGATGGGAGGTTTAGGAGGTGGGGTGAAGTTGGGAATCCGGGGATGGGAGGCGATGTTGAGGTGGGGTGGAGTAGGGTTGCAGTGGTGGGGGCAAGGTGTGTGGTTTCGGGAGGGGGTCAGGGGTTACCGTGCATTGCTCGGTGGCTCCAGGTACTTTTAAATTATCGTACCAATTTTCTTCATTCAAATAACATCAATTTGGGCTTGAGAAAACCGGAAAAATGACAAAATTGCAAAATACTAAAAATCTTCAAGTAAACATTTACTTCCGGTTCTTTGATTTTAGCCAAAATCTTGTTTTACTTCTTGTAGCCACTAGATAGCTTAAGTTTTAAATTTCAAAGCTCTGAGACTTACAGAAAAAAAGATATGTACAATTTAACTATTTTTTTTTTCGACATGAGTAATTTACACGCCCTTCCTTTATTTCAATCGGATTAAAATTTATACACGACAAATAAATCATGACAGTTGATAAGTAAAACAATTTTGCTTAATTTGATCAATTTTTAATAAGAAATAAAATTTAATAGAATTAAGAAAATACTTAAATTTTGATAGAAAAATTTCAAATCCTAAATAAATAATTAGTTGTTAATGAAAAGGTCACTTAATTTTTTTCAAAACTCTTCTAGAAAGCTAAAACTAATTGGAGGGGATGGAGGGGGGATTTTTCAATATTTTCAAAAAATACCTTCAAATTCAATAAATCCTATTTCTTATCTTGCCATCTACTTATTTTGGTTCCGCCCTTGGCGGGTTGAAAGGGGTCCAGAACCCCCCCCCCCCCAAAGAATTAATATAAAAATGGAAAAAAATAAAGATTTTAAATGTTTTTAGTTAATTTTTCTAAAAATAATCAATTGATAGTATTTTATAGTATAGATAGAAATCAATGAGGTTATCCTCTGTTTAATACAAATAAATATTTTTAGACTTCGTGGTTGTATTAGATGAATGTGGAGGTATCAGCCAAAGATAGAATCACTGGATTCAATAAAACACCTTTAAATAAGACGTTTCGGCCTGAATTTTATTTGGCCATCTTCAGTCAATTAGGGGTTATACACAAAAAGCGGTACACAAATGTAATCGAACCAAGCTTTGTCAAAAATAAAAATTTTTTTAGCTTCATGTAAATTTATAACGTGCCTGGACCCAAAAGTTTCAGAATGAATATGTTTGTGTAGCGGCCCGCTGTTGCTTTGGCGACGAGCCTTTAGACACGGCCGCTAGATGACTCAGTCAGATCGTTGCAACACTTTTGCATGACTGATAATTGCTATAAGTGAAGCAACTCGATCTCGGCTGAGCATCGAATCATCATTCGGATCTGGAGGGACCAACCGCCAACTAGTAGCCCATCCCCCGCTAACAAAGCGGGTGGCGCCCATCACAGCTTCCATGAGGGCACGCAACTAACGCCCAGCCACACCAGATTGTTGGGACCCCACCGACTTGGTGGGGGGCGCGGACACGCACCTCAAAGCACTCAGCACTCACGAGCGCCCTAACAATCTGGTGACCCCGACGTGATTGCTAAGCAAGCAGTTCTTGACCCACCAGCTAGGTGGATAGAGCCCACCCCGATTAACTAAGTCGGTAAAGCAATCACCAAAAAAATGGAAAGAAAGGGTGTGATGTAGCGGCCAGCTGTTGCTTTGGCGACGAGCCTTTAGACACGGCCGCTAGATGACTCAGTCAGATCGTTGCGACACTTTTGCATGACTGATAATATATCAGTCATGCTATAAATGAAGCAACTCGATCTCGGCTGAGCATCGAATCATCATTCGGATCTGGAGGGGCCAACCGCCAACTAGTAGCCCCTCCCCGCTAATTAAGCGGATGGCGCCCATCCCGGCTTTCCATCAGGGCACAAACAACGCCCTGCACACACGCAACATTGTTAGGACCCCATCGACTTGGTGGGGGGCGCGGACACGCACCACAAATCACTCAGCACTCACGAGCGCCCTAACAGTTTGTAAATAAATAATGAAAAAAAAGACTTTCATTCTGAAACTTTTGGGTCCAGGCACGTTATAAATTTACATGAAGCTAAAATTTTTTTTATTTTTGACAAAGCTTGGTTCGATCACATTTGTGTACCGCATTTTGTGTATAACCCCTAATTGACTGAAGATGACCAAATAAAATTCAGGCCGAAACGTCTTATTAAAGGTGTTTTATTGAACCCAGTGATTCTATCTTTGGCTGATACCTCCACATTCATCTAGTACAAAAAAATATTTATTTAGATTAACAATAATTATTATCGAACATTTTGATTATTTCTCAATCAAAATGAAAATGAAATGTTTGAAATAAGCAGCCAAGTCAAGATGTCAATTTTTTTGTTCTTCTCTTTCCTCGACACTTGGCTCAAAAAAAAGAGAAATAGTATTAAATCCATAGACGGTGTTTTGTCGGTCGTGATCAGCTGTCAATTATAAAGAATAGTAAAGAGTTTAATTTAATACGAAACCTTTCCGTTTAAGCTGTTCGTGCTTTTGTTAATGGAATCGGAGTTGATATTGTTGCCTGGAATAACTATGTTAACTAACTTGAGAGAGTGGAGGTGAAATTTTACACTTCTCAGGTCTCTGTGTATTTCATTTTGTACTTTTCTTTTCATCAGCTGCAGGAAAATCTATGAAAAGAAGAAGAGAAGATTGACAAACAAGGAAAGTATACAAGTATATATAAAAACCGAGCGGGTGAACCGCGATTGCAATTAGGTGTACAGCGTCTTTGGAATTACTTTGGAATTCATTAGATAACGACCCTTCATCTATTGTCTTCTACTTGGCAATGAAAGTGGAAGTAAGTGTACACGATATTAGGTGGCGGTTCACCCCTCGATAAAAACTATAGGTAACTACACACCTCTGTAAAATCCAACTTTAAAAATTTGTTCATATTAATAAGTAACATTTTGAATGCTACATCTAAATACAGTAGATAAAAATTGATTTCTAAACAAATCATATCACATCAATATTTTACGTTCCCGTACAATAAAATTAAAATTTTTATAAGGGAAAATCGATGGGTGAACTGCGATTGAAATTAGGTGTACACCGTCTTTGGAATTATTTGGGATTACTTTGGAATTCATTAGATAATCTATTGTCTTCTACTTGGAAATGAAAATGGAATTTGAAGTGGAAGTAGGTGTACACGATTTTAGATCGCGGTTCACCCCTCAGGTAAAACACTAATCATTAATCACTTTTACTTATTTTCAAAATAAAATCCTAACTAGGCGAATGATACAAAAAAATACAGTGTGAAGTACTACAATAGGTCTACAATTAAGTATCAGAATTTTCAAATTTTTCCTTATATTGACCCTTCAAAAATGTAAAAATTATATTTGTATTTATAGACATATCCCTCTTGGGTGGGGGGAGAAAAAAAGCGAGAGAATCCTCTCGCTATTTCTCTCTCTTATCAAATCATTTGAACAATAATAATTTTAATTTTAATTGACATTATTACGTATTATTTATTAATTATTACAATTTTATATAATTTAAATTTAATTAAGTATAGTATTATTATCATGCCATTATTACGTATTGTTTATCCATTATTACAATTTATATAATTTAAATTTAATAGTATTATTATCATAAAATAAAATGGTTGCCTGTAAAGTCGGTATACGGGCGAAAGTTTTACGTGACAACGACTTTGAGTGGTAAAATAATTTTAATGTGAATATTCATTCGTATAGTAGGAAGAAGGATGAAATAATAGTAACAATTTAAAACATTTATAAATAATTAATTTGAAATTTCACAAAATTTGTGTATGTTAAATTCATTTTTTATTTCAAATTTTTGCATAAATTGAACTTTGTTGAAACAGTTATTAATATAAATAACAAATTCAAGAATTCACAAAATTGGTTTATGTTAAATCAATCAGTTGTTATAAGTTATTAATAAATTTAACTTGTTTTACATTGTTATAAATATAAAAACTAAACTTAAAAGTTAGAACATTTATTTAAATCACATTAATTGTTAATATCAATCGATTTTAATTCAAAGTGTATTTTCTAAAAGGAGAAAACAAATTCACATTTGATCTTTGAATTTGTAAATCGCGCGCTTACTACCTTGCGCAGTGATTGTGATTACTACAACATAACCTATTCACTTATGTCTTAGTCATTTATTTCATCATGTTATATTATCAGTCTGAAATTATTTACCTTTGCTGTTTGAATTGTTGCGATGGACGAAACTACCTTCACATTATCACTACACAATTGTTTTACAATTAACTGGCAACGTGTAAACTTGTATGCAGGCGCCTAAGCGAAATAGAAGCGCAAGACATGAACCGGTGTGTATGCCTATCTCTCTCACTCTCTCTCTCTCGCTCTGTCTCTCTCGCTCTTAGGCGGGCTAACTGTGCTCGAGTGGAAGGGACGCGTGCCTTTCACTTTTTATGTCTGTGCTAACGTGAGCGGAGCGTAACGCAGTTTCTTGAAGTGTCACCCGGCAAACCAATTTATAAGACGTTGTCACGTCAAAAATTACAAAGGGTTGAAATTAGTGGTGTTTCACAAAATAAATTTTGAAATAATATTTAAGTTTTCTGTCGATACTCTATATATTTCGGCAGAGGCGGCGTTTGGCGTGGGCCACCGCCTACGGCCTCGCGGTCCGAGGGGCCTTGTGCAGCGCAAATACGCATAACTCGGATGCAACGTAAAATTTAAAAATTCATTCATTATAAAACGATAAATATATTGACATACCAAATTTGTTTTCTTTAGGCTAGCAACAGAAACGTTTTGTAACTACCTGGACTCCGGACGAACAGTTTATTGTTTTTTGTTCACCTTTGCTAAAAAAAGAAATTTCCCAAAACCCCTACACAAATTTTTGTCTTTATATATAAAATTGTGCCACCATGGGAGGGGGGCCTCGCAAAATTTACCTCCCCCACATGAAATTTTGGTTTTGCGCCGCCACTGTATTTCGGGTTGTTAGTCCATCATCAAGAGTATATACAAAAGACATTTATTTTCATAGTTATTTCGAAAACTAAAAATGCTAGAAACTTCTAAATATTATTAAAAAAAAATCTGGGACATTAAAAGGATACAATTTTTAAAACAATTTATCCTTAGGGTTAACAGAGATTATATCAATTTTTGGTATAAAAAAATAAATTGAAAATTTTTCTATTTTTACACGATTTTCTCGTTACCCCTTTATATGAAAATGTCTAACATTTGGGACTTGATTACTTCTATATGTTATACGTCCTTTGAATCTAAAATTATATTCTTATTTTAAGAAGGTGTTTGTAGAATCACCGTTTTTTAAAATAAACAGAGGGTTCTCTCTCTATCTTATCAAATAATTTGTACAATAATAATAATTTCCATTTTAATTGACATTATTACGTATTATTTATCAATTATTACAATTTTATATCATTTAAATTTAATTAGTTATAGTATTATTATCATGCCATTATTACGTAGTGTTTATTCATTATTACATTTTATAATTTAAATTTAATTAAAAACTTAATTTAATTATTATCATGTTTAATATCTCGAGAACTAAAAATGTTAAAAACTTCGAAATAGTTTTAAAATAATAGTTACTTTATTTTCTCCACACATCAACTCGGCTACATTTTTTTATTTTTTTACTGTTTGGTAATTTGTTTTCTATAATTTTTCATGAAAATTAAGTATTGGATTATTTTTATTGTTAATTTTATGACTCTAGAGTTTTTAGTGTTCCGCAAATTTTTATAATAAAATCAAATGTGTTCCGTGAGTTAGAATAAGAAAAGCTGAGGATAAAATTATTCAAGTAATTTATTTATTGCAATTAATTTGGACAATAGCGTGAAATTACCTGAATGTGGATTTTTGATTTTAAATTGAAAGAAATCCCAGAGAAGGAGAAGGAGAAAAGGCTGGGCTGGCTGGCTTTCCAATGGCATTTAATCAAAGAGCGTTTTTTGAATAATAATTCCTCTGGTTGCTTCATTTGATCTAATCTTCTTAGATTATTGAAATCTTTTTCTTTTCTTTGGGATTTTTTTCTTTTTTTTTTGGATCCGGCATGATGGTTGGTTGCTAGGCTCTCGCGCATGCTTCAAACAAGAAATACCTGACTTTTGTCCGAGTGTCTGTGGAAGCGGTTTCAAGCTTTTCTCATGTCGAATCGTCTCGGATTAATCGGCTGAGTGTTTTTGCTTTAGACTATGTAAGTGCAAGCGAGATAGAGATAGAGAGTGCCCCGCGTGACAATAAAAATTATAGCCGGCTGCTAACAACAGGTTGGTCCACGTTTCGAACCTGTTTGAACCCTCCTCAGGTGCACAAACACACGCACTCACACACCATATCATCTACATACACACTTTCTACCTCGATTCCTATAAGAATAATAGAGAGAGAGAGAGAGAGAGGACTGGCTGCCTGGCTTATGTCTTCGGCAAACAACTTACCACAGAAAGAGAGGGTCTTAATGATAAAAACAAATTGATAATAATGTTTATTACCCCCTCACTGGTTGCCCTTTATGATAATTTGATGGCTATGTTTTCAAGGTGGCTGTAAATAAGAATATTTTTCAGAGACTTTAATTCGCGATAAGAAATGTTTTCTTCAGAAAGATTGATAGATGATTGTCAACAGGGCTGTACAGAGTTTATTTATTATATTGGTTATTATCGCCCCCTCTTATTAAATATTTGTTAAAATCATTTAGGAATGAATCCATCCTTTACGGTTTCGATATTGAAGGAGACAATGATTACTAATAATGTTTATTTAATTTACCACAGGGAGAGTGGGGATCTTAATGATAAAAACAAATTGATAATAATGTTTATTCCCCCTCGCTAGTTATCTTTTGTCATAATTTGATGGTTATGTTTTCAAATAAGAATATTTTTCAGAGACTTTAATTCGCGATAAGAAATGTTTTCTTGAAAAAGTTTAGAGTTTATTTATTTATTATATTGGTTATTATTGCCCCCTTTTTATTAAAATCATATAGTAATCCACCCTTTTTGATTTGGTGAGCCGTGAGCCCCTTTCAGAGACCGGCCTTCGGAGTTGTTTCCCTCTGACACCCCCTACTTGATTATCAAAACACTTTTTAAGAAATTAAAAAAATAAATAAATATTATAAATAATTTAACATTTATTCACTCTACTGTGATACGAGGATGGTTTGATAAGTTTCCGGCCTGACCCAGAGATTGAGTCAGCAGTTGTAATTTTTGACTCCTATTCTCTAGTACTAGCCAAGACTAACTTGCCTACCAACTTTTAGGTGGACTGTTTTTTTTTTAGTATAGATTTTACAGCCTATTGAAGAAAACCCCTGAGTTGTTTCTGTGAAAATAGAAAAATTGGAGAACCATTTCAGCTATCAAAAGAATTAAATTATCAGAATTAGCCAATGAAAAGTTAGACTATCCTCTCGGGCTTTAATTTCACTTAAAAAATCAAATATTAATTTGGAAAAATATCCAAAAATTCTATGATCTGATTATCGATAAAATTTGCAAAAAAGTACCGAAGAATAAAATAAAATTTAACAAAATTAAAGATTGTTTTTTGACAACATCTTCTGGTTTAATAGTCACAGCACGCCACTGTTCTCTCTATATATTAAAACGAGTATCGTTTTGGAACAATTGAAATAGTCAAATTGTTGTTCTTAGAATAATATAAATTTTAAAACTAATAGATTAACAAACATTTTGACAAAACAGTTATTATCTCAAAAAATATAATTTTTTCGATGTTCACTTATTAGGGCTTTTTTGTAGAACAAAATGCCATGGTTTTGTCCAATTTTTTTAATCAACATAGTTTCAGCCGTTTTTGAGATATTTCGAAAACAAGAAGCAAAAAAAAAACACTTTTTTCATGCAGGATTACAATACTTGACCATACCATGTATAGTAAAGTCAAAATTACTCATGAATATACTAAAAAAAATCTGGACATGTAAATTTGGCATCCATGCAGCTTCTTTTTGGTATTGGCGAGCCTGTTTTCAGATGGTTTTAATATCCTAGGGTTCCCAAGACGCTAGATACGCCACTGGTTGACTGTTTCGAATTTTGAACTTTCAAGGGCTATGGAACCCCTCTGACATGTAATTTAAAATAATCCATTCTATTTTAGACCATTCTTGTGATTTTAAAGTCTTATTGGCAATTTGAACTCTTATAAACGATTTTACTGCCATTTCACAGTTCTTTGATACTCGGGAGAGAAAAATAAGTGTTAGTATATATACATATATGTAATGTTTAAGTGTGTGTGTGTGTGTGTGTGTGTGAAACTGGTCCCGCAGCCATCATTTTTTTGATGGATGGACGAACCGGACTCGGATGATAATAGTAATAATGCAAACAGCCCAGGCAATCAGGAAAGGCGCAATCTTCACGAAGAAGAGGAGCCGATGAAGAGAAAACAGTCAAAAGGCTTCCTGGATGACCCCCAAACACACACACACACACACACACACACACGTGAAGGCTTTTCTAACTAACGTTTGGACATCCGAAACTCTATTAATTAATACAAATTTATTTTTAATTGGCAGATTGTTATTAATTACAGTCCATTTGCACACGCATCATTTATCAAACAACCTATGTAGGTACCTACCTAACATTATCCATACTTGTATATTATAATATGTTATAGGCAAATAGTCATTTCAGGCAAAAAAGCCTTTTTTTCCTAATAAATAAGCTTTTTTAATGAAATTGTTACAAAAATTGCATCAAAATAGCAGAATTTCTATGGTTCCTTGTCTCGGAAATAGAAGAAGAAATTACTGGCATTGGGTCCGAGCTACAGGTATCTGTAAATGCGGGTCTTGGAAGTTTATATGTAACCAGGAAGGATGGTCGCCAACTTGGGGGATTTTCCCCCAAATTTGAAGGAGGAGGTGTTTCACGGGGAAAAAAATTGCTTTCTATGCATTTTTCCAAATTATTATTCTATAAATTTTAAATTTTCACTTTACCATACAGGGTATGGTCAAGTATTGTATTCGTGCATGAAAAAAGTGGGTTTTTTTCCTTCTTTATTTCAAAATATCTCAAAAACGGCTGAAACTATTTTGATTAAAAAAATTGAGCAAAATCATGGCATTTCGGTCTACAAAAATGCCCTTATAAATGAACATCGAAAAAATTATATTTTTCGAGATAATAATTGTTTTGTCAAAATGTCTGTTAGCCTGTGCGTTACCAAATTTTGTGAACGAGCTAGCTCAAAAACTAGTGTGAATATCGAAACCAAATTTCACACGTAGTTTTAGTCCATTGAGATGAAGAGCTGATTAGATTTTGGTGCATATCGACCCAAAATTAAAGGGAGTGGAAGGGGGGGTGGTTAAAAATTAAAAATCTAAGCAATTTTACCAAACTCAACCAAATTTTGTATATCTAATCAGTGGCCTGCCAGAAGACTAAAAATGCAAAAACTAACCACCCTCCCTTACATGATTATAAATAATTTTATTAAATATTAAATATAAGTGAGGGGCCCGGTTGTATGGTAAAGTCAAGTGGATGACCATATTAAAACACGTCAGCTTATTTTTTAATGAAATTGATTCAAAAGAAATTTGCACCAAAAAGGCACAAACTGTAAAGTCCAAGGTGGACTCTTGTTTTGCGAAAAGAAGAAGAAATTTCATGGATTAGATCCCAGTTATGGTCTGTGGATTGGGGTCTTGAAGGTTATGTATAACCAGGAAGACGGAAGGGGTTACAGTCTCTAGAACTCATAGGGATTGTTAGGGCGCTCGTGAGTGCTGAGTGCTTTGTGGTGCGTGTCCGCCCCCCCCCCCACCAAGTCGGTGGGGTCCTAACAATGTTGCGTGTGTGCAGGGCGTTGTTTGTGCCCTGATGCAAAGCCGGGATGGGCGCCATCCGCTTAATTAGCGGGGGAGGGGCTGCTAGTTGGCGTTTGGCCCCTCCTTCCAATCCGATCCATTCGATCGATTGATGCGATCGATTCGATGTTCGATGCTCGATGCTCAGCCGAGATCGAGTTGCTCCACTTATAGCATGACTGACATATTATCAGTCATGCAAAAGTGTCGCAACGATCTGACTGAGTGATCTAGCGGCCGTGTCTAAAGGCTCGTCGCCAGAGCAACAGCGGGCCGCTACAGGGATAAACGAATTGGCGAACGGTTAGTATCTAATTTAATGGCGAAGAGGTATTAAATGTTAGAAAATAATTATCTATCTTCTATTTGCCTATGTATAAACTATAGTGTCATCCATATTTTCGTTGTGGTGAATCTATGAAATGCGTGCAACGCGAGTTTCGAAAACGTTTTTCGATTCACCACATCGAAAATATAGAGAACGCACGTTCTTCCTTCTTGAAATGATCCATGGTTCTGATATTCTATATATTTTACGCTACCGATAGAGCGCGTCACCGTTTTTCTCACCCATTTTTAACACATTTTATTTAAGATTGAAATCGTGAAAAAGATATGGGTGACCCTTAGGGTGGGTCAAAAAAATCCATTATTTTTTTTACAAGTGACACGGAAAAATGAGTTGCTAGACACCTTAAAAAATTCTTTCTAAATATGATCTCTTAATTTTAATCGGAAGATCCTCCGCATCGTAGTTTTTTATTTTTTTCTCAGTCCAATAGAAAATAATTCATACCTCATCATTAATTGATTATACAGAAAAATGTTCTTGAAGAATTTCGTAGGAAATTTAATGCTCTACAAAAAAGATATCTTATATTTTTTCCGTAAACTTCACCATTTGAAAGATATTAAAGATTTAAATTTGATTATTTTAAGACAAATTTCATTTTTGATTATGAATTTTATAACTCGACAATAAATGACTATTATAAAATTCGCAATACAAATTTTTGTTTGGAAATTAGCTGCTCTATAAAAAAGGTGTCTTATATTTTGGCGATTAAATTAAGCGTTCAAAAGATATTCATCATCAAACTTTCATGTGTAAAGATTTTAAGAGTTTTTGATTAGATATTCGAAAATTATAAAAATTATAAAAATAATTTTCAAAAATTTTGAAAATAAAACTCAAATAATATTTATATTAATGACAAGAAATGAAATTTGTATGAAATTCATAAATTAAATTGAAATTTTTCGAATATCTAATCAAAAACTCTTAAAATCTTTACACATGAAAGTTTAATGATGAATATCTTTTGAACGCTTAATTTAATCGCCAAAACATAAGACACCTTTTTTATAGAGCAGTTAATTTTCTACAAAAATTTGTATTGCAAATTTTATAATAGCCATTTATTGTTGAGTTATAAAATTCATAAACAAAAATGAAATTTGTCTTAAAATAATCAAACTTAAATCTTCAATATCTTTCAAATGGTGAGGTTTACGGAAAAAATATAAGATACCTTTTTTGTAGAGCATTAAATTTCCTACGAAATTCTTAAAGAATATTTTTCTGTACAATCAATTAATGATGAGGAATGATTTTTTTTCTATTGGACTGAGAAAAAATAAGAAACTGCGATGCGGAGGATCTTCCTATTAAAATTAAGAGCTCATATTTAGAAAGAATTTTTTCAGGTGTCTAGCAACCCATTTTTTCGTGTCAATTGTAAAAAATAATAATGGATTTTTTTGACCCACCCTAGTGACCCTATATATTTACCAAATCACTTTATTGACAAATAGTCTTCAACTAATAATGATAAAAAGTTTCCAAATATAGTCCAAAATACAAACACAAATATGATATATGAATGCAATTGTCTTATCAATATCAATTAATTTAATTAATTAAACAAATATCAAACGTTTCGGGAAAATTATTTGCTTTACCAATAAAATAATAATAATAATATTAACCCCATAAAAACAACAGGGGTAGGTGAAAGTTTACCAGCACCTGTGCTGAGTAAGTGTCATAATTTAAATAATATTATTAAATTAATATAAATTTTACTTTCCTGTCTCCCTGGCGAGTCTAATAGTAGGTATTGAATAAACACGTACAGATTTTCATTTCTTTTTATTTGAAAAATGTCTGTGGAGAAAAATAATAATTTTCAATTATCATCTGTCTAGATTCAGATACACACGATAACGAAAAGTCGCAAAAAGTTCGTACTTGTACTACAATGTATGTAGATATTTTCAATACGAAGGATTGGTTAGATTTTAGACTTTATAACTTTAAAACTTCCCGTTAAAAAAACAGAAAAACATTATTTTTTTAAATGATTTTATTGAGATTTTAAGCCAATGTTATAATATAGCCATAAATAAAAAATTTATATACCATCAAATTGTACTAATAGATATTTAGAAATAAAATACCACCAATTGCCTTTGGAATCTCCGTTTTCGAAATTCGAGACATTATTAACAGTTTATAAATTCTATAATAATAGCCATAAAAAAAAAATTGAAATATGATCGTTTATGTTGAAATCAGACGCTTAATTGAATTCAATTATTATAATAATTGTTGAATAAATTCGATTGTTAATAATTCCAAAGAAGTATACTTACTTCTATAGGCCATTCGAACTCTTATCCATTAGATTGCCCATTGATCATCATCATTGAGTATATACAGTCCTAAGACTGGTTTGATGCAACAATCCGTCTCCACTCGACTCCGTCCCCCGCCAGCTGTTTGACCTCTCTAAATGTCTGGCTTCCCATATCCCCAATTATTTGGTTGAAATATTCTAATCTGGGTCTTCCCCTTCCCCTTTTCTTTCCCACCTCCCCTCCAATATATCATCCCCTAAGCAGTCCCCCATGTCTCAGTGTGTGCCCCATCATCTGACCTCTTCTCTTCTTCAGACTCTTCCACAAGGTTCTTCTTTCTCCGATTCTTCCAAGAACTTCTTCATTTGAAATTTTATCCATCCATTTGAAGATATTCAAAACATTTAAGCATCTTGTTTTTAAACTATATGACATGGCTATATGTGTTTAAATTAAAGAATCACTAGACAGTGAAATTTTACAAATAAAGATTTATTAAATCAGGGTTAAATAACTACGGTACATATATCAACTGTTAATTTTGGAATTTGGGTTCGATTCCTGAAAGGGTGAAAACAACCATTCTGTCATAGAATTGAAAATAAAATTCATTCGATCTTGGATCTAGTAGATGACAACCTGTTATGATTTTCGTAGAAAGTCCACTTCTATCGACAATTTGAACTCTTCTATAATTCTTTAAATTGTGATTATTATTATTATTATTTTGTAATTAAACAATGTTGCTTAAAGTTGTATTCCAGAGACTTCTAGCTAGTGAAGGAGTCGAAGAAGGTGTATATTTTTTTACCTTTTTTTGTACCTTTTTATTAATACCTACAAATTTAGAAATAAAATACCGATTGCATTTAGAATCTCCGTTTTCGAAATTCGAGACATAATTATTAACAGTTAATAAATACCATACCTAATAATAGCCATCAAAATAAAAATTGAAATATGATCGGTTTTTTTGAAATCAGACACTTTTTGAATTCAATTATTATAATAATTGTTGAATAAATTTGATTGTTAATAATTCCAACGGCCATTTAAACTCTTATCCATTAGAATTCCCATTGAATTTTGAAGATATTCGAAACATTCACCCATCTTGTTTATAAACTACTTATATGACATGGCTATGTGTTTAAATTAAAGTATCACTAGATAGTGAAATAAATTTTACAAATGAAGATTTAAATCTGAGTTAAATATTTACTACGATATATATATACCACCTGTTAATTTTCTGAAAGGTGCAAAACAACCTTTCTGACATAGAATTGAAAATAATCCATTCGTGATCTTGGAACTAGTAAATGACAATCTCATGTAGATTTTCTTTTAAATTTCAAGTTTACTTCTATCGGGAATTTGAACTCTTCTATAATTCTTTAAATTGTGATTATTATTATTATTATTTTTTAATTAAACAATGTTGCTTAAAGTTGTATTCCAGAGACTTCTAGCTAGTGAAGGAGCCGAAGAAGGTGTATATTTTTTACCTTTTTATTAATACCTACAAATTTAGAAATAAAATACCGATTGCATTTAGAATCTCCGTTTTCGAAATTCGAGACATAATTATTAACAGTTAATAAATACCATACCTAATAATAGCCATCAAAATAAAAAATTGAAATATGATCGGTTTTATTGAAATCAGACACTTATTTGAATTCAATAATTATAATAATTGTTGAATAAATTTGATTGTTAATAATTCTATAGAAGTATACTTACTAAACTGTTATTATTCAATTTGGTAAAATCCATTACAATGCCATTAAATTTTGAAGATATTCAAAACATTCACCTATCTTGTTTTTAAACTACCTTATATGACATGGCTATGTGTTTAAATTTACAATCACTAGACGGAAAATTTTTACAATTGAAGATTTAAATCTAAGTTAAATATTTACTACAGTTAATTTTGGCATTCGGGTTCGATTCTTGAAAGGGTGAAAACAACCCTTCTGACTTAGAATTGAAAATAATCCATTCGTGATCTTGGATCTAGTAGATGACAATCTCATGTGGATTTTTTTTTAAATTTCAAGTTCACTTCTATGGGCAATTTGAACTCTTCTATAATTTGTTAAATTGTGATTATTATTATTATTATTTTGTAATTAAACAACCTGTTGCCGAAAGTTGTATTCCAGAGACTTCTAGCTAGTGAAGGGGCCGAAGAAGATGGGTTTTTTTCCCACCAGCCAATCAATATTTCTTTTTGTTTTACTTAAAGAGCCTTAAGTGTTTTTTGCTCCTTAATCCTTTTGCAGAAGCTTAGGTATTGCTCTCTGTTCCTTTTGGTGGGTTCGTGGGTTCTTAACTTAGCTCTCTCTTTCTCTCTCTGTTCACTTTACTTTACTTTACGCAAGAATATAAGAAGAAGGCCCGTTTGCTCTTCATCATCATCATCACGAGCGCCGGCTGTTTAGTATGCAAGAGATGATCAAAAACCACACATCTCTCGGCGGGCGGGATAGAAGACCTAAAAGAAGACGAAGAACAAGAAGAAGAAGACTTATTTCCAATTGGGGGGGGGGGACAAAAAAATTAAAAAAAAAACACACCTCGTCCTTAATCCAAGTTTAACGGACGGCGCCGACACCTTCTTCTTCTTTTTTTTTTTTTATTTATTTAATGCGATAATTCAAAGTGAAGATTAAAATGTGAAGAGAATTTTTGATAGGAGTCGGGTCAAAAAAAAAAATTAAAATTAAAAATTTAAAGAAAAAAAAGATGCGCTTTTAGATTAAAACTTGTTGCTGTTAGTAAGAAAGAAAGAAAGAATATTTACAAAAAACAATTACAAATCAATTAACAACAACAGAACATGATAAAGAAACATATATGTAAGTATAGAAGTATACTTTTATCGATTTATTAACAATCGAATTTATTCAACAATTATTATAATAATTGAATTCAATTAAGTGTCTGATTTCAATAAAACCGATCATATTTCAATTTTTATTTTGATGGCTATTATAAGGTATGGTATTTATTAACTGTTAATAATGTCTCGAATTTCGAAATTGAAGATTTCTAAGGTAATCGGTATTTTATTTCTAAATTTCTATTAGTACAATTTAAGTAACAAATTTGATCTTAGTCCTATACTTGATTTAATGAATATATCTTTGCAATTTGCCCAAAAGCGGTTTAAGGGAAGTTTTTGTTATTTTGAGTCTTTTATGGCTTTTGTACTAAAAAATTCTCTGTTTCAAATGGTAGAAAAGGTTTAAGCCAGAAAAATTTACTTCAATTGTTATTTCAATAAATACAAATGAATTATCTTTAATTTTTGTTAGATTAGACTTAAAAAGGCAAAAAAATAATTTATTACCATAATCTAATCTCCTTATTGCGGAAATACAAATATTTTTAACCGACTTCAAAAAAGGAGGAGGTTCTCATTCGACTGATTTTTTTTGTGTCTATGTTACCTGAAATCTTAGCAAATTGTAAACCGATTTTGATGATTTTTTTGCATTCGGATGAGTCTACTTTCCGATTGGTCCCGTTTTTTCATTTGTATTGGATCTTTTTTGCTATGTTTGTTTAGGCATAACTTCTTTGTTTATGAACCGATTTTGATGATTCTTTTTATATTAGAAAGAGGGTACACTTTAGGAGTGGTTCCATATTAATTTGGTCAAGTTCTGATGATATGATCAATTACGAATTAACATTTAAATTAAAATTAAAAATTTACAGAAAAAAAGATGCGCATTTAGATTAAAACTTGTTGCTGTTTTTGTTGTATTTAGTAAGAAAGAAAGAATATTTACAAAAAACAATTACAAAAGAAACATATATGTACCTAACTATTAAATATACTTCCTTGATTTATTAACAATTGAATTTATTAACAATTGAATTTATTCAACAATTATTATAATAATTGAATTCAATTGAGTGTCTGATTTCAATAAAACTGATCATATTTTAATGTTTTATTTTGATGTCTATTATTGTATGGTATTTATTAACTGTTAATAATAATTTCTCGAATTTCGAAAATGAAGATTTCTAAGGCAATGTCTTTATTTGTATTAGCACAATTTAAGTAATAAATTTGATCGAAATAACATAGTAAGATTAAAAATTAACAATCCAAGTTATATATCGCTCTAAATATATTTCATTCAAAAATTGAAATCTTCATTTGCGAAATTTCACGGTCTTGTGATTCTAAATTGAAAAACATAGCCTTGCTATATAGTTAAATAAAAGATGGTTGAGTGTTTCGAATTTTGAATTTCTTCAAAATGAATAATAGTTTTTCACAAATTAAAAATAAAACTTCAAATTTCCAATAGAATTATAATAGGAAAAAGATTTTGAATATGGTATTTTTTTTTTGATTGAACGTGATTGAGGTTAAATCTTGAAAACTATCGCCTCTGACAAATAAATTATATTTTTTGGAAATATTTATTGATAGATTTTTGAATAAAACAAATATAAATTATTTTTATAAAATCGGTTATTAGAAATCCAAACGTTTTCATAGAAGAAATTCTCTCATTAATAATTAAATTTTGAAAAATATTTGATTTAAAAAACAATATATATAGCAATCTATCATGAACCGAAACGTTGGGTTTCTAATAAATATTTTTAGATTATTTTATAAAAGAATTTGTATTTATTTAATACATCATGCAGAGGACAACCTCATTGATTTTTCCTTGTGATTTGTTATAATAATTGACTTCATTTGAGTGTCTGATTTCAATAAAACTGATCATATTTCAAATTTGATTTTTTTGATGGCTATTATTAGGTATGGTATTTATTAACTGTTAATAATAATGTCTCGAATTTCGAAAATGGAGATTCCAATGGCAATCGGTTGGTATTTTATTTATTTCTAAATTTGTATTAGTACAAATTAAGTAATAAATTTGATCGAAACAACATCCAAAGATTCCTTGCCGAGACAATTTGTCCATTCTATTCTGGTTTTCTACCTCCTTCTGTTTATCCACATGTGTGTGTGTGTGTGTGTGGAACAAGAGCCTGAAAGGAGGGGAAATGGAGGGGGAGGGGAAAAGGGGAGGGACTGTTTCGTACCGACAGGTTTTCTATCAAATTAATGGCAAATTTTTCTTTTCTTTTTCAATTTTTTTTATATCTATTTATTTTTTTATTTTTTTGAAATGTACTAGCGAGATGAGATTTCTTTTTACATGAAATTTATTGTTGGCGACGATAGTTTCTCACAGTTGACTGTTTCTGTGCTGCGTGATTTACAGTTAACTATCTAGCTATTCTGATAAACGACAACGATTCTTTAGTTTTGTTAATGGAAATAATCCAATGGAGGGGATGAGAGGGTAATTAATGTGTGCCACACACACGACATACGCCTCCACTTCCTGCCGGAAAATATATATTCTTGATAACAAATCAACCTACTAATAATTTGATAAATTAAAAAAAATAAGCTGACGTGCTCTGATGTGGCCATCCACTTGACTTTACCTGGCCCCTAAAATTATTTATTATCATGTAGGGGGGGGGGGGTAGTTTTTGAATGTTTATACTTCTGGGGTCACACTGATTATGTATACAAAATTTGGTTGAGTTTGGTAAATGACCAAGATTTTCATTGTTGACCCCCCCCCCCATTTTGAGAGGTTAATTTTTGCATTTTAAGACTTCTGGGGGTCCACTGATTATGTATACAAAATTTGATTGAGTTTCCTCAAATGGCCTAGATTTTTAATTTTTGACCCTACCCCCCCCCCCCCGCCCTTTGGGGGTTAGTTTTTGCATTTTGAGACTTCTGGAAGTCCAGTGATTATGTATACAAAATTTATTTGAGATTGCTCAAACGGGGTAGATTTTAAATTTTTTACCCCCCCCCCACCCCTCAAACACCCCTTAATTTTGGATTGATATGCACTAAAATCTAATCAGCTCTTAATCATCAATGGACCAAAACTACGTAGTGAAATTTGGTACTCGATTCACGCTAGTTGTTGTGATTATCTCGTCCACCAAAAGTAGGTAACTGCACAGACTAACTAACTATACTCTCAGTATTGACATGTACACTTCTGATGATGGACTAATAATTCCCGGTAAAGATTTTGAGTTTGCTGCAATACCTCTTTAGTTCTTCTTCTTCATTCGACTGTGCCATACCACGAAACGGGTGTCAGCTCTCTAACTACACATCATACCTCGCGCTGAGTGAGTTTACGTTGCTTTACACAGATATACGGGACCTACTTATAACTCGTTGAACGCTTTGAGGTTACACAATTATACTGTTCCAATTTAGAGGAGGCGGCTGCAAATATGCAATTATACTCTTGGTAGGTTACCATTACTTTCCAAGAGGAGGCGGCTGCAAATATCTATCTGCCGAGACTCGGTCTCGAACCAGCGATCTTCGAGTCAGCGAGCCAGCACTCTAC
This sequence comes from Forficula auricularia, assembly GCA_024734495.1. Lineage (NCBI taxonomy): Eukaryota > Metazoa > Arthropoda > Insecta > Dermaptera > Forficulidae > Forficula > Forficula auricularia. The sequence goes on from JALMQS010000073.1 coordinate 3,148,943, forward strand.
CCACTGACCCACAGTCGCCTCAATACCTTTATTGGTACTCCAATATTACTACTCTAAGTTTTTCCCCAAATCTGTGTTGTGGAAATTTTACTTATCAAAATAAGAAAATTTCGGAGTTTTATCAGTTTTTCTTGAATAACTCTAAAATAGCTTATCAAATAAAAAAGATATCCATTAGATAAATTAAAGCTCTTTAAATTACGCTTAAAATGTTAACATTTCTATCTATTTACGTTAAATAGAACCAGTACTAACGGCTGTCAAATAACAGCACCCGGGATCCCTTTTGAATATCCCTAAAACTCGTACTTTTTTCGATTTTCCCCATTTTGACCATGAAGGAGCAGGTTTTCGACAAAGACCACTCTATACATTTTTAAACTAAATTATATTTGCTACAATTTAAACAAAGTTTCATCTTAATTGGATAATAGTGACTTTGAAGTTTTGAAAAAAATGCAATTTTTTGAAAAAAAAAGCCATTTTTCCTTCATAAAACGAAAATCACTCATCCTAGAAACTTGATTTTGATTTCATTCTCTAGGAAATTTTATTGCCTTGGACGTTTACTTGGACCACTTTTTTGATAAAGATCTTAGATTTATAGATATTCTACATTTTCCGGACAGGATATGATCTATAGATTTAAGAGGTTCAATAAAAATAAACTGCAACGGATCGTTGCTAAACTTTATCCAAATTGGAGTAATTTTTGGAGACGGACTGATAAGTGAATTAAGTGGATATTGATGAGGCAGTCCAAAAAAAGAAGAAGATAATTTACACTATCTTTTTATTAATAAAACCGACGTTTCGGAGGCTATTCCCTCCTTCTTCAGGGTTTTGAAAAGTCAGTGAAGGAAATCCAATGCGGCATTCCCCTCTGTCTCCTCTTTCATTGTTACTGCCACTGAAAAGAGGAGACAGAGGGACATATTCCTTCGCTGACTTTCAAAACCCTGAAGAGAGAATCTCGACGTCGGTTTTATGAATAAAAAGATAGTGTAAATTATCTTCTTCTTTTTTGGACTGCCTCATCAATATCCACTTTATCCAAATTCATTTGAAATATTAATATGTTTGTTCCTTTATTATTAATCAGATATCACTTGCAATTTGTAGTTCATATTGAAATTAATTCAAAAATAATTCTCATTTAAGAGTCGAGGAATAACCATTCCACATTGGATTTTTGACATTTCGGTTATTATTGGTAACCATTGCTGTAGACATAGAGGAATCGACTTAAAATCAAAAATAGCCATCGATTCTCATCTAATACTTGAGGAATAACAATTTTACATTAGATTTTTGACGTTTCGATTATTATTGGTAACCATTGCTGAAGACATGGAGGAATCGACTTAAAATCAAAAATAACGATCGATTCTTATCTAATACTAGAGGAATAACCTTATTGCATTCCATTTTTGATGTTTTGACTATTAATGGAAACCTCTACTGAAAATGTGGAAGAATCGATTTTAAGTCGATTCTTCCACATGCTTTGCATTGGATAAAGTAAAAAGTAATTAATGTGTATCACGTTAAATATTCTAGTGATTATAAATTTGACGAATTAATTTTGACCGAACCTCGCTATTTTAGTGATTTACATTAATTTGTTAATTTTCTCTTAGGGGCCGTCCATTAATTACGTCACTCAATTAGGGAAGGGGAGGGAATCTCAGATATGTGAGAGGGGAGCCGGGAGATCTTAAAAAGTGTGATGTCACAAAAGTCAAAATTAAATAATTATAGGGTAGAAATAAAGATAAGAGTAAATAAATATTTTATTTAATATGGATTTACTATGAGTTAAGGATACTGGGTCACTTATTTCACATTAAAATTAAAAAATTAAAAGATATAAAATTTTTTTCTTTTTCAATATATATATTTCGGGCTATCAACCCATCTTCAGGAAATACAGAAAGTAACTAATTTAACTTATTGAATAACAGGCTATATATGTGTTTATTGAACAGAGAGACATTCTGTTTTGTTCTGTGTTATATCTTTTAATTTTTTAATTTTAATGTGAAATAAGTGACCCAGTATCCTTAACTCATAGTAAATCCATATTAAATAAAATATTTATTTACTCTTATCTTTATTAAAGATGTTTCATCTTGCACCAACACCACAATCTCTACTGATTATAGCGTAGAAAAGTGACGTCACAGAGCTCAATGAAAATGTGACTCAGGGTAAGAGAGGGGGCTAAAAATGTTGGAATTCATGTGAGGTAATTTATGGGAGGCCCCTTAGCTTTATTTCCCCTCCTTTTAGTTACAGATGCCAATATTATAGTCCAGGCAAATTACGATTTTAACAGGAAATAAAGATTTTATTGCTGGTACTGGTATTATTGGTACTCCAATATTACGAACTACCCATCTCTAATTTACTTTGTTTGTCAGCTCATTCGTGATATTATGACCACTTTGTTTTTTTTATTCAGTATTTTGAACTTACTAAGTATTTTTCTTTTTCTTTTTGGCCGTAGAGTTAGGATAATGCATTCAAAAGAACGTTTTGTGTTGCTGGTTGCATCCTCAGGCGCTCTCTATTAAAACATATTACTTAAGGTAGTTGTTTCGCGACAATACCAGCAAAAAGTTAATGCTCAAGTATATAGAACAGTCAATAAGGATTCATAGTTCATAAGGCCAACACTTTTTGCTGTTTTTGTACCAAATCTAGCCAATCCCGTGCTCGTTTGAGAAATTTGGCAACATTGAAAGAGATTGAATATTTTTATACATGACATTAAAATGACAGATAAAATGAATGATAAAATACATTTTAAAGATCGATTTATTAATCAAAAAGTTCTAAATAAACGATTAAAAGCTGTTGCGGTAATGAATGAGGGAAAAAAACGAAAAAAATGTGTACTAAGAGTGCTAATGTAGGTACCCGAATAATTGAAGTGGGCGAGTTGGCGAATAACCTAACCTGTTGTCACTGTCAGAAAGATATTTTATTAAAAAATATTGTTGATGAAAGGCGATTAGGTTTGAATTCTATTTTTTCAATAAAATGTCAAGATTGCTATACATTAACTCATGTCAGTACTGGAAAGAAACATACATCTAAAGATGGTGTGAAATGTAGTGACGTAAATACCAAAATTGCACTAGGTAAGTTTAATTTTTTTAATACAAAATTATTGATAGCAGTAAAATAAATTATTATATATATATATATATATATATATATATATCAGTGGCACAACCACGAGGGGGGGCTGAAGCCCCCCCCGAGTCAAGGAAAAAATGAAAGTACCTAAAAGCAAAAATTAACAAATTTACAAATGAAAATAAAAAAACTATTTGATAAATTTAATAGCCCAAAGAAAATTAGACTTCTGCTGGCCAATAGGTAAATATGCATAAGCTGGAAATAATTTGAATCGACGTTTGGCATCCCAAATAAGAGTTAGGTGTATGAGTTTACGACGGTTTCTGGCTGCTAAATTTATATACTCCAAAATCCTGGTTGCGCCCCTGATATATATAATATATATATTTAATATGCAGATTCAATAAAAATAATAATAAAGTCTTATAATGAAAATATTGAACTAGATTTACAAATTTTTAAATCTGATTTTAGGAGCTATACACTCTGGAGTTGGATATATTTCAAAGATATATAGGTACTGAATGTGATATAAATATTAAATGTTTTCAAAATAAAATTATTTTTATATCAAGAACATGTTATTATTTTTTGTTTATTTGATTTAAATTGTTATTTAAGCTAAAATTAGATTTTCATGATAACAATTCCTCATGATTAGAAAAATTCATGCAATTGGAGGTATACAAAATTTGGTTGAGTTTGATACAAGGACCAAGATTTTAATTCCCCCCCCCCTCAAAAAAAAAAAAATTGGGTGGTTAATTTTTGTATTTTTAGACTTCTAGGGGGTCCGCTGATTATGTGTATAAAATTTGGTTGAGTTTGCTAAAATGGCCTAGATTTCGCCCCCCCCCCCACCATTAATTTTGGCCCCAGAAAAAAATATTTTCATTATTATAGGTTTATTTTATTGTATATTTCATTTTTCTTGTTTTTTTTTTAGTTTGAAAAGATCATAATTTTAAATTTTAACCCCCCCCCTTAATTTTGGGTCGACATGCACCAAAATCTAACCAGCTCTTAATGACAATGGACCAAAACTAGGTGTGAAATTTGGTTTCGATATTCACACTAGTTTTTGAGCTAGCTCGTCCACAAAAATTTGGTAACGCACAGACTAACTAACAGACTAGCAGACATTTTGAGAAAACAATTATTATTTCGAAAAAAAAGAAGAAAAAAACGCTTATTTCATGCACGATCACAATACTTGACCATACACCCTGTATGGTAAAGTAAAAAATGATTAACTATACCCTTATCCAGAAAAAAAATTAAACTTATATACTTTAAAGAGTGAACTAATAATAATAAAAATAATAATATTTTCAAAAATTTCTATAAATATAGTTTTGTTATTTTTTAACAAATGTAATCAACGCCTACGTTACATCTTATGAAAATTATAATTTTCAAAAAATCTAGCGCACGCGCGCTTTCTGCTTTTTACTCCCTCTTTCGCTGGTTTAACAAATGCGCTGTTGCCAAAATGTTTTTAGTGAGAATTTTTTTATATGCATTTTTCATTATTTATTCCTTATTATCTCAGAAACTGTGTTGTAACTATGAATGAACTTGTCTTAAAATATGTATTGGTTATTGTTTAATGTTGGTTTAGTTTTTTATAAAAATTGTACCAAGGGTTTCTTAATTATAATTAAATATGTATGTAAACTTTCCGATATCCCGTATAGTGCAATGCTAAAGAGCCCGAAAAAATCGATTTTTGAAATTAAATATCTCCGGAACTGTATTGTTCATCAATTTCGTTTTGCCACCAATCGATGCACAAGTATTTGAATAATAATATATCTAAATTTCAGAAAAATTCTACGAAAACGCATTTGGCGGAACAACTACCTTAACGAGCCTTTATTACATTTTAAATAATTTTAAAAATAATAATAGTTGATTACAGCTTTTTACCATAGTGTTTCATGTTTTTGAAGTCGGTGTCAATCAAACTATATAAGCGAGCGTACCCGGCAATCGTACTAAGTAAAATCAAATAGTCTATATATCAATACAGAACAGCCTGTCAAAATACAATAGAAAAGTCAACCGTTTTTGGTCTCATGAATTTGAGCGCCACCATGCGAGCAAAAAGGCAATCATGCAGTTGAAATCCGACTTTCGGCTACCGGCAAAATTAAAAAAAAAACGTGTACTCTAAATGTCAAATACTCTTAATAAAAAAGTAATATAACTATTTAAAAACCTGCAAAATGCTGTAAATTCGCTTATATACTGTGGTTTGTTAAATTTACATCTATATTAGCTTATTTCGCATGCATACATTATTTTTTTCATTAAAATCTACTCTTATTAAACGATCACAAATTGTTTTGTATATATATATATATATATATATATATATATATATATATATATATATATATGATATATATATTAAAATTGAATTGAAATAATTATCGGAAAAGAGGTTTTTTTATCTAATTAGATTTTTCCTCTTATTAAAAACAAGGACTAAAGATGAATAAGGACACTCGATGGTGGAGAAGCAATCTCCGAAATCGAAGCTAAAATACAAGGTATACATTAATTAATGTAAAATAATTGGTTTAATAAAATTTATTATATATTAAAATTAGGGGAGAAAAGGGATGGGGAGAATTCCGATTGATTTGATCGGAAGGATTAATTGGATGGATTAATTTCCGCAATATAGTATTGGAATAATTATCGGAAAAGAGGTTTTTTTATCTAATTAGATTTTTCCTCTTTTAAAAACAAGGACTAAATATGAATAAGGACACTCGATGGTGGAGAAGCAATCTCCGGAATCGAAGCTAAAATACAAGGTATACATTAATTAATGTAAAATAATTGGTTTAATAAAATTTATAAAAAAAAATTAAAATTAGGAGGATGGGATTGAGGAGTGAGAGATCCAATCGACTTGATTGGGGAATAATGGAATTGAAATAATTATCGGAAAAGAGGTTTTTTTATCTAATTAGATTTTTCCTCTTATTAAAAACAAGGACTAAATATGAATAAGGACACTCGATGGTGGAGAAGCAATCTCCGGAATCGAAGCTAAAATACAAGGTATACATTAATTAATGTAAAATAATTGGTTTAATAAAATTTATAAAAAAAATTAAAATTAGGGATGATTGATGAAAAGGAAGAGAGGAGGGAGAGAAGGAAAACCAATCGACTTGATTGGGGAATAATGGAATTGAAATAATTATCGGAAAAGAGGTTTTTTTATCTAATTAGATTTTTCCTCTTATTAAAAACAAGGACTAAAGATGAATAAGGACACTCGATGGTGGAGAAGTAATCTCCGGAATCGAAGCAAAAATACAATGTATACATTAATTAATGTTTAAATTGGTTTAATAAAATTTATAAAATAAATAAATAAATAAATAAAATTAGGAGTTTTTTGTTTGTTTTTAATTAACAGGTGTCTAAATCATAACAAAACAGGTGTGTTTACAAATAAAGTGGTTAAAGTGGCTTTTTTTTATATAACTTGGAAACAAATCTTATTTAATTTTATGTTTTTATTTCAGATCCTATACGATTATTTTTTTATTATTATTTTCCTATTTATTTTTATATAATGTTTATAATATTTTAATAATTAAAATTTAATTTAATTTTTAATCCTAATTTTAATATAATCTATATAAATAAAAATGAATTTCTGTTTCTTCGTGAGCGCAGATCTCTCAAATGCCTGGACCGATTTGGATAATTTTTTTTTTAATGTTCGTAATAGTCCAATACGTAAAAAAAAATTGGAAAAGTTGCCCGAAAAATTGGAAAATTCAAGAAAAACTAAAAAAAAATTCAGGTTTGCCAACATAGAGCTTGCCAAACAATAAAAGAACTAAACTAAAAAAACAAGTGTTGGCGGCCCTGTTTGTAAGATTTTTGAGTGTCATTTATTCTCAATAGTTCTAACCACATTATCGTTGAAGAAGAATTTAATACTGCAACAAAGATTTAAAAAATCTATCTATTTTTTTAAAGTACATTTAAAACCAAAAATTTAAGACAAAATCGTCATGATAACTAAATTTTTGAAAAATTTATGGTTATTTAAAAAAAGCTATTTTTTATTCTTACCTTCTTTTGGGTTGGGTGAAAAAATTTGAAAAAAATTCTGAAAACCGTCTTTAATAGGGTAGAAAAAAATAAAAAAGTTTCAGCCAAGCTTTTGATTATATATATAGATGAAAAATATTTAATTTAAAATAAAATATGTTATTTAAAAATCATTTTTCTTAAAAATACCCTTGGGAATCTCACCTCATCTTTTTCTATTGTATTTAAGACCCTCAGCCATTGCAAATGAACTAAGCCTTTTGGCTTTTGTATTCGAGCTCATTCATTCATTTCAATATTATTTACTTATTTCAAAGTTAATTATAAAGGATTATTGAAACTATACTAACTAAACTAACTGAAAGGAATTAATTAGCTTTTGGAATTTCTTTAAAAACATATTTTAAAGATTAAAAACAAAAATTCAATTAGCCCGTAGAATTCTTTAAAGAAAACAAAATCATTTGAAAACCCATTGTTATATTGTTTTGAAAACTAGGAAATTTCAGCCTATTGAAATTATTAAAAACCTATTTTAAGCCTAATTAAACTTAAATTTTCTATAATCTATTAATAAACTTTAAAAGTTTATTATTTTTAATTTTTCAATTGGATAATTCTCCCCAAATGACAATTTTTACCTTATTTATTTAATTTTTACAAGACAAATACTTTATTTTAATTTCTTCTCTTAGTTCTTTTTGCCGAATAATTGAGTATCCCAAGGGGACAATAAAATATTGTCTTCTGCTGGAAAAATAATTTTTTTTAATTCATTCATAAATAGATATACTTTGTCCTCTTCATCAATCTATTACAATTAATTCACAAGAGTTGATATTTGAGAGTGTTCTTTACACGTGTATAAAACATCCACGTGGGGGTCCAGGGGGCAAAGCTTTTATAAAAAAGTGGCAAATTTTAAAAAAATTATAAAATTTAATCAAATGAGATGTGATTAATTTCTTCTTTTGTGCGCAAAGAAAAGCAAATTGAATATTTAATTTTTTAGTAGTGAGGGGGGGCGGGGAGGAGGAATAATTATCAATATATTTAATTTTCCTTAATTTAAAACCAATTTGAGTGTTTCATTTCAAAATTCGAGTCCAAATTACGATTATATTTCAAATTTGCCGCAAATATACCGACGGCATCAGCGCCCCTTGTCGGTAGCATTACATCAGCGTTGCTGCAATTTAATCTGCTCTATTCTTTATATTATTTGTTATAAACTATTAGTGGGTTTTAAAATTGAAAAAAATATAAACAAACTTTTTTATTGAGATTTCCATCTATAAATAATTACTTTAATTTAGAAAAGATCAATTTGGATAGGATCGATTATTTCTTTCCTATGATATCAATTTTACATTGTATTTGAGCTTCGACTTCGGAGATTACTTCCCCACCATCGACTGTCCTTAATGTTCTTGAACTTGCCAACATCTTTTTAGTCCTAGTTTTTAATAAGAGGAAAAACTAATTAAATAACCAAAACCTCTTTTCCGATTTTCCATTCCAATCAACACAATTTTTTTTATAAATTTTATTAAACCAATTATTTTAAATTAATTAATGTATACATTGTATTTTTGCTTCGATTCCGGAGATAACTTCTCCACCATCGAGTGTCCTTATTCATCTTTAGTCCTTGTTTTTAATAAGAGGAAAAATCTAATTAGATAAAAAAACCTCTTTTCCGATAATTATTTCAATTCCATTATTCCCCAATCAAGTCGATTGGTCATTCAATCTCCCTTTCACCATCCAAAACAATTTTTTTTTTTATAAATTTTATTAAACCAATTATTTTACATTAATTAATGTATACATTGTATTTTTGCTTCGATTCCGGAGATTACTTCTCCACCATTGAGTGTCCTTATTCATCTTTAGTCCTTGATTTTAATAAGAGGAAAAATCTAATTAGATAAAAAAACCTCTTTTCCGATAATTATTTCAATTCCATTATTCCCCAATCAAGTCGATTGGTCTCTTTTTCAACACAAAAAATTCATAATTTTAATATAATATATTAATATTTGTTATAACACATTAGTGGGTTTTATAATTAAAAATCCAATTAAAAATAAAAGATAATTTAAAAAAATGTAAACAAACTTTTTTATTGAGATTTTCATCTATCATTAATTACTTTAATTAAGAAAAGATCAATTAAGATGAAATTTGTCGAGGTCCAGACCTAGCCAGATCGTTTTTTCATCCTCAAAACTTGTTAATAGATGAGTGTAGGGTAAATAATGGATCGGAATGGATAGGATCGATTATTTCTTTCCTATGATATCAATTTTGGGTCATAATAAATAACCTTCTCTTTCGTTTTATGTTTCAGATCACATAATGGTTTTTAATTTACGAAGAATGAGCGATATGGAAATGAATTGGCTGTTTAAAGTTCTCCGGGAGGGGCTGGAAGAAAATGCTGGATTGGATGAGAAGAAGAAAATTGTCAATTATATCCTCCCTGTATATAAATACAAATTGCTTCAGAGGTTTCTCCGTGATGAACATGAACTTACCGAAGAAATCAAATTGAATTGTCTTCTAATTTTTCTTGATGAGAATACAAAGTATTTTAACTTTATAAAATATGTCGATAATGAAAAAACGGTAGAATATATTTTGGAATTAATACCGAAATTATGTACAAATTTAGAAACCGCAGATTTGAGAAGTTTATGCATCGAAGATGAAAACTTAGAGAACTTTAAAAGATTTCTGAAAAACAGCACACAGTTGAAATCTCTGCGAGTATTGTGCTGTAGACATTTCTGTGCATTAAATACTCTTTTACTCGAAGAAGATTTTAACAACCATGATGTTGATATTCAAAATGGGCTTTTAAAAATCGATTATATTGACGGATTTGGATTAAGACCAGAACAATGTGCCAAACTTTTAACACTACTACCAAATTTGAAAAGTTTTGGCATGTATCAAGAAATAGGTCGATGTTTATACTCTTATAGTCATATAGATGACATTGCCCAAAAATTATACAATATAACCGAATTTCATGATGTAAATACAAGTTTAACGTCTTTAGAAAGATTTGTGAAATTTTGTCCATTGGCAGAAAAAATATCCTTATGTGAACCACAAAAAAATGTTGTCAAAAATATGCAAAATTTTCCATTACTTATGGAATTAATTTTAACTTCTTTAGAAGATGATTTTATTGAAGAACTAATTCATTTACTAAAAGAAATTGGAAGACAAATTAAAATTTTGACTTTAAATATCCCTGAAGATATGGAATATGACCGAAATATTTTATCTACGTTATTACCGGAATTAATAGAATTAAATATAGAAACAATCGCTTTGGTGTAATCATCTAATTGTAATAAAAATGTGTGTGATTTAACAACAGGTAAATATTTGAAAAATGAGAAAATTTAGGAGTTTTTTCAGTTTTTCTTGAATAACTCTAAAACGGCTTATCAAATCAAAGAGATATTTGTTAAATAAATTAAAGCGCTTTAAATTACGCGTAAAATGATAACATATTCATCTATTTATAATAAGTAAAATCGGTACTAGCCCCTGTCAAATAACAGCCCCCGGGATCACTTTTGTATATCCCTAAGACTCGTACTTTTTTCGATTCTTCTCCATTTTGACCATGAAAGAGAACGTTTTTGACAAAGACCACTATATACATTTTTAAATTAGATTAAATTTGCTACAATTTAAAAAAGTTTCATCTTAATTGGATAATGGTAACCCGTGCCTCACTGAGGTTGAATTTTTGATAAACTGAAATTTTATTTACAATAGGGTCAGTTTGTTGGCTCTACTGATTTTGATGAAACCAACTCTATTAACAAATTTTGAGAATGAGAAAACGATCTGGCTAGGTATGGACCTCTACAAATTTCATCTTAATTGATCTTTTCTTAATTAAAGTAATTATTTATTGATGAAAATCTCAATAAAAAAAGTTTGTTTACATTTTTTTCAATTATGTTTTATTTTTAATTGGTTTTTTAATTTTAAAACCCACTAATAGGTTATAGCAAATATTAATATATTATATTAAAATTAGGATTTTTTTGTTTGTTTTTAAATAACATGTGTCTAAATCATAACATTACAGGTGTGTTTACAAATAAAGTGGTTCGAGTGGATTTTTTTATATAACTTGGAAATAAATCTTATTTAATTTTGTTTTTATTTCAGATCCTATACGATTATTTATTTTTTTTTTTATTATTTTCCTATTTATTTTTTTATAATGTTTAATAAATATGACCGAATGTGGGCAAATTGGTGTACGAGTAAACAAAAATACAGATAATATGTAGACCACTAGAAAGCTAGAAATGCAAAAACTGGGTACGGGGTTGAGGTGGATGTGGGGGGTGTAGTTGTGGGGGGGGGCGAGGTTTCTGGTTTCGGGAGGGGGAGCCAGGGGTTACCGTGCTTCGCTCGGTGGCTCCAGGTACTTGGAAAATAAAAAGTGGAAAAAGTGAAAACTTTTTAAAAAGACTCAGTTCGCAAATTTGCATATTATCAAAATATCTGCTGGAGTGCCTCAGGGCAGTGTTCTTGGCCCAACTCTATACTTGTTATTTACAAATGACATTCCACTTGATGAGAATGCTGCTATAGCTACATTTGCTGATGATACAGCACTCCTTGCAGTCGATGAAAATGTTTATGAAGTTACAGCTAAGCTACAAGGTACCATAAACAAAATCAACGAATGGACCAAACGATGGCGAATAAAGCTCAATGAAACAAAGTCAACACATATCAATTTTAATTAAATAACAATTTTTGAGTTCATCAATTAAATTGCCAAATTCTAATATATTTGTGGGATTTAAAACTTGATTTTTAATCAATTAAATTGTCTAACTTTTAATATATAATAATATAAATCGTAATGATCTATTAGTGGATTTTAAAATTGAAAAACCAATTAATTATTAAAAGAAAATTGAATAAAAATGTAATTATACATTTTTATCGAGACAACCACCTGTGAATAATTATTTCAATTAACAAAAAAACCCATCAAAAACAACTTAGCCGAAGATGAGACCGTGACAGATCGAATGTCCAACACAAAACCCTCCTAACCCGTGAATTTCATCCAAATCGTTAGAGCCGTTTTCGAGAAACCGATTTTCTATATAATACAATTTTTGCTCGTTTAATAAGAGTAGATAAGATATAAGATGTCCATTTCCCCTGGGGGGCTGATAATAGTTTGTCTGTCCGTCCTTGTCCATTGGTTCAGGCCCCTGGAGTTGTTTCGTTGTTCTTTGATTCAAAAAGGCCGAAGGTGGCTCGCCTGCAGGTGCCCTGCAGGTGATTCTTCTTCTTCTTCCTTCTTCTTCTTCTTCTTCTTCTCTTTGTAATTAACAAAATACAACAGAAAAAAATCTAAACAAACCACTTTTTTTGTTATTCTTGTTATTTAATACAAAAGCTGTTATTAGCAGAGAGATATTCGATTTTCAAAATATATCTAATAATTAGTATTTCATAATAATAACCCGCATTTGTTATTATTATTATTATTGGCATTATTACTATTGATTTCAAATTATTATTATTTAAGAGTAGGTGTAATGCTGGTAGCCTCATTTATATTCAAATGAAATAAATAATCAAGTCAAATTGTGGTCAAATGGGCAAAGTTTTGGGGGTAGTTCTGATTTTATGCATATATATGTTTTTTTCCAAATCTGAGGTCTCCCACCAAAATTTAGTGACGTAACATTGTAGAAAATGCAAAAAAAGGTGAAAATTTCCATTTTTTGGTGGTTTTTCGCTTATAACTCGAAAACGAACAACTTTTCGTAAATAATCTTTCTATTCAAAATGAAAGGTAATAAAATTTCCTACAAAATTTTTTTCTTAGCTATTTTTCTCCGACCAACCGTTTGGGCTCAAGCGCTAGTTGAAAATTGGCCTATTTTTTCTGTTTCGTCAAATCCCAAAAATTTGCACTTTTTTTGATATTCTCCCATTTTGACCATGAAGGAGCACGTTTTCGACAAAGACCACTCTATACATTTTTAAACTAGATTAAATTTGCTACAATTCACATAAAGTATTATTTTAATTGAATAATGGCAATCGGTGTCACAATGAGGTTGAAATTTTGAAAAACTGTTATTTTTTGCAAAAAATCGCAGTTTTTCCTTCATAAAATGAAAATCACTCATCCTAGAAACTTGCTTTCTATCTCATTCTCTAGGAAATTTAATTGGCTTGAACGTTTACTTGGACTACTTTTTGATAAAACTCTTAGATTTATAGATATTTAGCATTTTCCATGACAGGAAATGATCAATTTTTTGCAAAAAATCGCAGTTTTTCCTTTATAAAATGAAAACCACTCACCCTAGAAACTTTATTTTTATCTCATTCTCTAGGAAATTTTAGTGACTTGAACGTTTACTTGGACTACTTTTTTGATAAAACTCTTAGATTTATAGATATTTAGCATTTTTCATGACAGGATATGATCCGAATCCTCAGAAGTGTCCTGGAAAATGCTAGATATCTATAAATCTAAGACATTTATCAAAAAAATAATCCAAGTAAACGTTCAAGTCAACAAAATTTTCTAGAGAATGAGACCAAAATCAAGCTTATAAGTTGAGTGGTTTTCATTTTATGAATGAAAAACTGCGATTTTTTGAAAAAATAGATTATTTCTTGTCATGGACAATGCTGGATATCTATAAATCCAAGAATTTTATCAAAAATGTGTACAATTAAACATTCAAGTCAACAAAATTTCCTAGAGAATCTAATAAGAATCAAGTTTTACAATGAGTGGTTTTTATTTTATGAAGGAAAGATTTTGATTTTTTGCTAAAAATTGGAGTTTTTAAAAACTTCAACCTAATTGCAGAACGGATTACCATTATCCAATTAAAATAAAACTTTGTTTAAATTGTATAAAATTTAATCTAGTTTAAAAATCTATAGTGTGGTTTTTGTCGAAAACGTGCTCCTTCATGGTCAAAATGGGAACATATCAAAAAAAGTGCAAGTTTTTGGGATTTGCCAAAACAGAAAAAATAGGCCAATTTTCACCTAGCGCTTGAGTCTGAACGGTTGGTCGGAGTAAAAACCTAAATAATGAAATTCGTAACAGATTTTATGAAATTTCATTTTGAATAGAAAGGATATTTACGAAAAGTTGATAGTTTTTGAGTTATAAGCATAAAACCACCAAAAAATGGAATTTTCACTTTTTTTTACATTTCCTACAATGTTGCGTCACGAAATTTTAGTAGCCCAACTCAGATTTGAATTCAGCGCCCCAAAAAACGTATATGTGCAAAAAATCAGAACTACTCCCAAAACTTTACTGATAAAAACACAATTTGAATTGACTAAAACAGTTTTCAATTATATAGATCTGTGTTTAATATTGATTTTATTTTAGGGTTCCGTACAACAAAAACGGAACCCAATTAGTGTCTACAATGCCTGTTTATTGCTTACAATCTATCTTATTGAATTTATGAGCTACAATCTTCTGACAAATAGGTATATATTTACACTGTAGCGACACAAAAAGAACTAACTTATAACTATTTGTAGTTAATGAGCTGAAATTTGGCATAGGTATTTGTATTCTTAAGAGTCACATTTACGCAAAAATTTACAGCTTTTTAACTCGATCCGTTATTATTTTTCTTCTGATTTGTTATATCTAAGATTGAAATACAATCTCAAGCATTGTTGTTTTATTTTAATTCATTGTTAGATATGAAAATTAATAAATTTCTAATTAATTTAAAACATTTTTTTTCTATTCAATTGTTCTAACAATTAAAAGATAATTATTGAAATAAATAAATATTTGAAAGATAATTTTATAAATTGACAATTTAGTAAATTTTACAAAAAATATACCTAGGTCCCTACAAAATCTTGAAAATATTTATTTATTTCAATAATTATCTTTTAATTGTTACAACAATAGAATAAAAAATATTTTTAATTAATTAGCAATTTATTAATTTTCATATCTAACAATGAATTAAAATAAAACAACAATGCTTGAGATTGTATTGCAATCTTAGATATAACAAATCAGAGGAAAAAAGAAACAATTAAACATCGTGTTAAATCATACCACCAATCGCTACATTTCGCTAATTTATTTTAGCTTCATCAGGCTCTATACAAAAAATAAATACAATTGAATCACCCCACAATCATTAATTTCCAATTTAGCAAATTTTACAAAAAATATAGGTAACTACAAATTCTTGAAAAAAATATTTATTTATTTCAATAATTAACTTTTAATTGTTACAACAAAGAAAAAATATTTTTAATTAATTAGCAATTTATTAATTTTCATATCTAACAATGAATTAAAATAAAACAACAATGCTTGAGATTGTATTGCAATCTTAGAAATAACAAATGAGAGGATAAAAATAAACAATTAAACATCGTGTTAAATCATACGACCAATCGCTACGTTTCGCTAATTTATTGTATCTTCATCAAGCTCTATACAAAATAATATTATAAATACAATTTAATCACTCCACAATCATTAAAATTGAACAAGAATAATGATTGTATTTCAATTAAAATTTCTCCTCTCTGCTAGTTTCATAAAACTCAATAAAATCTAAAATTCCGAATTCCTCTTTGATATATATGGAGAATTAATTCGCGAATAATATTCATCATCATTTCATCAAACGTTTCTTCAGTTTATCTAAATTGATCATTAAAATTACTACGACTATACTACTTATAAGGATTGGTATATTTAATTAAATGTCAAATTGATTTCGATTTATTAATATCTCTATTTGACAGGGAGAGAGATTTAATTGTAAACCCTATCTATCTATCTCATAGAGATGATAGTAAAGTGAATTTCGAACCAATAAATAAACCCTAAATTTCGATTTAAATTAATATTGAATTATTAATTTATATCTACTAGTTAAAATTTCATATATCGCTAATTCGGTGATGTATTAATAATAATTAATTTGCCATCGGATGAAATTTAATAAGTAAATGATAAATCTAATCTATATAGATTGTAAATATGAAAATAATAATGTAAAATTCTAAAAAGAAAGTGTTAATTAAAGTTAAATTAAATTAATTGTCAAATTAATTATTGGATTTAAATTTTAATAATTGTTATATAATTATTGATTTAATAATTAGATTTAAAAATTTTAAACAGTATTGTCAAACGATTTTTTCATTGTTTAATATTGTGTCATCCCAAAATGTATCGAAACAACACAACAATCCATTTTAAGACATTGAAAAAAATTGTTGTTCTACAAAAATACTTCAAAAAGGCAATTATACTAATGTTAAATCCCATTTAAACTTCTCTGTCAGTAGCAGAAGGGTTGTATTTATTTTGTTTTTATTTTTGGTATATTGGTAGGTATATAGCCCAGCCGTGAGTTTGCGACGGTTTCTGGCTCTAAATTTTGAGGGTCTAAAAACGACGAAAATTTTAATATTTTTGCTTATAACTCCCAAACCATACGTCCTAGAGAAAGTTTTATTCTTAGAAAAATGAAAGAGAATAGGATTTTGCGTTGAATAATCTTCTTTAAAGTTTAAATCGGTTCAGCCGTTTAGCCACAATCGATCGTCAAATTTTATATCCAGGCAAATTAGACTTCTTCTTCTTCGAGTGCCATGAAACGGGTGTCGGCTCCTCTCCACATATACCTATGCTGAGTGTGTTTAGTTGTTTTTTACACAGATATAAGGGACCTACTTTTTTATGCCGGTTCCGAACGGCTAATTTGGAGAAGTTACTAGAGCAATTATACTCTTGGTAGGTTGCCATTACTTCCCCCAAGAGGAGGCGACTGCAAATATCTATCTGCAGAGATTCGGTCTCGAATCAGCGATCTTCGAGTCAGCGACCACACTCTATCCACTGACCCACAGTCGCCTCTATCTATAAATTAGATGAATAAAAGATTTCACTGTCGATGGTAACAGAGATTGTTTTTTATTTTTAACCTAATATGAATGAAACTACCTACTGTACTAAAAACCATGAAAATTTTAATATTTGTGCTTATAACTCAAAAACCATAAGTTCAACTGAAAATTTTACTCTTACCAAAATGAAAGAGAATAAGATTTCGCGTCGAAAAACATACTTTAAAGTTAATATTGGTTCAGCCGTTTAGACAGAATTGATCGTCAAATTTTATACCCCAGGCAAATTAGACTTCTACTGAAATATGCACAAGCTGGAAATAATTTTCATCGACGTTAGACATCCTAAATAAGAGTTTGGGCGGTTTCTGGGTCGTACTAAATTTTTGAGGATCTAAAAATCACGAAAATTTTGGACTTTTTTCAGACCTTATAAGATTTTATAGATAACCATTATTATTATTACAATGCGTCCTATATGAAAATTTAACTCGTACCAAAATGAAAGAGCATAAAATTTCGCTTTGAATAACATACTTAAAAGTTAAAATCGGTTCAGCCGTTTAGCCACAATCGATCGTCAGAGACAGGGAATTTTTACCAACTTGTCAGAAAAGTTAATTATGCTCTTTAGGTGGTCACAAGAAAGCACTCTTCAAATTTTCGCAGTATTTGCCCCTATAACAGTTGCCAATTGGATAAAAATTACATTGCCAAAGTTAATTAGGCAACGGTTAGAAGTTTTTGAAAAATTTCAGTTTTTTCTTTTATAAAATGAAAACTACTAATCCTAAAAATTTGATTCTTGTATCATTTCCTAGTAAATTTTATTTGGACTAATTTTTTGTTAAAACTTTTAGATTTTAGATATCCAGCATTTTCCAAGACAGGACATGATCCAACCAAAACGCTTTTTGTTAAATAACACTACTCGACAAAAAATTATCACCGCAAACTTAACAATGGATTCCAGTAAAGTTTTATACGTTGATTATCAAGATATTTCCCGATTTTTTACAACACATCAGAGTTTTGAGATATTATCTGTGAAAACGACGAAAAATTAACGCTAATTTTCGAATACCATTAGATATTAAACAGTAATATTTGAAATCAAAATATTTTAAAAAGAACCGTGTTTGGTGGACCTATTTTATTTAATGAATTGGCTAAGTGGCCAGTTATAGAAAAAAGTTGAAATAAATTTAATACTTTATTTTGAGAAGACGTAATCGATATTTTACAAAGTTTCGAGCGCTATACTGCTGCCCTTCATCAGTGCAAGTCACAAAAACACGGAAAGTTGATATCTATACATGCGCGGATTCAGGGGGGGGGCTTGTCTTGAAATATGTATTGGTTATTGTTAATGTTGCTTTAGTTTTTTATAAAAATGGTAAGAAGGGTTTCTTAATTATAATTAAATATGTATGTGAATTTTCCGATATCCCGTATAGTGTAATGTTAAAGAGCCTGAAAAACTCGATTTTTGAAATTTAATATCTCCGGAATTGTATTGTTCATAAATTTCGTTTTGCCACCAATCGATGCAAAATTATTTAAATAATAATCTGTAAAAAATTCAAAAAAATCCTAAGAAAACGCATTTGACGGAACAACTACCTTAAATATAGGTAATGATAATCAGTAGAGATTGTGGTGTTGGTCCAAGGTGAAACATCTTTAATAAAGATAAGAGTAAATAAATATTTTATTTAATATGGATTTACTATGAGTTAAGGATATGGGTCACTTATTTCACATTAAAATTTAAAAATTTAAAGATATAAATTTTTTTTTCTTTTTCAATATATATAGGAAAAAGAAAAAAAAATTTATATCTTTTAATTTTTTAATTTTAATGTGAAATAAGTGACCCAGTATCCTTAACTCATAGTAAATCCATATTAAATAAAATATTTATTTACTCTTATCTTTATATAGGTAATGAATCAAATTTTATTATAGGTAAGTAATCTATATAAATTTTAACTATAAAACGAGACGCTACCCGCCAGGGCGTCAGCTAGTACTATATATATTTCTTACAATTTAAGACTAAACCTCGCATACACTCTCATACTTATATATTGATTGTAAATGATAAAAGATTAAAGGTTACTTTCGGAATTTAAAGCTTTCGAATTTCAATCAATAATATCGTGTAGCTTTCTATTATAGAGAAATATCTCTAGCAGTAAAAAATCGAATCCTGTCCTGTTCACTAGCGTCTACTTTGTCGCCCGAAATGGATGCAACGTGTCGGAGGGAATAGGGAATAAATAGAGAGGGCATTACTAATTCATTGAACAGGGTCAAACGGTCACCCAATAATGAAATTTTAGAAGCGCTAAAAATGTTTCGGTCAGGTTTGAAAGAAAATAAACTGATGTGGCCGAGGGGTGAACCGCGATCTAATATGCTGTACAACTACTTCCACTTCTACTTCCAAATACACCAATACCTCGCTTTGCATCGTTTCGTTTTGCGTTTTTTTGAAGTTGCGTCGCTGCTTAATTAGTACTAATTTTCACTGTGCGTCGTTAGATTTTCGAGGTTGCGCTGTTTTGGGTTCGGGTCTTTAATTTTTTTTTTTTGAAATTTTCTTTTTTTTCTAAAAGATGGCACCACTTTTGTTTCTAATTGCGCCATGCCATCAAAATTCGGGGATTCCCTTTCTAACTAAAAATCAACGCAATTTTAATACAGTTTTATTTTCACTCTGTTTTGCTAATTTTAGAGTTCAGTTTCAATTATGTAGTGTGTTGTGATTTTTGTAACGTTTCAATTAGTGTGTTGTGCTTTTTTTAAAAGAGAATAATAAATTTTTATAAATTTTTACGGGTTGTTTCTGGTTACAAAAAAGGTAAATATTTTTCCAATTTAT
The DNA here is from genome assembly GCA_024734495.1 of Forficula auricularia. Taxonomy (NCBI): domain Eukaryota; kingdom Metazoa; phylum Arthropoda; class Insecta; order Dermaptera; family Forficulidae; genus Forficula; species Forficula auricularia. The sequence continues at coordinate 3,169,011 of JALMQS010000073.1, forward strand.
TTATTGGCAGAGTTATATTATTTCAGCAAACATTGGACCAATTTTTTGTGAAAGAAAGCCGACTTACGACAACAGTGGCCACTATGGACTCATCAGACAGTGATTAATTTTAATTTTGTTTTTCATAAATTAATTGAATAGTTTATTTTGTTTTAATTGAATACGTTTTTTGTATGTATGTAAACAAATTTTATATTATTTTTGTTTTTAAATGTTTACTTTGTTCACTTTTCTTTTTAAAAAGTAGTATTTTCGTAGCCCTGGAACCTATTTTCGATCTATACATGGTTTGCTATAGAAAATCTTAATTCACTTTGCGTCGTGTTTTTTTTGGAAAGTAACTCCGACGCAAAGTGAGGTATTGGTGTATTTCCAAGTACTTCCAAATATTTCCAAGTACTTCCAAATAGTTCCGAGTACTTCCAAATATTTCCAAGCACTTACAAATATTTCCAAGTAGGTATTCCCAAATATTTCCAAGTACTTCCAAAATACTTTCAAAGAGGTGTACACCTACTTCTAATAGCGGATCACCCCTCGTATATGGGCATCCAAATGCCTTTACCATACACCTGCCCCATCTCTTATATTTTATATGTAAAGGCCGGTTCACACGAGGCTTTTTATGCTACTTACTCCTTACTTGTTTGCTCTACTTGGAATTTGAAGCTAGTTCAGTCAGGATTATAATTAATTATATGTGATTCCAAATTATAGAAATTTTAGTATATTTGGGATCAGACGTTCCTAGAGAATTGAAAAAATATATTTTATTTGAAATAAAAATTATTAGCGAAAAACGAAAAAATTGCAAGGCTGTGAAATTTCTGATTTTCACAAAAAATTTGAAATATCCAAATTATAGAAATTTTAGTATATTTGGGATCAGACTGTCCTAGAGAATTGAAAAAATATATTTTATTTGAAATATGTCGAAAAAAATATATTAGCGAAAAACGAAAAAATTGCAAGGCAGTGAAATTTCTGATTTTGAGCTCGAATATTATATAATTTATGAACCCTTCCAAAAATGGTAAAGTTACACAAAGGGGGGGGGGGCATTACCTCTCATTTTCGGATTTTTTTAAGAAAATAAAGTTTTACTTTTAAAGAAATTTTAATTTATTCTAATATATTATATACAGAGCTCGAATATAATATTTATGGTATTTTTATATCTCTCCTAAAAATTAAATTTATGAACCCTTCCAAAAATGGTAATGTGACACAAAAGGGGGACCATTACTTCTCATTTTTGGATTTTTTAAGAAAAAAATCTTCCCTTTTAAAGAAATTTTAACTTATTCTAATATTATATTATATAGAGAGCTCGAATATAATATTTATTTTTATATCTCTCCTAAACGAAATGGATGCAACATGGGGGGGGGATAAGGAATAAATAGAGAGGGCATTACTAATTCATTGAACAGGGTCAAACGGTCATCCAATAATGAAATTTTTCATTATGTGTCAAAATGTCTGTTAGTCTGCGTTACCAAACTTTGTGGACGAGCTAGCTCAAAAACTAGTGTGAATATCAAAACCAAATTTCACACGTAGTTTTGGTGGATTAAGATTAAGTGCTGATTAGATTTTGGTGCATATCGACCAAAAATTAAGAGTGGCAGGGGGGTTAAAATTTAAAATTATAATATTTTCAAACTAAAAAAATAAGAAAAATGAAATATACTATAAAATGAACTAATGAACTAATATAAATAGTATAAATATTTTTTTCTGGGGCCAAATTAGGGGGTGGGGGTCAAAAAATAAAAATCTAGGCCATTTGAGCAAACTCAACCAAATTTTGTATACATATCAGTGGGCTCCCAGAACACTAAAAATGCAAAAACAAACCGCCAAAAATGGGGGGCTGGTCAAAAAATGAAAATCTAGGCCCTTGGGCCAAAGTCAACCAGAAGTGTATGGTCCCATCAGAAGGTGTCAATTTATTTTTCTTTTATCAAATTAGTTTAAGCCGTGTTTTTAAATATTTCGAAAAAACGAAGCAAAAACAATTTTTTCATGCACGATTACACTACTTGACCATACTCTCTATGGCAAATTAAAAATATATTCTTTGAAAGGAGAGAGCCTATATATTAAAATAAAAGAAGTTGAAAAGCCTACCTTGGTCCAGAATTGACTGATGAGTAGATTGAGAATACGAGGTTTAACTAGTTGGTTTGTCCAAGCACTAGAGAATACTCGAAACGAACTCGAACAATTCTGAAATGATAAAATTCAATATAAATATATAATTATTAATATTAATTGGGGATAGAGAAATAACTTACTTGTTTAGCGCTGTGATGTTTACCATGAGGCAGAACGCGGCCAACTGAGTGCGCGTCTCTGGGCAAATGTCCCGTTAGTGATAAGTGATAAGCCGCTCGGCCGAATTATCTATTTCTTTGAATCCTTTTTCTGAAAATAAAAAAAATATCAGTATTATTTTTAATTATTTATCGGCACATGAAATAAAACAATCATTACATACTCATTTTTTTTTAATTATTTAATTATAACATAAATATAGCATTTTTTTAGATTCAATCGCATTGACATTATTTAATAATAAATTAAGTATATTAGCAAGTATTTGGACAAGAAAGTAGAAAAAAATGATGTAACTTATATATAGGTATTATGTAATTTTTCTTCCTTGTGAAGCCTAAATATAATTGGCGAAACGTTGCGCAAATCGATGAAAATTTTTGATTTTCTACTTTCCTGTACAAATACCTGCTAATATACTTAATTTATAGCATTTTTATTATTATTATTATTATTATTTTTTACAAAGTAAATATTTTTTTATTTTATTTATTTATTTTATTTTTTATAATTTTTATTTGCTAGGCTAATTGTTTACTCGATGGGTAGCTTTTAAATTTATCAAAAAAAAAATTCAATTTGTTTGCAAAGTGGAAAATGAAGAGTTTTATAAAGCCTGGTCTGGTAGATTTCAAAAGGAATGTGTTTTCAAAAAGAACTAAGAAATTCGAAACTTAAGCTTGATAAAGGCTAGAAGGGGTACAGCAAGCTTTTGGCTGAAATCGGAACACCGTAAGTGGACATTTACATGAAAGATTTTTCGTTTTTTTTTATTTTCTCAAAAACGGCAGTAACAATTTTTTTTAATTGGTGTAGGTATACTTATCAGTGTCATGGGTTATTAGTCCTGTATAGATTTTAATCCGATTTAAATAAAGGAACGGGGTGTAAATTAGGAGTGTCGTAAAATAAATATTTTAATCATCCATATACCGTCTTTTGTAAGTCACAGAGTCTTGAAATTTGAAACTTAAGCTATTTAGAGGCAAAAAGTTACCGAGCATCACTCGGTGCTCCAGGCATTAATAGTAAACACAATACTAATAACTCGTTATGTTTCAATTTTTCACTACAAAAAATGTCTATAGTGGGTCTAAATCTAAAATGGGAATATATAATTTTATATGCGGCTCGCGGAGTTATGATGCATATCCAAAGTGGACCGCAAGTTCATTTGAGTTGCCCACTCCTGTTGTAGAAGATAATGAATGTCTTGATACTACCAAGATGGCCGCCGAACAGTGGAGCCTGAGAAGTTACCACCAAGGTCATCCGCCTATTGTATTTCCAAATTCACTGATAAAAACCCAAAATATATAAATTTAAACAATTTAATCATCATAATTGAAACGTTAGGGATGAGGTGATCCTCATCATTCTAATCATCTAGCAATTGTTCTCTTCTCTTGTGTTTTCCTGTTCAATCTTGAAAATATACAAAGAAATAAAGAATAAAAACGTTTTTTTTTAACTTTCTTTGAATGGAAATTATTTGTCCTTTCGTTAATCTTCTAATGGGAATCTTTTACTTTAAAATTATACGCCATTCCCAACTGAATGCTATTATTTTTCTCTGATGTTTTGGGAAATGAGTAGATATAGTTAATTTTATGAATATCTGCTTTTATTCGTGGACAGAAGTTTTTCAATACAAAAAGAGAGGAGTGTTTTAGGAGTCAGAAAAAAAGAAAAGAAATGCCAAGCCTCTCTAGAGACAAAATAACTTTCGCCGTAAATTTTTCAACCCTCGACGCGTTTTCACTAAAAAAGCTAAGATGTTTATCTAAATCTTATTCCGAAGTGGTTATCAACAATAATAAAAGGAATCATCTTGTCATTAATAAAAAGTCTACATTGGACATTTAAGAATCTCACTATTAAAATGTGAACTTGTATCAAAAAAAGTAATTGAAGTTTTTAAGAGTTAAAAAAGAGATTAGCAGTTCCTTGCTTTTTAGGGTTCCGTTTAAAAAGTAAAATGGGATCCTGTTTCTCTTGCTATACTATCTGTTATTTAAAGCAATTTGAGCCGCGAAAGTTAAATAATGTAATCAATAATTTCTTATGTTAATTCTACATATTTAGAAAATTATTTTATTATTTTTTGAAAAGGAAAAATAAATTGAGAATCCGACGGGATTCGAACCTTTACACGAAGAGTGCCTTGCCAACTAGACACGGATGATTCCACCAAAAAAAGTTCTTTAAATTGAATGTTTTTTTCCTTTTCAAGGCTTTTTCTAAATATGTAGAATTAACATATGAAATTATTGATTACATTATTTAACTTTCGCGGCTTAAATTGCTTTATAGAAAAAATTAAAAGTAAGGGAGGAGCTGGAATATTTAATTGTTTAATTAATGATTCAAGGCCTACGCTGCGAAAAATGAACGAGGAGAGGATTAAAAAAGAAATTCCATAATTCATATTAGTTTGGGTTCAGGGATGAGTAGCTTAGTGGATATAGGAGCTAAAGCTCTTATGACAAAGCATTGCAGTACACATGCAAAGATCCCGGGTTCGAGCCCCGGCTGATCCTTTTGTCTATAATAAAAATAATCTTTTCTTCGTTCCCTAAATTTAAATTTGTTATTAATTGTCTTTACACGGCCTCGTTGTGGTCGCGCCCCGGGTGAAGAGAAAATTATTTTCGATCTTTGGGGTCTGTGATCGATTGGGAGGCGCTGGAATATTTAATTGTTTAATTAATGAATCAAGGCCTACGCTGCGAAAAATGAACGAGGAGAGGATTAAAAAAGAAATTCCATAATTCATATAGACAATGGGTATTAGTTTGGGTTCAGGGATCAGTAGCTTAGTGGATATAGGAGCTAAAGCTCTTATCACAAACCATTGCAGTACACATGCAAAGATCCCGGGTTCGAGCCCCGGCTGATCCTTTTGTCTATAATAAAAATAATCTTTTCTCCGTTCCCTAAATTTTAATTTATTAAAACTAACATTTAAAAGTTAATTTGTCTATCTGTCTTTATGTTTGTTTATATGTCAGAATATTATTGTAGCTTGTAAATAAAAATTTGAAATTTATAAATGAAGGGTACAGTGGATAAAGACGCATTGTCAACTAAAACAATTTTTTATTGTTGAAATTGCGCCCTCTTCCTCAGTATAGAAAAACTTTTCCCGTCATTTTAAGCTTGATATAACGCCTTTATTGCAAAAATGAAACTTCAGATTAATAATTTTTCTTCCAGATGGCATGAGAATTACATTTTTGACATAAAATTGACATTGTGCGTTTCTCCCCTGTACTCTTCAAATTATATTTATTAATGTTGCCATAAATAAAAAATCGAATTAAATTTTTAATAGAGAAACTATTTTGGGGAGGGTCGAATATTATGTGAGCTGTTAAATCTTCGACGGGCATCTCCACTAGCCAGGAGGCTACGCCCCATGGACTCCCACCCCCGCGCCCCAAAGTCCTGGATCTTTTTTTTTCTGATTTTTCTGCATTTTTTTTCTTTTGCGAAACGCAGGGGGTACATTCTTATGTACATAAACATCAACTTTATTTTCATAAATCATACTTCTTTGAATTTTTCTGGTTGAAGGTTCCTGAAAGAGGATTTTATTTTTTCTTTAAGTCTCCTTAGATCGCTCAATTTTTCGGAGTTTTTTTTTTAATTTTCCTTTCTTCTTTATAACTCTCTTATTCATATTCTTTTAATTATTTTTTTAACTTCTAACTTTGATGAGAGATAGATTAATAATTTGAAAATATTTTCTTTTAATTAGTCCCTCCGTTTTTCTATTTTCCGACTGTTTAGATTTAAAATTGAAAGTGGCATTCCGAGAGTTCGAAGATGCGGGATCATCCCAAGGGACTAGTCGTCTTCTTACTCGGGGTCACCAATGGGGTTCTTTTCCTGAATTTGTTTTAGTTTTGACATTGTTTTCGGATTTGGAAGTTAAAAATTTTTCCAGTCGCTTGTGGATTCCTCATCTTCTTGGTGTTTAGATAATCTGGAATGTTTTTCTTTAATTAACCATTTCGTTTATTTATTTTTCAACTATCCTTTATTGTTTTTAGCTCATTAATATTACTTGAGTATATACAAGTACTACTCGATTAGGCAAGTCTAATTAAAGAAAAACATTTTAGATTATAAATACACCAACAGCTTGTTTACAAATTGTTTCTAATTTGTCTTTCATAAACAACTCTGATAAATTTCGATTTGATCTATACTGTTATTTTCTATTCAATCAATAAACAAATAATAGATCCAAAAATCAATCCAATTTATCTACGACAAAACTAACTACAGAACTTGTACTATTATACGTCTCTACAAAAATAAAAATTAGTCAGATTTCATAATTTTTGTTAGTAGCCACGGGGGGGGGGGGGGAAAGAACATTTTTCTTTGTCGGTCGACCCTCCCTCCATGAAAATTTTCTGGCTACGCCACTGAAACTAACATATTATTGTAATATTTATTCCATAAAGTGAAACTCACTGAAGTTTCCCCATGTTTTTGTAAATAAATATATGCCTAAGTATAGGTATATATATATATATATTACTAACTGTGAAGCCCGCCTTTGCCATGGTAACATTGTTCATTTATACTCTATATTATACAGAAAATTTTTTTAAGCTCAACAGTGAAATGTTCATCTCAATCGGATGGGTACTTTTAAAGTTATTCCGTCAAAAATAAACAAAGGTTTCTTCTCTAACATTAGTATAGAATTTAATCTTTTATTTTTTTTAAGTTTTATTGTCGCCATAAAAATTCCTTTCTAAATAGAAATGAATGAATAAGTAAGCCATAAATAATAAATTAACATAGTGACCTGGAGAAGAGACAAATTACATACTGTTTATAAATATTTCGAGAGAATTAACAAATTGCAAGAAAAGTATCGAAATAAAAACAAATCAAAGTCTTTCAACAAGGTGATTTTATGTTCAAGTTGTATTATCTGCTAAACGGTCGCTCTAATCAAAAAAACATAAATAAGCATTTTTGTAGAGAATTTTATATTCTATAAATTTTGTTTGAACAATTTTTATCTGTCAGCAAGAGATATTTGCATAAAAAGAATTTGTTAATTTTTCACATTATGAAATTTTTGCGATGCTCGACTTCGGCAGGCATTTACTAGGAAGATTAATTTTTTAGAAACTATAGTTTGACCTTATTTTTTAATTTTCATTGATAAAGGCCTGAGTTGGTCGGGTCTGTAGAGCTTGCTTTATAATCATGATGAAGATGATGAAGGGGGATTCCCGAGTTCAAGTCCCGCTTACGGCAAACATTTGACCTGCTAAAACCCGGTTCCAACAATAATGCTACTAACAGGCATCGGATTCATACTCTTCTTTTTATATAGCTTCACCATTCTTTTTTTATTGTTAAATACATATCGAGCGAAAGAGAATAAATGAATGTGGATGTTGAAGTGAGTGGTTGTGTGCAAGAAAGCTTGCTTGATGAACTGCTTGTAAAATTGGAAGCCGCATATTGACTTTTTTCCAAAAGATGAATGAATATTCCATTTCGCCAAGTCATCTCGAGATTTAATTGAATTGCACTGATTGTAAGGAAAGCATTGCTCTCAATTAACTCGTCGCAATCAGAGTTATACTAACAGAAATTCAGCTTATAACTCTGACGACGGCCAAATGGAAACTGCTAATTTCTAGTTACTATCATGTTTATGGAACTTGGATTAAATTTGTGTTCTGAATAATGGGTTTAAATAAATTATGACACTCTTCAAATTTTCTCAACTTCAAGAAAAACTTTCTCAAAATGATATCGATAAATAACGGCCATAAACCGAAGTCATAAAAAATAAGCTGACGTATTCGGATGTGGCCATCCACTTGACTTTACCATATAACCTGGCTCCTAAAATTATTTATAATCATGTAGGGGAGTTAGTTTTTGCATTTTTAGATTTCTGGGGGTCCACTGATTATGTATACAAAATTTGGTTGAGTTTGGTAAATGGCCAAGATTTTCATTTTTTGACCCTACACCCCCCCCCCCCCCACCCTATTTTGGGCCGTTAGTTTTTGAATTTTTAGACTTCTGGGGGTCCACTGATTATGTATACAAAATTGTTTGAGTTTGCTCAAACGGCCTAGATTTTTAATTTTAACTCCCCTTCCACATTCCTTAATTTTGGGTCGATATGCACCAAAATCTAATCAGATCTTAATCTCAATGGACCAAAACTACCTATGAAATTTGGTTTCGATATTCACACTGGGTTTTGAGCTAGCTCGTCCACAAAAATTTGGTAATGCACAGCCTAACAGACAACCAGATAGACTAACAGACATTTTGACAAAACAATTTTTATCTCGAAAAATATAATTTTTTCGATGTTCACTTATTAGAGCTTTTTTGTAGACCAAAATGCCATGGTTTTGGTCAATCCATTCATTCTCTCTTTATCAACAAGAAATAAGTAGGAATTTGATATCTCAAGTATTTGAAAGATATGAGACATATAGAGACATCCATTGGTATTTGTGTTTTAAGTAAATAGTAGGGAAGGGTCAAGTTTAGTAAGTCTAAATCTATTCTAATTTTACTAAATGAGTCTGAACAATGGAGTTTTAATGAAAAATAAATACGTTTTGAATAAGATCATCAGAGAAATTATTTTATTAGGTATCATGTCGACATATGCGAAAATAGAAGTATTGGCGAAAATCACAATAGGTGTTATATCTCTTTAAGATAGATAGAATTAATAATTACATCAGTGATGTCATCGCAAATTTAGCACTGAGAGAACACCGAAATTCCGAGTGACCAGGGGACTCAGGGGATCCACCCGGAAATTTTTCGAATTATATGTTCCAAATTATGCAGGGCTCCAATTTTTTAACCCCTAAAATAAATAGATAAAATAAAAAACTCTCAAAACCAGTGCGGGAACGGCGCCCTAAATAACACCCCTGTGTAAAATCAACCTTATTCATCCCTCCTGTCATCTAGGTAATAGCAAAAAGCAAGGGGTGATCCGCGATTGGAAGTAGGTGTCCACCTCTTTGGAAGTATTTTGGAACTACTTGGAAATATTTGGAAGTACTTGGGAATATTTGGAAGTACTTGGAAATATTTGGAACTACAAGTGGAAGTAGGTGTACAACATATTAGGTCGTGGTTCACCCCTCGCCAAAAAGTTATCGGGGGAAAAAATCAATTCTCCCATACGAATAATTCATTTATTTTTACATTAACTAACTCTCTGATGTTTGCCAATATTTCTGTAAAAGTCAAATTATAGATACCATATTAGAAGTATACGTTTTCAAAACACTGTTCATTTAAATTATGTAGCTGAAACTGCCAAAAAGCGAGTAAGCTGGTTAAATTGAGCAATATCTCAATTAGATATCCCTACTATACAATGTGATTTGAAACAGCTGTTGGCTAATCAAAACCACTGGTCCTACAAAATTCCCTATGTGTCTGTCAAACAGATACATCGGGTTTAGGGTTAATGTAGGTAGCGTGGTCAGCAAATCAACTTTTTCAAAGTAGGTTAAAAGGTCAAAGTAGAAAACATTGTTCACACTTTTGAACAAACATGCTAAATGCTTAAATGTTTGAAAGGATTTTTAATAAAAGCAAAATTTCAATTCATAAAATATTATCTGAGGAAATCTCGAAATAGTTCAGGTCAATAACGTTACATAAAACATCACGTTTCATATTTGTATTCATTCATAAACGTCTGTTTGGTGTCAGACGTCACGTTACCAGGAATGAATGGCGTTTGTTTAGTACGAGCGTTAATAGTTTAACGACGGCTATAAGATTCTTTTGTCTCGATAATTTTGGCTACTAATAAAATATAATAAGATAATAAATAATTTAATAACGAGAACAGCTATGAAAATATTTGGTCCTTAATAGGGATGGGGAGGTATTTAGAATCTCTTTATAAACTGCTCAAAATTAATTAATAAACCCAATACAAAGAAAATTAAAATGAGGGAAGGGAATGCGATGAAAGAAATATAATATTACGTTATTACACATTAAATTGCTATTTAAAGTAAATATTATATTACAAACGATGCAGCCATATAGAAATATACTAAGAAAATAAAGACTCTTAACGATGTAATTAAAATTTAAAACAATGTGAAAAATTAGACCTATAAGCCATCATCATAATATAGATATACTAATAATAATCAAAATATATTTTATTACTTTACCATAGAGGGTATGAGCAAGTATTGTAATCGTTCATGAAAGAAGTGTTTTTTTTCGAAATATCTCAAAAACCACTGAAACTATTTTGATTAAAAAATTTGGGCGAAACCATGACATTTTCTACAAAAAAGCTCTAATAAGTGAACATCGAAAAAATTATATTTTTCGAGATAATAGCTGTTTTATCAAAATGTCTGTTGGTTAGTTATTCTGTTAGTCTGTTAGTCTGTGCGTTACCAAATTTTGTGGACGAGCTATCTCAAAAACTAGTGTGAATATCAAACCAAATTTCACACGTAATTTTGGTGGATTTAGATTAAGAGCTGATTAGATATTGGTGCATATCGACCCAAAATTAACGGGGGCACGGTTTAAAATTTAAAATTATAATATTTTCAAACTAAAAAAACAAGAAAAATGAAATATACTATAAAATGAACCTATAATAACGCCCCCAGAGGGGGTGGGGGTGGGGTAAAAAATGGAAATCTAGGCCCTTGGACCAAATTTAACCAAATTTTGTATACTTAATCAGTGGGCTACCAGAAGACTAAAAATGCAAAATCTAACCACCCAAAATGTGGGGTGGGGGGATTTTTAGGGTCAAAAATGAAAATCTAGGCCCTTGTACCAAACTCAACCAGAAGAGTATGGTAAAGTCAAGTGGATGGCCACATCAGAACGTGACAATTTATTTTTATTTGTATTCGAATTTTTTTTTTTAATTTTTCATTTAACATTAAAATTATTATAAAACTAAGATTTGAGAATCTTTCTTTCGAAAATAGTTGGAATGTTTTTCAAAAAATTAGCTCAAGATAAAAATCAATGTATATTAGTAGAGAAAGAATTTAATTTTTAGTACAGATTCCCCAATATAAAAATATTTCTACTAAAATCATAGATTTTGCCCTAAAAATTAAATTCTTTCTCTATTAAAGAGGTCCTTTCGCCGCCAATGTTAAATAAAAAATATTAGTTACTTAACTTCCCTATGAGGTTTAATAAGTCACAATTGTGAAAGTTATATTTTCACTATTTAGGTCAAGGAAATTGAAAGGAAATTAATTAAATTTTTCTTCTTTTTCTCTTTATCTTGTTTGTTCTTTTAATTTAAATTTTTACAGATTGAGACAGTTTCAGCAACCATTAGTCGCCATCTTCAGTCTAAAATACAAAAAATAGTAAGTACTGTGAATCACATTTCATCTCCAAAAGAAGTCAATTTAGACAACACCCCTCAAATTGTGACTTATTAAACCTCATAGGGAAGATTAGAAATTAAAATATTAAGTCTATTCAGTATTCACTCAAAAAAAATATTAGATTATATAACTACTATAGTATAGTATAGTATAACTTCTATAAACTATGATTTCTTTATAATAGTTTAAGTCTCTATGCTTTGGTGAAGTTTAAGTCTCTATGCTTTGGTGAAGTTCCAATCCCACATTAGCGAGCAAATTCTTGAAAATACAATTTTTTAAAATATAAACTTTTTCTTAGAGTCTTGCTTCACATTCATAAGTCCTAAACATTCCAGAATACCATTTATTGACGTATATCTGTCACATTTTAAAATAAATCTCATGCATCTATTTTGTTAGAGTTGCAGCTTATCAATATTCTCCTGAGTACCAAAATATAATATTGTAGAACAGTAAGAGAAACTAGCACTAATAGCACTATAGTTCTATATACCTTAATTCTAGTGTTCATATTCAAATTATTACAAGCTCCAAAGTATTGCAATTTTCTGTTTACATTCTTCAAGAGCTCACTATGGTGACTCTTATTACTTTACAAACACTTGAAAACAATTCCGGAATTAGGGGTGCTAAAACGATAGGATGTATTCAAATGTGAATAACCAATGAAAAATATCTAATCTAGATGGTTTAATCCAGTGGTTCCCAACCTTTTGTGGCCCATCTCCCCTTTCTGGAGGTTGACTAACACTTATCGCCACCTTTTCATTTTCATTGTATGCCTAATTTTAATTTGAAGTAAACTATAAATAATAAAGAGGTTTTATTATTTTAAACAATTTTATTACCGTATATACAAAAAAAAGCAAAGTAGTTTTATCCGGTCGCTCTTAAATAAAATAGAAAAAAAAATGTACATTTTTTACAGATTTTTCTGAAGAAGAAAGAAGTGAAATAATTAACTAAGATCATTGACGTACATTTAAAAAACAGGAGTACATGTTTCCATTTTTAAATTGGAATCTGTAAAAATTAAGAAAGTTGACAGTTAAAATTTGAAAAAATAATACAATAATAAATTCTACTGTACAGTATTATTTTAATTTTTCCCCCTTTGAATACTCATCGCCCCCCACTTATTTATTTCCCCATTGATAACCCAAATGCCCACTTGGGGGCGATCGCCCACAGGTTGGGAACCACTGGTTTAATCCAAAACCATCTACTTCTCTAATATTTATCAAGTTTTTATTTTTTGTTCTACATACTTTTCTTTATTGTTGACTATTTATTAATTTAATTTAATTTAATTATGATATACGTCTCGTAAATAGTACTCAACCCTAACTCAATGTTATCTTTATAAAGTGTAGCGCTATTTAAACAAAAAAGTAAATATATATAGAGAAAAAGGGCAGACATTATTTGTATTGCTCTTTTGTTTAGATTACCAATAAAAGTAAGAGTAGATAAGTAAAAATAAATAAAAAAAAAAGTATAAATAAAATAAAATCTAAACATAACCTTTATTTTGTTTTTGTAAAAAAAGCTTATATATAAATTCGAGGTATAAAACTGGAATATCTATCTATTCGGCATGTACAATTGAACATACAAGAAAATATTTGACTTGCAAACTGAATGATACTCGTAAAATATGTGGCTAACAGAAAAAGCATAAATAAAAAAAATCATATGAAATTTGTTTTTATTTGATATTTCCTAGAGATAGAACGAAAAGCCATGTCAAATATCTAGAATTCAAAGTGTAGTATTTATTCATTTTTTTGCCAAGAGTGGATTTATTCAATTTATTATTAATTTTTATTAAAAAAATAACTATTTTTCAGTAGAGGGACCAAACGTTTTTATAGTGTGTTTAATCCGGGTTGTTCAAGCATGCCCGATGAGAGGAGTGGGGAAGAAGAGGGGTAGTTACCCCCTGGCCGAGCCCGAAAGGGGCCCGGCACTACCACTGTTAAATAAATTTTTGTACTACGAAAATCTATTACTTATCACATACTACTAAAGCGCATTTGTGCCTGACTCTGTTTGTAACTACCTATGTCCGTCCCCCCAAGGGTGGGGGTTGGGAGATGGGGTCCAGGGGGCTACTAAACGGCATTTGTCCCCGTGTCTTTACCTATATCATCACATACTACTAAAGGGTATTTGTCTTTGTCACTGTATGTACCTATGTTTCTACGTAGGGTGGGAGTCCAGGGGGATACTGAAGGGGATTTGTGCCTATGTCTGTACCTATATATATAATACCTATTTGGGGTTGGGGTACAGGGGTGAGGGCTGGGGTCCAGAGGAAAGGTGGGGGTCCAGGGGGTAGGTTTATTGGGTTGGAGGGTGATCAGAGGAGGGGGAAAAATTTCGGAGAGTCGGTGGGATGGAGAGTGGTTGGAGATAGAGGAGAGGGAGTGTTCAAGTGAAGGGGGGTCCAGAGGGCGAACCCCCTTGGCTAGCAAGAGGCCCACCGAAGGCGGGCCTTGCAAGTAGTTATAAATAAAAATATAAAATAGCCAAATTAAGTAACAAATCATATTAAGTTATGGATTTATAGCTACGAAATTAATATAGCAAGTATCAATTTTGTTAATGGAGAATGGTGTAGATCCTTGGTGAATCATATTTTAATAAAGTAAAGACAATTTAAATAAAATTTTTTAAAAATATAAAATTCTAGGTAGGTTTCACCAAAATAAAAGACAAAATGCTTAATTATTAGCATGACTCTATATATATTTCGAGATACGAGCCCATCTTCAGTTTTCTCTTTGAACTCCTGAAGATGGGCTCGAAATATATTATATATAGAGTCATGTTAATAAGTAAGCATCTTGTCTTTTAAACCTACCTAGAATTTTATATTTTTTTTTTAATTTTCGTTACTTTATAGAAAGTATCTTTGACTTAGATTCAAAGGGGTCCATTAGGGGCAGTAAATTTTTTTGGAGATTATTTTTTGCAGAGTAGTAGAGTTGTTTAATTTCCAAGGGATAAAAAGCCTGTCTTTTTTTGATGTAAATATATTATCGTCATCATAGGATAAATAGTACCTACAAATATTGGTTTAATACATCAACTCATCTCCACCTTTATGTATATTCTAGTGATCTGTAGTGTGTGATAGTTTTCTAAGACTTTCCAGATAGCATACCATAAATGCTGCAAAGAGCCATAACTCTCTCCCTTTCAGGGATGTTTAAGATATACATAGTACATGAGTATCTACTATAAGATGAAATCCAGGTTAGGGTATTATTCCCCTGATAATATAGGTGGTGGGGGAAATAGAAGCTCACATGGGCAGGGTCGCTAAGTCCCTGAAGTAGGTCTCTCCTCCAGCGGGATCGTGAAGGAGTACCTACCAATTTATTAAATAGAAAACAATGATTTATTATTTTAATGTAATTTTGCTGTTCTATTTATAGTAAAAGAAAGGCCTTTAGAGCAGAGTTGGTATTGACTATCAATCGCTTCCCGATCCATCACTTAAACTTCTATTATACCTTATATAATATGTTTAGTAAGTTCTAATATTTCAGATTAGGGCTCACATTGATGTTGCTATGATATGCCTGTGACAGGTGTTGCAGTTTTGTAAGGGTTGGACTTTATTCAAGGTAATTATTATTTCGGATTTTTGTATGATGTATCTTTGTATGTGTTTATTTATAATTAAAATGTCTATTATACCTTATATGCAGCCAGTTGATGGCGCTGTATGTTTTCACAAGTTTGGTGGTGTGCCGTCTTAGGCGAAAAACATGTACATTGTCCACCCATTAACAGTATACACAATAAAATACTAAAATTAGTTTAGTGTTCACTTGATTTTTACTTAGAACCAAAAGTGTTCCCCAAGACCTCCAAAATTTTTACCACAAAATATTCTAATATATCTTCTTCTTAGGGCCAGTTGTACAGTATGTCGGTTGGTAAACTCTTTGTCAACGTTTAAAAATAGTTTACCAACCGACATACAACTGGCCCTTAGAGTGCCATGCCCGAAACGGGAGTCTGCGTATCTCCGCATATACCTGTGTTTAGTTGTTTTACACAAATATACGGGACCTAATTTTTAACGCGATTCCGAACGGCTAGTTTGGAGAGGTTGACTAGGCAATTATACTCTTGGCAGTTTCTTATTGGTTTCCAAGAGGAGGCGACTGCAAATATCAGCATACTTAGGTCACTGGGCCGACACTCTAACCACAGACCCACAATCGTCTTCTAATATTTAGGGGCCTTTAAAATTAAGCTCTTTGTGAAGGAAGCCTGAAAATAAAGGGAGTTGCCCTCCCGGGTCTGGAATTGTTCTCTACAGCTCAGGATATGAGGCATGGTCACAATGTTGGCAAAAATATAAATATATTCTAATCCAATCAGCAATATTCACTTAGTAAAATTAAGTATGATTTCCCCGTTTGAATTTCAATTTATTCCATCCCCGTAGCAGAGTTTAAATGAATGCGTGACTATTTTCATTTAGGAAGATGGACCTCCAAACATCCAAACGTCCAAACGTTCTCTTGACATCCCCGAACGCAATTCCGAAAAGAGTGATTAAATTAATAGGAAATTAATTATATATAGAGAATACGATGTTGGTTCAAGGAGAAACATTATAATAAATTAGTGAATTAGGATTCTAGGTGTGTTTCATGTAATAATTTTTTTACTCATTTTATTATATAACACACATCTAGAATTTTAATCATTAATTTAAAAAAATACATGGTTTTGACAGCAACGTTGATTCTTTGACCCAATGTAGAAACATTGTCATCAGCTCACTTTTTATTTCTTTACCATATTTATCAACTATTTCTCTTAAAATTTAATGGTACAAAAAGAAAGATTTTTCGAGTTTCCTTGACGAAATTATGATTTCCTCTATCTTTATGAAATAATACTCTTCTAGAAATAAGTATAATCCCTTCGAAATTCAAATATTTATTTTCTAAAAAATTGGAAACCTGATGATAAGGGGGACCCTTATCTACTATCTCTTAAAATTTAACGGTACAAAAAGAAACACTTTTCGAGTTTCCTTGACGAAATTATGATTTCCTCTATCTTTATAAAATACTCTACTAGAAATAAGTATAATCCCTTCGAAATTCAAATATATATTTTCTAAAAAAATTGGAAACCTGATGATAAGGGGGACTCTTATAAAATATTCAGGTATGCAAAGGTCTGACCACCATTTTTGATCAATA
The DNA here is from genome assembly GCA_024734495.1 of Forficula auricularia. NCBI lineage: Eukaryota > Metazoa > Arthropoda > Insecta > Dermaptera > Forficulidae > Forficula > Forficula auricularia. The sequence continues at coordinate 3,186,013 of JALMQS010000073.1, forward strand.
TCAAGAGAGAAAAACTCCTAGCCAAAGTTGAATGCAGAAAGTTATTGGCAACTTTTGTTTATCGAGCGTTCACCTTTAATCGGCGTTGAACGGTTCATTTCCTTTAAGAATATTATCCTATCTATTGAACTTTTTTTCTTTTTGAAAACTCTTGTAACCCTTAAGCAATAATGAAGTGGTGATCGAGTCGTCGAAGAATATTCCTTTTGACAGGGTTGGCTGGCTGGCTGGCTTATGGGACAAAATCAAAGAGCCCAGCAATTCATCTTGAATTCGAAAACGTGGATTATTTTGTTCCAATCGGCGGATAATAATCATGTGATCATCGATTGATCGATTGAATACGACAAAAATATAAAAGAAGAGATAACAAAAGATCTTGAAAAAAAAAAAAAAAAAAAAAAAATAGAATTTCGAAGAATGATTAAAAATAAATGGATGAGATTTTGGTTTTATAATAAAAAAAAACGGTACCCAACAATAAACCAATTCTCTCTGAATAAAGAGAAAAGTCCTGGTAGTAAAATTTCAGACTCGAGTCTCTCGAACTAAGCAGGGATCAAAAACGATTAGAAGGAATTAAAATATGATACAATATTTTAAATCAATCAAATCGTATTTTTAATAGGCTAATATTCTGGTGTCTCCATGCCATAAGTCAAGATTACGTTTCATTAGGTATTTTAAATTTTTTAAAACATTAATTTGTTGAATTTGTTTAGTTTTTTAAACTCCAGCAGGCTGTTTCATGGTATATAAATCGACCGATTTTGTTCAAATTTGGTAATTTTATTCCAAAATACATATTATTTAATAAATATTTATTACCAATTTAACTCATCAAAGTTATACAAAATGGATTATCTCGGTTCTAAGTTTTTGGCATTTAGACCCTTTCGAACTTACACTCTTCAATATTTATCTATCCTTATTATAATCGACTTGCGCGACGACGCCAACGTGATTTTTTTACTTTACCATAAGGGGATGGTCAAGTATTGTAATCTTACATGAAAAAATTGGTTTTTTTGAATCTTTTTTTGAAATATCTCAAAAACTGCTGAAACTATTTTGATTACAAAAATTGGGCAAAACTATGCCATTTCGGTCTACAAAAAAGTTAAATTTAAAAATATAAAATTTTAAAACTAAAAAAAACAAGAAAAATGAAATATATGTACTATAAAATGAACCTATAATAACGAAAATATTTTTTTTCTGGGCCCAAATTAGGGAAGGGAATCAAAAAATAAAAATCTAGGCTATTTGAGCAAACTCAACCAAATTCTGTAGACATAATCAGTGGGCCCCCAGGACAAATAAAAATTCAAAAACTAATCTCCCGAAATAGGGGGGGATTGTAGGGTCAAAAAATTAAAATCTAGGCCCTTGTACCAAACTCAACCAGAAGTGTATGGTAAAGTAAAGTGGATGGCCATATCAGAAGAACGTGTCAATTTATTTAATTTTAAAACTCACTAATAGGTCATGACAAATAAAATTTATTAAAATAAGAAAATTTAAATCATTATTCTAAAATCCACCACGGAGTCCAGGGGGCGTAGCCCACTGGTCAGCAAGATGCTCGTCCAAGTCAGACTTCGCAGCTGGTTATATATAATATAGTAAAAAGAGAAATTGATTTCTTGGCTGTAGAAAAGTAAATAAGGTTAACTTCCAAATCTCTCAACAAATCTCGCCTGTTTTATTTTTCCTATTTTCATTCTAAAAAAGAAGGTGTCAAAGATAATGAACATCTCCAAAGGGAATTTTTCCTCCCGCATGCATTTTAGACCTAACGTTAAAGAAAATTACCATAGAAATGAAGATTGACAGAGAAGCAGCACTGATGACGTTCTTTTCTTTCTCATCTAATTAGCCTCTATCTACTCTAATTTTAAAAATCACTTTATGCTTTTTCTTTTAATCAATAGCATCAACATTTATTTTATTTTTTTTGAATTGAGATAAATAAAGTTATTGCTCTTTATACTTTTTATGTATACTTTATTGAAATAGTTACCCTAGTAGTACAATGTTTTTCAAACTATATAGTAACTATATAGGGGATATATAGATTCTCCTAGTAGCACAATGTTTCAAACTATATAGTAACTATATAGGGGATATATAGATTCTCCTAGCATCACAATGTCTAAAACTATGTAGTAACTATATAGGGGATATATAGATTCTTCTAGCAGCACAATGTCTCAAACTATATAGTAACTATATAGGGGCTATACAGATTCTCGAAATCTATATATCCCATATATATATAGTTACTAAATAGTTTGAAACATTGTGCTGCTAGGAGAATCTATATATCCCCTATATAGTTACTATATAGTTTGAAACAGTGTGCTACTGGGAGGATCTATATAGTCCCTATATAGTTACTATATAGTGTCTATATAGATTTTGAGGTTAGTGTTATAGGGGCTATATAGGTTCTCGAAATCTATATAGGCACTAAAACATTGTGCTGCCAGGAGAATCTATATAGCCTCTATATAGTTACTATATAGTTTTAAACATTGTGCTACTAGGAGAATCTATATAACCCCTATATAGTTACTATATAGTTTGAAACAGTGTGCTACTGAGAGGATCTATATAGTCCCTATATAGTTACTATATAGTGCCTATATAGATTTTGCGGTTAGTACTATAGGGGCTATATAGGTTCTCGAAATCTATAGGGGCACTGAAACTAGTGCTATAGGGGGTATATAGGTTCTCGAAATCTATATAGGCACTGAAACATTGTGCTACTAGGAGAATCTATATAACCCCTATATAGATTTCGAGAATAGCACAATGTTTCAAACTATATAGTAACTTTACAGGGGCTATATAGATTCTCGAAATCTATATTGTTTGAAACATTGTGCTACTAGGATAATCTATATAGCTGCTATATAGTTACTATATAGTTTGAAACATTGTGCTACTAGGAGGATATACATAGCCCCTATATTATTAGTTTGAAACATTGTGATAAGCTGAGTTCAAATTATTATAGTTTAAGGTAAATTATTTTTAAGTATGTTTGCAGGTATTTGGACAGGAAGGTGTAAATCAAAAAATTGTCATTGATTTCTGCGACGTTTTGCCAACTTTATTTTGACTTCATCAGGCAAATATGTGCACATTTGTTATATATTAATATTAATCATATTCATTAAGACGCCTGATGAAGCCAAAATAAAGTTGGCGAAACGTCGCAAAAACCAATGACAATTTTTTGATTTACACCTTTCTGTCTAAATACCTGCAAACGTACTTAATTAATTAAATAATATGGATGCTATGGACTTTAGTAAATTATTTAATTTAATTTATTTAATTAAAAAAATAATTTACATTTTTAGGGACAAATTTTTAGTGAAAAATTATCTTAATGATAAATATGTACATATTGCATGTCAGAGGGTTTAATCCCCTTGGGATTGAACCCAAGTGCTATCCGGGCTGTTAGCTTACCATAGAAATTAATTGCCTCTGACATACAAATATAATAAAAGCAAGGAAATTTTACTACATTCATTTAAGAATTGATTTGAAAAATTCTGCTTAGGCTGAAAAAAGTTTTCAGGAAGAACACTTTTAGTATATTTTAAATATAAAGAATTTGAGTATGTCATTTTTTGAAATTTAGATGGAATGTTTTTCAAAAAGGTAACTCTTGGCCGGAGCCAGTAATTTAATTTAAAAAAAAAATATTTAGATTAATTAAATAAAATTTTAATAAGACTAAGTGATGTTTTTCAGTTAAGTATCAGTACTTTGAGGCACCGAGCGATGCTCGGTAACTTTATTCTTCAGCTAAAACCTTTATTTTAATATTATTTTTAATTTAAAATTCTGATAAAAATGTCGATTTTTATTTGAGAGCCGTTTTCAAATTAAAAAAAAATACAAATATATATAGTATTGGCCCACTGTACCCCCACATCTCCACCCCATTCGACCCCCGAAACCTCGCCCTACTCCCGGATCCCCACCACTGCACCCCATCTCCTGCACCTGTTTTGATTTAACCACTGAATAATTTTTATTTATTCATTCAATTGTCAATAAATAAAACCTATCAAAATGTGTTATTTTTTCAGAAAATTGAGACCCGCTTATGCGAAAGATATTTTTAAATAAATCCTTGATTATTTTTTATTCTATTAAATAAATAAGGTTCTTTATAAAAACAATTATAAAACGTTGATTAATAATTCTAACGTTTAGGTAGAACAAAAAATTTTAAAAACCACAATCACAATACTTCATCAATGGCTTGGAGAACCATGAATTAACCCAACCCATTGTCTGTCTAGTTACAAAAGTACAAGAGAAACCTTTTTTAAAAACCCAAGATTGGCATTTTTCTAACTGAGAATAATTAATTTGATTACGAAAAACCCCATAAAAACAATTTTGTCGAAGATGAGACCGTGACAGATCGAATTGTCAACCCAAAAACTCCCTAACCCATAATTAATAAAATAATATATAGATATATATACAAATTTTGCTCGTTTAATAAGAGTAGATTAGTGATTTACGAATTTACCTTTTTTTGAATTTGCGAAATTCTCTATAAAATGTTAAATATTTTTTTGAATTATTTGAGAATTTATATAGAAAGTAATTTAAAAATTTTGCATTGCCCTCCAACAAATGGAACACTTCTTAATAAAGATGATTCAATAGTATAATATTTTGAGAAAATTGACTCGTAGAAATTAAGTCAAAAGTCTATCATTAATATATATTATATATATTATTTTTATAATATTTTTGGTAACAATTAAGTAAGAGACCTTGAGGAACTTTTGTAGGTGTAATCAAAATGATATAACACTAATTGTAAATTAGCATTTTAATATGCCAGCGGTATTTTTGGTGACATATTAAAATGCTAATTTACTTTTAGTTTTATATCATTTTGATTACACCTACAAAAAGTTCCCAAGGCTTCTTACTTAATTGTAACAAAAATATAAAATAAATAAATATAAGGGAACAGCAATCGAGCAACCTGTATTGACTGTGAATTATATATTTATTTATGTTGTTCACTTATATTATATTTAGTACCTGTAGGCACCTAGCGATGCTCGGTAACTTCTTCCTTCAGTTAAAACCTTTATTTTAATATTATTTTTAATTTAAAATTCTGATAAAAAGGTCGATTTTTATTTGAGAGCCGTTTTCAAATTAAAAAAAAATTACAAATATATATAGTATTCGCCCACTGTACCCCCACCCCGCTTGACCCCACCCCCGAAACCTCGCCCTACCCCCGGATCCCCCTCCACTGCACCCCACCTCCTGAACCTGTTTTGATTCAACCATATGATTCCATTTTTATTCATCCAATTAATAAATAAAACCTATCAAAATGTGTTGTTTTTTCAGAAAATTGAGACCTACTTATGCGAAATATATTTTTAAATAAATTCTTGATTCTTTTTTATTCTTTTAAATAAATAAAGTTCTTTATAAAAACAATTATAAAACGTTTATTAATATTTCTAACGTTTAGGGAGAACAAAATATGTTAAAATCCACAATCACAATACTTCTTCAAGGCCTTTTAGAACAATGAAACAAACAACCCATTGTCTGCCTGTGTATAAAAGGAAAATGAAAACTTTTTTAAAACCCTAAGAATGGGATTTGTCTACCTGAGAATAATTAATTTGATTATGAAAAATCCCATCAAAAACAATTTTGTCGAAGATGAGACCGTGACAGATCGAATTGTCACCCCAAAACCCCCTAACCCGTGAATTTCATCAAAATCGGTAGAGTCGTTTTCAAAATATAACCAAGATACAAATATATAAACAAACAAATAAATATACAATTTTTGCTCGTTTAATAAAAGTAGATTAAGTCGTACTCTATTTTTTGAATATGAAAAAGTTTTTATACCACTTTCTAGATAAATTTTCACAAGTATGTTGTATATTAGAGCTCTATAAAGACAGGTATTCGCAGCCGCCATCTTTGATCCATTCCGATTGCATTGACATGTTATTTACTATAGTGGCCCTAATTAATATTGTTATAATATTATTATTAAAAAATTAAAAAGTATTGTGTTGTTTCTGAATTATAAACATTATTTTATATACAGTTAGTGCAACATTACCGATTATAGTTTTCTAACAGGTACGGAATTTTATTCACACATATAATTATGAATTATATGTTTGAGGTTATCCATTTACGTATGTAAATTGTAAATGGTTTCTTTGAATAAGGCGACTATTTATTTGATTATAATAATTAAATATACATATAGCAAAGCACTTTGAATACATTTACAACGCCATATTACAGCTGTTAGTTTGGATCAAATATGGTGCCCTTTATAGAGAGAGTCTTAATGTATATGCAAAAAAATTTAATTTTCTATGGAAAATTTCGCAAATGTAAAAAATGAAACAGGCCCTTAAATTAATTTACTTATAACATTGACATTAAAAATGTCTATATTGTTGTTTTAAAATATGTGTCTAGCCGGATAGAAGCTCTAAGTGGGTCACATCTGGCTGTATTTTGACCATCACTGATTTTAAGTCAGAGTATTTTATCTACCAGGTGTTTGCATATGAGATGAGCCTTTTTATGAAAATAAAACACTTTTTTTTAATAGGAATGAAAAAAATATTTTATTCAAAGTACTCCCCATCACTTTCTAAACATTTTAACCACCTTTCTGGTAATTGGTGGATCCCCTTCCAAAAAAAAACTGCTGAGCTTTGGAAGAAAACCATTGATTGACCCATTTTTCGACTTATTCGTAAGTTTTGAAGTGCTGTTCTTTAAGTGTGTGGCCCATCGACGAAAACAGGTGGTAGTCGGAAGGAGCCAGATCACTTTATGTTGCCTCTTTTTGATATTCTAGCCGTTTTTCCTGCAATGTAAGGTTCAAATCAATTAATTGTTGTTGGTAGTGTTTAGCATTTTTCAACAGCTCATGATAGACGACACCTTTCTGATCCCATCATCATCGTCATCGTTGAAACCATCTTTTGCATGTTGCTAATGATAGAGGATGACTGCTATAATCTTCTTCAAGCATTCGTTGAGATTCTGCCGGAGTTTTCTTTAAATGATAACAAAAAATTTAATGCTGTCAGCATATCGTATACTGTAGGCACAAAATTCGACATATTTAACAAGAACTTTTTTATGTTGTTGTAGTGCAAATCAAATTTTCAACACTGAACGTTGTTGACAGATGCCAAAGCAATGAAAAAATTATAAGGTTATGGTTCGTTCAAAATAAAAATAACCCATACCCCCATCTATCGTAAAAGGCTCATTTCATATGCATACACCTGGTATATAATACTCTTTGCAGTTTTTTATCCATAGTCAAATGTGAATTGATATTTAATTAAAATACGATCCCTTCCTATTATTTTTAATCATGTGAGCTTCTTTCTACTTTTAGTAACATACTACATAAAATAAAAGTATCTTAGTGAAAAAGTTTTTTTATTTATTTTATATATTTTTTCTACTTTATTTTAATTCTTTATTTGTTCAAATATTTTGTTTTTTAAGCAATTATTTTTTGCGCTTATTTATCCGCAATTCACTTACCTATAACAAGAAGAGCTTTTCTCGGTAGATGTATAGATATAGTTAGATGGACAACGCCAATTGCAGTCGTTATTCATAGCGTATAGGCTTATAATTACAATCAATACTCGTATGAATGAAATACCTACATAATAAAATAAAAGAACATTTCTCCAATTTCCCGTTTGATAAAGCCTTTAATAAAAAAAACTCATTAACGGCGAAGCGAGGTTTAGAAATATAATCGTATTGGCCGATAATTTGTATTCTCCATTGGAAGGCACAAAGATAATAAAACGCTATCAAAATAACAAGCACACCTCGCAAGTTGTTGTAATAATTCAAGTTTTTATAGGAAACTGTTTAAAACTTTAAAAGTTTAAACACTGCTACCATTTAGAGGAGAAAGTTCAGAGTGTCATTCGCAGACTCCTTTAAAATTTATTTCCATGATGCTTTAGCTAGTATTTGTGGGTTCACTTTTGGTATAAAAAAGTTATCTGTGAGAAAATCGACATAGGGATAGTTAAGAGTTAAAATTTTAGTAAAATCATCCATAATTAATTATAATGATTTATTGGACACGAATAAATAACACCGGTGAACACAATTTTCGTCCTAAAGTTTTAAATATCAAATTTGAGTTCCTTTTACGTAAAAATGAAGGGGAAAATTGATTTTTTTAAAAAGTTTGCTTTTGTAGTGGTTATTTATCTTATATATAAAAGCCCTTGTCAGACAGTACCCGTGGCGGAGCAAGGTGAACATGTGGGAGAAAAAGCAACTAATATTCAATGACAGTTGTTATATTGACAAATTTTATAAATAAAACATCTCTATTCTCTATATTATATATCTATAATATCTCTATATATTAATATATTCCTCTATATAGCTTAGAATATTAGATTTACGGCGTGTCTCATTTGAAATTTTAGTAGAAAAATTTATTAATTTTAAATATATTATATATTAATATATATTTAATTTTTTGGAAATAATTCATAGCGCGAAAATTAATTTTTTTTTTGAATTTAAGAAAAATATAAATTCTTAAAATTTTAGTAGACAAATTAATTTTAAAATATATATATATATTATATATATTTAATTTATAATATAAGTTTTAATGAGATATGATTTAATGGGAAATGAGATTAATTCTTAATTTATTACTGCGCGGGTCATTTGAAATTTTAGTAAATAAATTAATTTTAAAATTATTATATATAATTAATTTAGAGACACATTTTAGATAAATTTAAATATTGAAATGTATTATTAAAAAAGAAATAGGTTTCCAACCGATCGGGAACTTCGAGAGAAATGGTTGCATGCTCTAATAAAGTATTTATAAAGCATTTAATGATATTTTTCATCTTTCTTTGATCAATATTCATTATTCAAAAAAATATTTTTTTCAAAACATATAATTACGGACAGCTAATAATCACATCTCGAAACGCTGCCCGCCAGGGCCACCAGCCCGGAGGGCCGAGCAGTGCCAGGCGTGCCGTAGGCACGCCGGGTACTGCTAGTAATAATAATAAACGACGAAAAATGCCATTTTGACCTATTTTTGAGTCCCATTAGATATTAAACAGCAATATTTTAAATCAAAATATTTTATCGACGTAGTAGAAAACAGCTTCCTCTTTGATTTTCAAATTACCACTTGTTTGTAGCTCAATTAGAACCCGAGTTATCAGTAAAAAACTAAGACCATATGTTTTTATCTATGTTTATAGTCCTTTATAATCACGTAGTTTTAGTTTTTACTTTATCCAATGCGAAGCATGGGAGAAAGTATTGGAATCGCTCTCGCGGCAAGCGCGACTTCAAAGGGTCCTCAGGTAAAGACTACGGAACCCATGGACTCAATTAAGGTCACAAATTGTAGTATTCAATGAGATTGAATTTTAGCACGTGACGGTTTTGCCAAAAATTACCTGGAATCTCGTCGAGAGGCCAAAAAGTGCCATTTTTTTTGGAAGTGCGTGGGGATGGATGTATGTATTTATGTGTGTTATCGTTTTTTTCGTCCACGATTTTTTCCACACCTTTGCGTTAGATTGAAATGAAATTGAAAACCTACCATTAGTTTAACAAAATGAAGCGCTGATTAGTTTTTGGTACATATCGGTCCACAAACATTAGTACTTTATTTCAGTACTTTTTTAGTTTTTTCTAAATATCTTGAAAATGACTTAACCAATTTTGATGAAATTTAATATCCTAATTAAGTACCTTGGGGAGCACAAAAAAGGTTAAATAAAGTTTTTAGTAAAATTATATTTTAACGTACTTTTACTCAAGAACATATTAATATTTCAAATGAATTTGGATAAAGTTTAGCAACGATCCGTTGCAGTTTATTTAGTTATAACTCGAGTTCTAATTGAACTAAAAACAAGTGGTAATTTGAAAACCAAAGAGGAAGCGGTTTTCTATTACGTCAACAAAATATTTTAATTTCAAATATTGCTGTTTAATATCTAATAGGACTAAAAAATAGGTCAAAATGGCCTTTTTCGTCGTTTATTATTATTATCACCACTACAAAAGCAAACTTTATATGGGAATATAGGGATTTTTCCTTTATTTTGATGAACACTGAATAGAAAAATCATGAAATATATCTTAGGAAAAGGAAAAAAAATTTGTCGGCCTGAGTAATACAATAAAACTACGACGTTTCGGATCGACGTATTCTGCGATCGTTCTCAAATATGCACTAGGATGGTCCTTATATTTTTTATTGGGTGTTTTCGTATTTTTACGCTGATAGAGGCTCATATGATTCGAAATAAATAAAAAAAAATATCCCCAAGGTTTCAAGTCTCTATCTCAATTTTAACCTGTGCCGCACCGCGATACAAGTTTCCCCATCTAAAAATTGTTTTTAAAAAACTACTTACCAAATACCCAAGATTGAATTCTCCCAGGGGCGTGAGTTGGCTTCTTGGGGTCCGTTCTGCTGAAGACTCGGCGAGTAAAAGGACGAGGTCGCGCGCCCTCGGAGTAGCTCTAATAACCGAAGGAGGAAATCATTAATATTTGAAGGGCAAATAATATCATTTAACATTTCAAGAATATTCATACTTATGTCTAGCAATGTTAAAAGAACGGGTGGGGGGGGGGTCATTTGAAATTTAATATTATAATATTTTCGAAACTGAAATAAGCTGACGTGTTCTGATGTGGCCATCCACTTGACTTTAGCATACAACCTGGCCCCTCACTTATATTTAATATTTAATAAAATTATTTATAATCATGTAGGGGGGGGGGGGTTAGTTTTTGCATTTTTAGACTCCTGGGACCCGCTGATTATGTATACAAAATTTGGATGAGTTTTGTAAATGGCCAAGATTTTCATTTTTTGACCCTCCACCCTCCTCCCCCCATTTTGGGCGGTTAGATTTTGCATTTTTAGACTTCTGGGGGTCCCACTGATTATGTATACAAAATTTGGTTGAGTTTGCGCAAACAACCCTGATTTTTAATTTTAACCCCCTCCACCTCCCTTAATTTTGGGTCGATATGCACCAAAATCTAATCAACTCTTAATCTCATTGACCAAAACTACGTGTGAAATTTGGTTTCGATATTCACACTAGTTTTTGAGCTAGCTCGTCCACAAAAATTTGGTAACTAACAGACAGACTAACAGATATTTTGACAAAACAATTATTATCTCGAAAAATATATATTTTTCGATGTTCGGTTATTAGAGCTTTTTTGTAGAAATCCCATGGTTTTGCTCAATTTTTTTAATTGAAATTGTTTCAGCCGTTTTTGAGATATTTTGAAAAAAAGAAGGAAAAAAACCACTTTTTTCATGCACGATTACAATACTTGACCAATACCCTGTATGGTAAAGTAAAAACAAGAAAAATGAAATATACTATAAAATGAAGCTAAAATAACGAAAATATTTTATTTTCTGGCGTGAACATTTGGGGGGGGGGGGGGGGGAGTCAAAAAATAAAAATCTGGGCATTTGAGCAAACTCAAAAAAAATTTATATACATAAGAGAGGGCCTCCTAGAACCCTAAAAATGCAAAAACAAATCCCCAAAAATGGGGGTCAATAAATTAAAATCTAGGCCCTTGTACCAAACTCAACCAGAAGAGTATCGTAAAGTCAAGTGGATGGCCACACCAGAACGTGTCAATCTATTTATTTTCAATTGATATAAGTACATTTTAAAAATTTTAATTTTTGTTTTATTTTAAAAAAAGTTTTTCGAAAATATATAAATGATTTCCCCTAATACGTAAACTGAAGAAATTAACATAATAAAAATCAATTGATTAAGATATCCAAAGTCAACTTTGATAAGCGAGTTTATGAAGAAGCTTCTGTAGTGTAGGCAACCAGCAGCGAACTATGCGAGTGAACGCGCCCTAGCGGGAGGGAAGAAAACCATGCTAAGTGAAAGGAAATGAAAGAAATTACTGTACTCTACTAATACTTTAGTGTTTAGTAATTGAGTTGTTTATCGAAAGAGAAGTTCAAGCTCAAACCATACAGATTTTTAATAAGAAAATCTCATCAAAATGGACTACGTTTCGATATCTAATTCTGAAGTTGTTTAGATATACTGTGGGAGAAGTTTCTTAAAAGACTAAGGGGTTTTTTCAGTTCGCAAGTTCACATTTCTCAGCTAGGCTAGTCAATGTGTAATTTAACTAAATCAGAATTTTCTAAAATATAATTAACTTTCATCTCGAGATTTTAAAAAATATGAGTTTGATAGACACAATACTATTCATAAAGTTTTTAATCCAATATTATATATGTTTTTACAATCAAAAAGTATCAGAATGGCAGTGTAGAAATCGTACGAAAATATCTATCTATGGAATAAATACTAATTACCGTTTTCATTTCACTTGAAAATTCTTAATTTTAATAATAAGAATTTAACAGGAATAGTAGAGAATTGGATAAAATTAAAAAGACAAGAATTTTTTTTATTGAGAAGGTTCTTTCGCGACAATCCACGCAAAAAGTTTTAGCCTCGTAACCACTCTATAAATATAAACAGTTGCTAAAATTTTAGGTTATGTTTTTTAACATGACTGTGCTTTTTCCATGAATGGATCGTTTCCAAGCGACTGTTCTTATATCCCCTCCACTAAAAACAATCGCCCAAAATATGTTATTTTTTTTTTCGTCAAAACTACGAGGTAAATAATTTCAATTTTTTTAAAGTTACTCCGAATATATTATTCTAACAAATATTAGTTTTTCATCAAGATTGAAGTCTTTGAATGAAAAAATAAATTAATGATAATTTTCCCACCGTTTCCCAATCTACCTTATGTAAAAAATTTCATTTTTAATTGCAATTATTTCATGTTTGGTGTGATAAATCGTCTTCAAATTTTAACAGTGTGTTTATTATGCTTTTTAATGTTTTATATTCCAAGTTTCGAAGACTTCTTGAATTTTTGCATTAGTGAAATAACTATCTTAAATGGCCCTTAACTGATATTCAATTTATTTGTAATCAATTTGTTTATAAGTTTTTTCTAATTTTCCTAGTTTTATCATTCTAGTCACTGAGGAACTCATAATAAAATTGACGAAAATTTGGCCCATTTAATAAAAAAAACTATGTGTTTTTAATTATATCCAATTCCCTACTATTAATTCCTGTTATAAATTTACTATGGATACGAATGACGTGATATTAAGAATATATTTACCTAATATTATAATTAAATTTATTTCACTTTAAAACATTAACATGTGCTGATCTCCTCTAATACTTTTTTTCATCTTCTACTATCAATTTCACTCTTAAGTCGCTTAATTCTTATCATACTAAGTGTCTTTCTATTTTTTGCTAACTTTCGTATCTATTGTCCTTTGGGCCCATTTCTTGTCTGATAGCTTACAGATGATGCTTGCTATCTTCGCTATGTCATCCACTCATCTTTTTGCTGTGGTTCGAAACATAATTTTGAAATATGATACTCAGCCTTCACTACAACTGCTTATTATTTGATATAAATAAAATCAACTGAGAAAGGGATAAGTGTTGTAAAACCTCAAAAAAGATAAGCGGATAATTTAGTTTGATTAGAATCGAAAATTTTATCTTCAAAATGAGATGATACGAAAGAATCAACGCGTTTGTATCAATTTTTGAGTGTAAAAAATGATTTACTAAGATATTTAATTAATACATTTATAAATGGTCGAAAGTAGTGAAAATTTCTAAAGAAAATTACGAGAGGATGTTAACTAGTGAAACCGAAGTGTTAAGGACGTTCCCGAATGAATCGATTTTCTTGAAATCCTTTTAAAACTTTGAATACACATATTTATAAGTGTCCTTTGTACGTAGAATTTTTTTCTATAGTCCTTGAGGGACTAAATATGTACTTAAAAATTGACCATTGAAATTTGCATATTTAACACGCGAACACTATCCCGTTTGATGTTAAAGCGACTGTTTCATTAAATAACAATCGTAAGTTTCTTGAAATTATTTTGAAAAACTGAGAATCATTAACTGAAGATATAACAAAAAATTTTCTGTTAAAATAATTGTATCAAGCGGTATTCGTTTTGTCTGAAAAATGTTAAAAGTTAGGTACTTTTGATGGTTTGCATTTTTTCTCTCATGGCATGGCAAGTGAAAGATGACGACTTGGCAACGTCGCACTAAAATCGTTCAATTTTTCCATATCTAAAAAACTTTTTGCAGCTGGTGCATTCGAGATTTTTAGCTAATTCTCTCAACCTAACTATACTGTTCTCATCTGGAATTTCGCATTGAGCTGTTTCATGAAGTGTTTTTTTTATTCTTTGATTTTAGCGTTCGTATGAATTCAATATTGCCAGATCCAAGAAACGGCGCAATGAAAATATTTTGCCTTTCTGCGCATGTGAGTGTAGGGGAAAGAGTGAAATGCATCTAAGATAAATTAGGGAACGTCCTTAAGGAGAATTTTTTATTTTGTCAGATGGTTATTTACATTCTTCTCTTAGGGAATTGATGATTCTGACTCTCATATTTATCATCATTGGCATGAACAAACACAGGTTAGGTCGTTAGACATTCTGCCAACGTCCTCTAAGGTTCTTAACCTTTTATTAGTCGCGGCTCCGTTAAAATCCGAAAATATTTTCGCGGCCAGTACACTCCCCCCACCATTAGGTAACATACTCGTAATTACTCGTACCAAAATTCTAAACCTAGACTTATAAAAAATATTTAACTGTTTTATTCAACTTGTAATTTTGTCTGTCAGTCAGTTTGGGTCAAATTTACTTATGCGCTTAAAGTTTTCATTTATTTTGACCATGTTTAAGAATATTGAGATGTCATTAAATTCATATGTCACTTACATATGATGCATTCCTCGCTAAATGGGACGTTTTGAAAAATGTTATATATTATTTCCTTCATTTTTTTGACATTTTTTTAGTACCTATCAAAAAACACTTCCTGGTAAATTTTGAGATTTTTTTGATCTCCGGTTTAAAAGTTTCTTGCTCATAACTTCTTAAAAAATGGTCCAAATTCAAAAGTTTTTTTACATACTTTTTAGAAAAAATACAAAAAATTATTTAAATTGTTTTTATATGAGTTTTTTGGGTTTGAAAATTTTAATCTTGTTTTTGAAACTGTATTAACTCTTCAATTTTTTTGATATTGTTTTTATTTTAAACTTCTATTGATTCTACAAATTTTAAGACCGGGTTGATTGTGGTCCTATGATAATTACTATTTTTTTTTGATTTTTGATTTTGATTTTCTTTCAACAAACTAAAATACTAATTATTTATTTTAAACACCTGTTAACGATAAAAATCAATTTAAAATAACTAAAAAAAGAGAACTCAATACCAAAAAGTGGTTTTAATAATGGTTAATAGCGAATAAAATTTTTTCGAAATTTTCAAAAATCTAAAACAAATAGTAATTATCATAGGACCACAATCAACCCGGTCTTAAAATTTGTAGATTCAATAATTTGAAATAAAACATTATCAAAAAAATCGAAAAGAACATACAGTTTCAAAAACAGGATTAAAGTTTTATAAAAACACTTTAAATAATTTTTTTGTATTTTTTTCCAAAAATTAGGTAAGTATGTAAAAAAAAAACTTTTGAATTTGGAATATTTTTTAAGAAGTTATGAGCGAAAAACCAAAATTCGATATCTTTTTAAACCAGAGATCAAAAAAATTTTAAAATTTACCAGGAAGAGTTTTTTGTTGGGTACTAAAAAATGTCAAAAAATGAAGGAAATTAAAAATTAAAATTTGTCAAACTGTCCGATTTGGCGTGGAATGCCTCATATGTATCATTTATTAAAACTAGAATAATATTTTTTTTTATTTTTTTTTTTTTTTTATTTGTAAAGATATAAAAACTTAAAAAATTCCCCCTTACATACTTTCCGCGGCCGCCCTGTTAAAAATCACTGCTTTAGGGCGTCCGCGATCTCTTTTTCCTTTGGGTTTATATTTCAGGGCATATTTTCGGAATCTTGTGTCCTCCATTCTTTCGGAGGTGGTCAATCCAATTTTGTTTATATTTATCCCTGAGATTTTGAGTTTGACTATTTGACTCATGTGGTATGTACTGCTATATCTAAAGTATATTAAGTCAAAAAAAAAAACACTTTTTTCACAATTGACGCAAAACTTCTTACCATGTTCCTATTTCCTAGAGAAAAACTGGCATTAACTCAAAATAGTGCTTTTTAAATGCACTGTGACATATCAATTTTCTATAAGCTTTGGATAACAACTAGAAATGAACTTCTTATTTATTTATTTATTTTTTGGGGGAAGGGGGGACAAATCATATTGAAAACCTCAGCAAATACGTCACCATATACCTCTTGAAAACATATTAATGTGGTTTTGTTAATCCATTGACATATAAATTTAATGTCCAAAAATGGAATAAACTCAATTTATGAATTTTTTTTTAGTTGGAACAATTTTCGATTGGTTAGAGGTAAGTCAAGTGCTTGGATTGCATATTTGGCTATCAATACAAGAGAATAAAAAATATTCTTAACACTTGAAATTTAGTAGTTGACAGCCTCTTGTTATTTATCTTTGGTAAGGTAGGAGAGAACTGGCGATTCAAAACCATTGGTGGGTATTTTTAAAAATCAATGGAAGTGGGGAATATTATATTATATCTATGTTTATATATATTGAAGAATTGAATGTTTGCCCTGCACTTGAAAAATATTTCAAAAATAATCTCAAAATCCAAAAATTATATTTTATATTGGTATATATCGAACTCTTGAAAAAATATTCCTAACGAGGTGAAATTCGAGACACAAGTTTGTATTAATTAAATTTTTAAAAAATAAAAATAAAAGAAAAATGTTGATAGACATTAGCCAGGAATTCATATTTCCAATGCGAATCTCTAGACAACTGAGTTACTAATTCCGAAATCCAAACCAATCTTATAGGTGTCTATATGAAGATGGTATTTCATGTCATGTTTTATTATTTCTTTTCACTTCTCTATAGTGGCCACCCTATTAAATTATAGTTTGTGTTAATGGGCTGAATTTTTGAGGCAAGTTTCAGTTTTCTAACTCAATCCGAACCTCTTTAAATGTTTCTCTATTATATTTTTGAATTAAAACCTAGATATAAATGTTCTATGTCAATGAAAAACTAAACCGTAATGTTTCCATTGTATTCACCAAATCTTTTGATCTTTTTTTAATTACTTAAATCCCCTAATTTTGTGTTTTCCCTGACGAATAAAATTTAATATTTTTTTAATATTAGAGGGTAAAAAAATAGTAAAAAAACGAGACGAGTGATTAAGGCAACATCAAAGCCACATACATTTTAATTAGATTATTTGTAAATGTTGTAGAGCTAAGAATAAAGGCTGTTATTAGAATATTATATAAAAAGATAATAAAAATTAGATAAGCTTGAATAAATTGGTTTCAATTAATTAGCTAGTCAAATAATCTTAAAGGGTTTGGTGGTAGGGATAGGGGTGCGAGAATCCACACTAAAAGACTTTCAAAAGCCGCGTTAAAGAAACATTCAAACATTAAAATTAAATTAAGAAATCATTTATATTTAAGGTCCAAATCTAAGATTTTAGTAGAAATACTAGCTGCAAGGCCCGCCTTCGGTGGGCCTCTGGCTAGCAAAAGGAGCCCCCTGAACCCCCCCCCCGTCACTTGAACACCCTCTCCTCCCTCTCCAACCAATCGCCATCCCACCGACCCTCTCCCCAATCCCTGAACTTCTCCCCCGCTTCTGATCACCCTCCGCCCCAGTAAACCTACCATCTGGTCTCCCCATCCCTGGACACCGCACCCCCGAACCTCCGAACCCTATCTTTCCTCTGGACCCCCCCCCCCTCCCGTCACTTGAACACTCCCTCTTCTCCCTCTCCAACCAATCGCCATCCCACCGACCCTCTCCCCAATCCCGGAAATTCTCCCCCGAATCTGATCATCCTCCGCCCCAGTAAACCTACCATCTGGACTCCCCACCCCTGGACACCGAACCCCCGAACCTCCGAACCCTACCTTTCTTCTGGACTCCCCCCTCCCGTCACTTGAACACTCCCTCTCCTCCCTCTCCAACCACTCGCCATCCCACAGACCCTTTCCTCAACCCCGGAACTTTTCGCCCGCCTGTGATCACCCTCCGCTTCAGTAAACCTACCCCCTGGACACCGCACCCCCCGAACTCCACATTTCCCCTGAAAGCCAAACCCCATCCCTGGACGGCGGACATACAAACATAGAAACATAGGTACATACAGAGTGTCCTTTAGTAGGATGTGATGATTAGAGACCGGATTTTTATGTAGTAAAATCTGCCAAAATATGCAGTTAAAAATGTTGAAATATGCAAGTAATATGCAGAATACATTGAAATATGCAAATATATGCAGTAAAAATTGGCAAAATAAATTTTTTTATGCGCTTAAAAATTTATTGTAATTGTGAATAATTTATGTTTACAAGTATTTTTCTCAATTATCTTCAGGTTATTATATGTCTATATGGTCACTTAAAAATTGATTTATACTATGAAAATGAGCGCTCCACGTCCTCAGACGTAATGGGGCAAATTTAAAGTAACTTAAAACCCCCATTGCTAACTTTTCGTCATTTTCGTGTAGAGAAAAGTATCTAATCAAATCAAAGCACAACTTTTGCTTAAATTAGTTTTAACTTGTAAACTCCTGATGATGGACTAATAATCCGAAATATATTGAGTTTGTATAAACCTCTTTGAGTTTTATTTCATTCAGTGTGAAAATACACACCCTTTACTTTATTAATTTTCAAAGCACAACTGAATAAAAAGAAATATCAGTGGGTATAGCTATGATTTAAGCAACTGCTATGGAACTTGGTACCCGTTTAGATCTTAACTCTTTTGTCGGCGAAGCCTCTTGTACCGAACTTGTCCCCTTTTTCACATGTATGTTTTTGGTCAGATTGTAATTCAAGCTTCGTGATACGACAATTTTAAAGCTGAAAAGATAAAGATACAATATTTCAATCATTGTATAAATTTATGTGTTGTATAGTTATGAATATAAAATCGTGTATTTTAAATCTAACTTTGAGAAGACATGTTTATTTATTAAATATTTTATATGGTAAATAAATATAGCTTAGCGGCGTGAATTGACTGCTAACCAAACACAAGTCTTGCTTAAATAGAAGAGCCTTTTGCTTAATCTTTGAACTGAAAAAGGTTGTCAAATACTGCTTTAGATAATATTTAGCAACGATCCTAGCGAATTCTCTCGAAACCAAATTACAAGCTGCGTTCTAGGTTGCCGACGAACAGGCGCTTGAGAGAATGAATTGATAATATTACCTGTGTTTGTATTATAAATAATATATAACATAACTAAAATAATACAATATGTTTTGAATGTATTATTAAAAAAAATACCTATGAATATTTTATGAAAATCATTCATTCGGTTGAACTATTGCGGATAATTTTTTAGAATAAATAAATATTGTGAATAAATAAATAAATCTAGCAAAATATCGTACTTTTCTATTAAATATAATCTTTCCTTGTTTTCTGAACCTGAAATTTAATGAAATCATATTTGGGCACAAAAAATATGTACCTAATATATTTATTAATGGTAAGCGAAAGTAATGTAGTCGGCACAAAACACGGTAGATTATTTAATATTCGTAATGGAAAGTCATGTGATATGGGCTACACAGTTCACCCTTCAATTTATTTATATTATGTTTATAGTTCAGTGAACTAAAGGAAAGTTAAATTATATATATTATAAATAAGATTGGAGTAATTTTTGGAGACGGACTGATAAGTGAAATGGAGGGGATATTCATATCATAATTGATAAGGCAGTCCAAAAAAAGAAGAAAATTTATACTATCTTTTTATTCATAAAACGACGTTTCGGAGGCTGTTCCCTCCTTCTTCAGGCTTTTTAACTGACTTTTCAAAACCCTGAAGAAGGAGAGAATAGCATTCGAAACTCGGCTTATGAATAAAAAGATAGTATAAATTATCTTCTTTTTTGGACTGCCTCATCAATATCCACTCAATTATATATATTATGTTTATTTTCTGTATAAAATTGAGATTTTCTGAAATTAAATTGAGATTTTCTAATATTCAATTGAACATTCTTAAATATAATTGAAGTTTTCTGAAATACACTTGGAAAAGGGTGGAGTACGCGTAGTTCGTCTGTAAGAACGCTTTACTGGATTACAACTTTTTCAAGTGTATTTAACAAAACCCAAATTGTATTTCAGAATTCTCAAGAGAATTTCAGAAAATCTCAATTTAATTTCAGAGTAACTCAGTTCAATTTCAGAAAATCTCTAGTATTTCAGAATTCTCAATTGAGTATAAGAAAATCTCAATTGTATTTCAGAAATCTGAAGTGAATTTCAGAAAATCTCAATTCAATTTAAGAAATCTCAACTGAATTTCAGAAAAATTCTATCATTTCAGAATTCTCAGTTCAATTTCAGAAAATCTCTAGTATTTCAGAATTCTCAATTGAGTATAAGAAAATCTCAATTGTATTTCAGAAATCTGAAGTGAATTTCAGAAAATCTCAATTCAATTTAAGAAATCTCAACTGAATTTCAGAAAAATTCTATCATTTCAGAATTCTCAATTCAATTTCAGAAAATCTCTAGTATTTCAGAATTCACAATTGAGTATAAGAAAATCTCCATTGTATTTCAGAATTCTTAAATGAATTTCAGAAAATGCCAATTCAATTTCAGAGTATCTCAATTCAATTTTTAGAAAATCTTTATATTTCAGAATTCTAATTGAGTATAAGAAAATATCTAGTATTTCAGAATTCTCAATTGAGAATAATAAAATCTCAATTGTATTTCAGAAATCTGAAGTGAATTTCTGAAAAATGCAATTCAATTTCAGACTATCTTAATTTAATTTCAAAAATCTTTAGTATTTCAGAATTCTCAATTGAGTATGAGAAAATTTCAATTAAATTTCTTCCAGAACTTAAGTGACTTGATTTAAATTTTTCGTTAAATTGAAGGGTTGGTTTTGTCACAAATATAATAAAACAATAATTTTAATTGAGAATTCTGAAATAGTAGAGATTTGCTGAAATTGAATTGAGATTTAGAGTCTCAGTGCAGGTACGTTAAAACCAATTCAATTGATGAGTTATCAATTAAATAATTCTAATAGTTATTAAAATTATTGTTTTATTATATTTGTGACAAAACCAACCCTTCAATTTAACAAAAAATTTCAATTGTATTCAGAAATCTCAAGTGAATTTCAAAAAATCTCAATCCGATTTCACAGTATCTCAATTCAATTTCAGAAAATCTCTAGTATTTCAAAATTCTCAATTGAGTATAAGAAAATTTCTAGTATTTCAGAATTATCAATTGAGTATAAGAAAATCTCAATTGTATTTCAGAATTCTCAAGTGAATTTCAGAAAATCTCAATTCAATTTTAGAAAATCTTTAGTATTTCAGAATTCTCAATTGAAAATAAGAAAATCTCAATTGTATTTCAGAGATCTCAAGTGAATTTCAGAAAATCTTAATCCAATTTCAGAAATCTGAAGTGAATTTCAGAAAATCTCAATCCAATTTCAGAGTATCTCAATTCAATTTCAGAAAATCTCTAGTATTTCAGAATTCTCAATAGAGTATAAGAAAATCTTTAGTATTTCAGAATTCTCAATTGAAAATAAGAAAATCACAATTGTATTCCTCCTAAACAAAGCGTTGAGAGAAATTGCTGATGCCCCCAAAAGGGTACCTACCAAACAATTGGTTTTAAAGTACCTGCACTGAGACTCTAAATC
Organism: Forficula auricularia; assembly: GCA_024734495.1. NCBI lineage: Eukaryota > Metazoa > Arthropoda > Insecta > Dermaptera > Forficulidae > Forficula > Forficula auricularia. The sequence continues at coordinate 3,207,968 of JALMQS010000073.1, forward strand.
TCAATTCAATTTCAGCAAATCTCTACTATTTCAGAATTCTCAATTTAATTTCAGATTTCTCAATGGGGGTGAAGAAACTACCCAAGACTATATGATAAAATGATTTGGTTTTAAATTACCTGCATTGATACTCTAAACCTCAATCCAATTTCAGAAAATCTCTACTATTTCAGAATTCTCAATTCAATTTCAGAAAGTCCCTACTATTTCAGAATTCTCAATGGGGTGAACGAACTACCCAAGACTATATGATAAGGTGACTTGGTTTTAAAGTACCTGCACTGATACTCTAAATCTCAATCCAATTTCAGAAAATATCTAATATTTCAGAATTCTCAATTCAATTTCAAAAAATCTCTACTATTTCAGAATTCTCAATTGAAAATAATAAAATCTCAATTGTATTTTCTCAATGGGGTGAACGAACTACCCAAGACTATATAATAAGGTGACTTGGTTTTAAAGTACCTGCACCGAGGGGTGAACTATGACCTAATATGCTGTACACCTACTTCCACTTGTACTTCCAAATATTTCCAAGCACTTTAAAATATTTCCAAGTACTTCCAAATATTCCCAAGTACTTTCAAATATTTCCAAGTACTTCCAAATATTTCCAAGCACTTCCAAATATTTTCACGTACTTCCAAATATTTCCAAGTACTTTCAAAATATTTCCAAAGATGTGTATACCTACTTCTAAACACGGATCACCCCTCGACCTGCATTGATACTCTAAATCTCAATCCAATTTCAGAAAATCTCTACTTTTTCAGAATTCTCAATTCAATTTCAGAAAATCTCTACTATTTCAGAATTCTCAATTCAATTTCAGAAAATCTCTACTATTTCACAATTCTCAATTCAATTAAATTGAAAGTTTTTGCCGAGAGTAGCAGAATTTTTATATATTGAAGGAGACAATAAAAGAGTGTGTCTTCTGCTGGAATTATAATTTTTATTTATTTATAACGATCGTTATAAATAAATAAAATTTATAATTCCAGCAGAAGACACACTCTTTTATTGTCTCCTTCAATTCTCAATTCAATTTCAGAAAATCTCTACTATTTCCAGAATTCACAATTGAGTATAAGAAAATCTCCATTGTATTTCAGAATTCTCAACTGAATTTCAGAAAATGCCAATTCAATTTCAGAGTATCTCAATTCAATTTCAGAAAATCTCTACTATTTCAGAATTCTCAATTGAAAATAATAAAATCTCAATTGGGTGAACTGCGACCTAATATGCTGTACACCTACTTCCACTTGTACTTCCAAATATTTTCAAGCACTTTCAAATATTTCCAAGTACTTCCAAATATTTCCAAGCACTTCCAAATATTTTCACGTACTTTCAAATATTTCCAAGTACTACACCTACTTCTAAACACGGATCACCCCTCGACCTGCATTGATACTCTAAATCTCAATCCAATTTCAGAAAATCTCTACTTTTTCAGAATTCTCAATTCAATTTCAGAAAATCTCTACTATTTCAGAATTCTCAATTCAATTTCAGAAAATCTCTACTATTTCACAATTCTCAATTCAATTAAATTGAAAGTTTTTGCCGAGAGTAGCAGAATTTTTATATATTGAAGGAGACAATAAAAGAGTGTGTCTTCTGCTGGAATTATAATTTTTATTTATTTATAACGATCGTTATAAATAAATAAAATTTATAATTCCAGCAGAAGACACACTCTTTTATTGTCTCCTTCAATTCTCAATTCAATTTCAGAAAATCTCTACTATTTCAGAATTCACAATTGAGTATAAGAAAATCTCCATTGTATTTCAGAATTCTCAACTGAATTTCAGAAAATGCCAATTCAATTTCAGAGTATCTCAACTCAGAAAATCTCTACTATTTCAGAATTCTCAATTGAAAATAATAAAATCTCAATTGGGTGAACTGCGACCTAATATGCTGTACACCTACTTCCACTTGTACTTCCAAATATTTCCAAGCACTTTCAAATATTTCCAAGTACTTACACATATTTCCAAGTACTTCCAAATATTCCCAAGTACTTTCAAATATTTAGCACTTCCAAATATTTTCACGTACTTTCAAATATTTCCAAGTACTACACCTACTTCCAAACACGGATCACCCCTCGACCTGCATTGATACTCTAAATCTCAATCCAATTTCCAGAATTCTCAATTCAATTTCAGAAATCTTAATGGGGCTGTTTTCTATACACTTGGAAACGTGTAGTTCGTTCACGAACTACCCCAAGACTATATGAGTAAGGTGACTTGGTTTTAAAGTACCTGCACCACTGGTCGTAGGTGTCTGTAAGAAGTAGATGAAAGAGGTGACCTTGGCAGGGTGGGTCTCTCACTCTGGGCATGCGCCTCGCCTCCACCTGCGTCGCGGCGCCACCCGAAGACGCGCTGTCGAGACGCGGAGCGCTTCAGTATCCCGCCGCACGCGCCGCAGCAGCTTCACAGCTCCCAACACACCATTGGCCTATTCAAAATACAACAATCAAAAAAAAATACAAGCATTGTTGAAATTTAAATTTAAATGAAAGCATCATCCAGACATTTCGCCGCGACGCGTGGCGTTGCGATGCTGAACTCATACTTTTTTTCACGAATTATTTAATCCAGTCCGAATCCAGTCGTACAATTTTTTTTTTATTTATTATTTTTATTTATTTTTAATTTTTCTAATCAAATTTATAGACTTGTTCAATTCGTTGTGATTTTTTCAACATCTGTGAGCCAGTAGCTGAAAATCAAAGACATCAGCAACGTAAATATTCCCGTGAGTAAATACTCTTTTATTTTAAAAGCTAGATTTACAATTACAATACGAAATTAATTCAATTTTTTTTTACATCGGTATTTTAATATTATTTCAAATTTCTGTATTTTATAATTACTAGTATAAATAAATACATCAGCAACGTAAATATTCCCGTGAGTAAATACTCTTTTATCTTAAAAGCTAGATTCACAATTAAAGCCAATCGAAATTAATTCAATATTTTTTACATCGGTATTTCAATAAAATTTCAAATTTCTGTATTTTATAATTACTAGTACAAATAAATTTTATTTATTAATAAAGGGACATTTTTTATAAGAAACCATCTACTTCATTTCACAGTCTATTTAATAGCTAAATTTTTATTTGTTTAATTAATTTTTAATTGAATGAATAATGCTGGGTTATTGGTTATCATTTTATAAAATAAATAAATAAATAATAATAATATAATATAATTTCTGTATTGCAAGTACTCAAATATTTGGGCATATTATTCATATACTTCTTGACGATAACGAGTAGTTGCCCTCTTGAAAAATACGGGTTATTTCATTTGAATTAACCGAGAGGTGAACCGCGACCTAATATCGTGTACACCTACTTCCATTTCCAAATAAAAGACAATAAATGAAGGGGCATTATCTAATGAATTCCAAAATAATTCTACATAATTCCAAAGAGGTGTACACCTAATTCCAATCGCGGTTCACCCCTCGGAATTAACATTTTTATATTAATTTAATTATGTTCATTTCAGATATTTGTTCAAATTTTTATTCTATTTTGGTGTTTTAATAAAATAGTGGCTAGAAACCCAACATATATGTAAGTTGTGTATAATCGGATTAGAAAATTTAAAATTTTTATCAATTATTGATTTTAATAAATTAAATTTTAAATTTAGTAACAGTAAATATTTCATAGGAATAGAAAATAGCCTTATACAGAAGAGACTTAAATTTTTCACACATTAATCACACTGTTTATTATTAATAATTCCAGGTAAATGAAAAAATCTAAGAAAAGAAAAGACAATAAATACTTTATTAGGGCTTTTAAGAACAAATTGATTTGTATATAAAATCAATAGTTTTGAGTAAATCAGTGGAAATAGATTCTATTTACGGAAGAGAAAAAACAGATACAAATAAGAGTTTAAATTAATCAATTATGATTTAAAATATTTATTAAAAAAGATATATATATATATATATTTTAGCTATTAAAATGAAGATTAATTAGTTTATTTTAAATTTAATATGGCTGAGAATATAATTTTTTAATCAGAGTAATTTTGAAAAGAAAAAAAGGAGAATTATTTTCGGTCATATTTGAATTTCATTATAGACAACAAATACAAATATAATTTTTTATATTTAGTTAGGAAAATTTTTGTAAAAAAATTCAAATTTAAGATATTAGAAGAAATTTTGGGGTGAGGGACTCTTCTTTCAAACCCTGAAGAAGGAAGGAAAATCCTTCTAAACGTTGATTTTTGAGTGAGGAAAAAAAAATAATATCCAATAAATCTATTTTAATTGAGAGAATTTTTTCACTATCCTTGGGCTGCCTTTCCATCACTTATCAATTCAAATTTAACATTTTAACACATATTTAATTTTCAAGGTACGTTGACTCCAAAAGATTTGAGTTTTTTATGTGTTAGCAATTTTCGGACTAGACCGTTGAACTTTTGGAATTATTGAGTCTTAATTTTATATTTTTTGAATAAAAATTAAGAAAAATACGAGGACTATTAACAGAAAATTATATTTTATGGTAGGTATATTCCAGTAATTTTTACTTTACTATACAGGGTATGGTCAAGTGTTGTAATCGTGCATGAAAAAAGTGTTTTTTTTTGCTTCTTTTTTTTTAAATATCTCAAAAAAGGCCCAAAGTATTTCGATAAAAAAAATTAGGCAAAACCATGACATTTCGGTCAACAAAAAAGCCCTAATAAGTGAACATCGAAAAAATTATATTTTTCGAGATAATAATTGTTTTGTCAAAATGTCTGTTAGTCTGTGCGTTACCAAATTTTTGTGAACAAGCTCTCTCAAAAACTAGTGTGAATATCAAAACCAAATTTCACATGTAGCTTTGGTGCATTGAGATTAAGATCTGATTAGATTTTGGTGGAATATCGACCCAAAATTAAGGGGGGTTGAAGGGGGTTAAAATGAAAAATCTAGGCCATTTGAGCAAACTCAACCAATTTTTGTATACATAATCAGTGGACCCCCAGAAGTCTAAAAATTCAAAAAATAACATTTCAAATGGGGGGGGGGGGGGTAGGGTCAAAAAATTAAAATCTAGGCCTTTGTACCAAACTCAACCAGAAGTGTATGGTAAAGTCAAGTGGATGGCCACATCAGAACGTGTCAATTTATTTACTTTCACATTTTTCTTCTATATATTTTGATAAAAAAAAAAACTATACTGAACAAAGGACTACAAATTTTGAAAATGTTATAAAATTTGTAAACTCGAAAAAAAGCCTAGTACAAAGATGGACAGATTTCTAATCTATTTAATAAAAATGAATTTCTATTTCTTCGTAAGCGCAGATCTCTTAAATGCCTGGACCGATTTTTTTAAATGTTCGTAATAGTGCAATTCAGGTTAATACGTTAAAAAAAATTGGAAAAGTTGCCCGGAAAATTGGAAAATTCAGGAAAAACTAAAAAAAATTCAGATTATCCAAGATAGCTTGCCAAACAATAAAAGAACTAAACTAGCGAAAAAAAACAAGTGTTGGCGGCCCTGTTTGTAAGATTTTTGAGTGTCATTCATTCTCAATAATTCTAACTACATTATCGTTGAAGAAGAATTTAATACTGAATTTTTACAAATGTATTTATTTAGTAACATATTTATTTTATAGATTATTTTATTTTATTTGATTCTCTCAAATTGTAAATATTTATTTTTTCCAAATAATAAATACATATGATAATTATTTTGTCAAAGTTTTTTTTATGTAAAAAAAAATGGTAATCATCGAGAAATGTTGCGAAAAAACTAATTGAAGATAGGTTTGAAAAAATGTTTATCTATTTTTTTAAAGTACATTTAAATTGCAGTTAATAGAATCTTAAATTATATTTATTTAAGACTTATAAAAAAACAATTATATTTATTCTCTATAACTAATAATTTAATACTCAATAAAGCAGTCACGTGGGGGTCCAGGGGCCGAAGCCCCCTGGCTAGCAAAAGCCCACCAAAGGCGGACCTTGAAGCTAGTATCGTTATAAATAATAGGTAGAATAATTTCATTAATTTATTTTCCAAAATGTATTCTGTATTGGAAACTCGCCCCTTGTTGGAGACCAGCAAGTTTCATCTTTACCTGAAGAGGACGCTTTTATCTCCATTTTACGATAATTTAAATCGAAAGTCAAATTGAAAAATTGAAACATGATAGTTTCAATTTTGGAATTAGTTAAATATGTACTTAATATAATATATTCACTCAAAATGTTTACTTAAACTTATTATTTCAATTCAATTCTTATTAAATACTGAGGACATGAGGATTAAAACAAAGTAATAAGAAACAGTTAATTTATCTTTAAAGAACTAAAATATATTTACTTATTAAAACAATACTAAACTTTAGTTTTATTTATTCATTCACTCTGTTCAAATTTCACCCGAACGTCAAATCAATAAAATTTTAAATCACCATATAATCTTTCGGATTTTTACTAAGCCCATCTTTGGTGGAAATATTAGGTCTACAAATAAGTTTCGAGGGGGTTTTTTGTACCTTTCAAGCTTTATTCAGAGAAATTGGAAATCTATTTTATTCAAAGTATTGTCCATCCTTATCTACGACTTTTCCCCATCTTTCCCAGGTTGGCATGCTTAGAGCACAAAGAAAGTATGTTGCTTACACTTCAGCAAAATGATAGATGCTGATTTTTAAAGGGAAATGATGACGGTTTAACATGAATATAGTTACAAGATGATTCGATGCGATTTAATGCTAGTTACACCATCTTTTGTAAATCCCTCAAAACTTATTAGTATTTTATATTAAATAGAGAAGTGATCATCTTTAAAAATGTATAACAAATAATCTATCACTAATTTCTATAAAAACCTGCCAAGTACTCAAATACCGAGGGTTCCGTACCTTATATATTACAAAATACTTTTATTTGTGTCTCTTTTTGTGGTCGAAATAACTAAAAAAAGATTAATTTCTGTGGCGGCGTCAGGGTTGGGTGAGGTGTGGCGACCGCCCAACTTAAATTGCTCTCGCCCAACCGTCCGCCTAACATGTTAAAATGAGCAATTGAGCAAAAAAATATTGAAACACCAATTTGATAAAATTATTTAAGGATCACAAGAGAGGCTCACAGATTTAGGAGTTTTGTACATTGAAAAAAATATCGTAAAAACATTGAACTTCGGTATAGTTGTGAATTCGTTTGCCACTAAACATATTATACAAAACTAGGTGACGACCGGGCCTTCGGCCCGACGATAATTGAAATTTAAGATGATACTGTAATTATTGAAAGAATGTTCTCAATGAAATTGATTCAAGAATAAGGAACAATAAGGAGAGATTTATTTAACACATTGGCTAAGCACGATCACTATCTGACCAATCAGAATCGTTCTAATAATTTAACCTTTTTGCCATTGGCTATGCACTGGCCAATCAGCTCATTTGGATCATACAAACATATATACATACTTTTCCATTTTATATATATAGAATAGATAGCTCTTTTTTAATTATTAATATACATTATGGACGAAAATAATGATAATAATATATTATATTATTTATCTATATCTATACTATCTACTAATAAGACCCACTTTGAGATATCTATAATAACCAAATCCACCCCAAAGAGACTTTGACAAGGATCCCGCAGTGGCAGGTGTAACTAGGGCGAGGGTCCAGATGCAGCTGTTATTTATAAATTAGTTGCTCAGAACACAATGCGGATAAGTCCATAAAGCAACAATCGATAAAATTGGAGTTTTTTACATTCCATCCCCAATAAGAAAACAAATTCAGAATAAATAAAAATTATACCCTAATGAGGAAAACTGAAGGAAGGAATAATAACCCATTTTGTACTAAAAATACTAAACCTAAATTATCAGAAATGAATTCAGAGTTGAAATTTTAGTAAAATCACACATAATTAATTGTAATTATTTATTGAATACCTATAAATAATACAATATAAGTACTACGTTTAGATCGACTTATTTTGCAAACGTTCTCAAAAGTATAAGCATTGAGCACCAACTCTGTTTTTAGGTTAACCTAAAATCGGAGTGGGTAGATTGCAGAATAAGCCGATCGAAACGTCGTACTTTTATTGTATTATTTATTCGTATTCAATAAATAATTATAATTCATTATGTGTGATTTCACTAAAATTTCAACTCTAAATCAAATCAATCAAAAAATAAAAGCTTCAACTGCTTCATTACAGATAAATATTACCAGATTAAAATTTACCTAATTAAATTTTTTTTTCAAAAGTAGACTTAACCGTATTAGCTTCTTAGCGACTTATACGATGTATAATTAGAGACCATCCACTAGCTCAGAAGCTAGTGATTATTGTTTTGTAATGCTGTAGTAAATATTCTTTGTTAAACATTTTTCAAGAATCAAAGCGCACAGCGTGCACAGGCCAAGTTCGAGCATTGGCTTGGTCGTACACAATGTACGGTATTTACACGAACCATTTCAAGCCAATTTCGAACCCCTGCAGCTCGGAACCCATTTGAGATACAAAGCTGAAATTATACACATATAATTATGTAATCAATCTTGAAGAGAGTACTAAATTTCAATAATATAGCTTAAATTTATTCTGAGATAAGGGCCTGAGAAAATAGCTAATTTTGGCACTCACTGACAGGTCATCAAAACTTATAGGGTACTTCCAATCATTCCAGTACCATGAAATTTCCGCTGCTAGTATGACACAAATAAAGGAAAAATTTCAAAAATCCAAACTTTCTATCTTTTAACTCCTTCAAAATGGGGGGGGGTCAAAAATGAAAATTCTAGCTCTTTGGACCAAACTCAACAAAATTTTGTATACATATTATGTGGTTCCCCTGGAGGCTAGAATGCAAAAACTAGCCATACAAAATGGGGGAGAGGGGTCAAAAATGAAAATTCTAGCCCTTTGGACCAAACTCAACCAAATTTTGTATACATATTCTGTGGTTCACCTGAAGGCTAGAATGCAAAAACTAGCCATCCAAAATGGGGGGAGGAATCAAAAATACAAATTCTAGTCCGTTGTACCAAAGTCAACCAAATTTTGTATATCTATTCTTGCTTTTCACGTAGCTTACAAAAAGGAGAGAAATCTCAACCATGGCAGTCTTAATTTATGGATTGTAAATTTTTAATTTAGAATATTTTCATGAAACTTGGCTGTTACAAATTATACTGTAAAGGTTAATGAACCCAGGTAGCACAAGAGATTCTACGAATATACACCAAATATATTAAAAGTACATATATATTCCAATCATCCTCAGGAGATTCTTAAAATATTTGCACCAGAAAAATTCTTGGACGAATCTTCTGGGAATATCCTTTGGTGGATAATCTAAGAATGTTCAACTAAGAATATTCTAGTCAATTGAATTAAATGTCGTACAGAAATATTTTAGTTCTAAGAAAATTCCCAGAATATCTACGAAGATTGAAAGATTATTCACAGGATATTCCAATGTCCAGAAAAGATATTATCAGAATATTTTTAGATTATTCTTGTGCTATCTGGGAACTTAATTCGTGACCAGCCAAGTTTCATGAAAGTAATCTAAATTAAAAATTTAGAATCCATAAATTTAGATTGTGATTCAAAATGGAAAGAATGCATTTTAATTGAAAGTACTATTTTCTGAAATTAATTATTTTTGGCGAATATAACTTGGCTGCACAGTAGATTTCACTAGTTACTTGGCTGCACAGTAGATTTCACTACTTTTTTGATTTTAGATTGTTTTTTAACTGACTTTGAAAAAAAGAAGGAGGTTATCAATTCAAGTGAATGTGTGTTTTTTTTTGTGTTTGTTCATTTATTTCCCTTTACCATGTGGACCGATTTGGATGATTTTTTTTGCATCGTGTTCAGTCTCGTAGCCGATTGGTCCCGTTTTTTTTAATTGGTATTGGACCTTTTTTTCACAAAATGTTTTGGTTGATTTGTCTTTACCTAATATAAAATAACTCCACTTGAGATGGGTTTAGTAAAATCCGAAACATATAGGTATCCTTGTTTAAAATTTGTATTGATTTCACGTTGTAATGAAAATTGAACCGAGTGATTGAATGATAACAATGAAACTTCAATTTATTTTTGGTTCACTAAGTAGGAATATACTATATCAATCAAGAATAAAACAATGGATATATATAAAATAAATGTAGATTTGAAAAATGTTTACCATTTGTTTTTTTACTTTTTTTAATATAAATCTATATTGAAACGCTAGCTTTAGATCGGAATATGAAAAGAAACAATATATATATATAAAGCATAAACTTTAGATAGCCATAGGCTATATCAGAAAACGATTTATTGGAATTCTCTGTTTTAGTATAGATGTGCTTGAATAATAATAATAAAAAGAATAAATTTTTGTCAAAACTTTTTTATTTTCTAAAGATGCGAGAAAGTGTGAGGGAGAAAAAACAAAGAATATAAATATTTCCATGAAAAAAATAAATAAATTAAGTCTTCAAGTGCGTGAGCGTATAAAACCTTAGGGTTACGAGTTTTACTTCTATAGTATATACCGAGGGGTGAACCGCGAACTAATATGAGTACACCTTAAGGTGGTCCTTATTTTGGGTATTTTCGAATTTTTTTGCTGACTCAGAGGCTCATATGCTTCAAAAAAAAAAAAAAAAAAAATATCGCCCAAGTTTCAAGTCTCTATCTCAATTTTAACCTGGTGCTATACAGCATTTAAATTTTCCTATCCCAGGTAACCACAATATCCTAAGAATATTCTAAGGATATTCTAAGGACATTTAAATCTTCTTAGAATATTCTGAGGATATTGTGTGTTGCCTGGGATCTAAATAACATGGAGTTTTTGGCATTGACCGATCAATTTTTTATTCCGGTCAAAGTAATGTTTCAAAAATTTTGAAACTCTTTAAACTTTATCCTAATAATAATAGCTACCCTTCAGAATTTTCATAGATTTTTAGCTATTACGATTTTGGAGTTATATCTAGAAAAAAATACCTCTATACTATAAATAAGAGCCTAGATTAATTTGTAACAACGCTCAGAGAATGCTGCCGACAGGGAGCGCTAATGCCGTCGGAATATTTGCGGAAATTAAAGACTCCAATTGATTTTAAATTAAGAAACATTAAATATATTGATAATTATTCCCCCCCCCCTCACCACTCAAAAATTAAATATTCATTTCGCTTTTCTTTGCGCACAGAAAAATAAATTAATCCCATCTTATTTGATTTATATTTTATATATTATTTGTTTATTTTTTAATAATTTGCCACGTTTTTATAATTTTTTAAAAATCTAAATTTTTGTTATTCTTATTTTTGGATTTTTACAAAATTGAACGACTTAAGACACGCATGCCTGAGTTTATCATGGCAATACTGGAGGGAGCAGCCTGTCATACCAATAACACCTAATCTCTTTTAAATATTTGGAGCCTTATATCCATTATCGAATTTTAAAAAAATGATATAATATAATTCTCCTCCTCACACGATCCCACTTATTTAAATAAATCTATTTCGACACAAAAAATATCACAATGCTGTAGATTATAGAAAAAAAATACTTCCAGATTCATATCTAGAGCCTCATTTTTGTAGCTGTGTCAGGACGAAAATGAGACGAAACTTTTAAGAGACTATGTATTTTCGGGAGTTTACAGGTATACATTTGAAGTGTGGTTTTTTAAGAGGAATAAAATTTTTGGACCGAGACGCTGCCCGCCAGGGCACCACCCCGGAGGGCCAAGCTTCGAGGGCGTGCCGAAGGCACGCACGAAAAGCTCGTATCTTAATATTAGTAAGTTATAGACTTCAAAATTATAATAACTAAAAATCTGTTAAAATTCTGAAGGATAGGTAGTATTATAAGAATAAAGTCTACAGAGTTTCAAATTTGTTGAACCGTAATGGTTTGGCCGGTATAAAAAATTGATCGTTCATTGCCAGAAACTCCATGATGGGAAACAATCGCTGTGTAGCACTAGGTTAAAACAGGGTCCCTCCTGTGAGGTCAATCCTTGATTTTAGAAAAATTAAATATATATTCCCAAAATATTTTTATGAATTCTAATATAAGGTTATTTAGAGACAACAAATACGCTATTTATTTTGATATTAAGCGAAAAAATTAAACCTTTTGACTCTCGAAATAAACTGTAACGGATCGTTGCTAAACTTTATCCAAAGTAATTTGAAATATTGATATTTTTATTCCTTTATTATTAATCAGATATCACTTGCTATTTGCAGGCTATGTTGACTTAAATTCAAAAATAGTGATCCATTCTTATCTAATACTCGAGGAATAACCATTCTGCGTCGGATTTTTGACGTTTCGGTTATTATTGGTAACCATTGCTGAAGACATGGAGGAATCGACTTAAAATCAAAAATAACAATCGATTTTTATCTAATACTAGAGGAATAACCTTATTGCATTCCATTTTAAATGTTTTGACTATAAATGGCAAACTCTACTGAAAACATGGAAGAATCGACTGAAAATCAAAAAGACTAAATTCTTTTATTCTAAACAACTCAAGCTTGAGACTTGAAACTTGGGGGATATTTTTTTTATTTATTTCTAAACATATGACCCCATGTCACCGTAAATTTTCGAAAATATCCAAAATAAGGACCACCCTATTAGACCTACTTCCACTTGCACTTTCATTTCCAAGTAGAAGATAATAGATGAAGGGGCATTTTCTAATGAATTTCAAAATAATTCCACATAATTCCAATCTTGGTTCACTCCTAGGTTTATACTAACTAATATCGAAAAATTGAAAGTATTTACACTCAGCTATTTTCATGGATTTTTGGAGATTTTTAGATCATAAGATTGCAAGGTTAGTAGGGGAAACACTGTGAAATATAAATTATTATGAGTTATACATTGTGAAAAACCTATATTTGTAAACGCCTGTAGATAAAGTTAAACATTAAAATTTTTACTTTACCATATGGTTGGATGTGGTGAAGTATTGTAATCGTGCATGAAAAAAGTTTTGTTTTTTTGCTTCGAATTTTTGAAATATCTCAAAAATTACTAAAACTATTTTGATTAAAATATCGACCGAGTTCACGGCGTTTTTGTCTATAATAAAAAACATTGAAAAATCTATATTTGAAAAGATTTAGTAATTATTTTGTCAAAATCTCTGTTAGTTACCAAATTTTGTGTACACTCTAGCTCAAAAACATAATGATGAAGGTATCAAAACAAAATTTTATGAAAAATTTTTGAAACTTTTTAAAATTTAAAATATAAAATACTAGGTAGGTTTCACAAAAATAAAAGATCAGATGCTTGTTTATCACGACTCTATATATATTTCGTGGTATAAGCCCATCTTCAAGAGTTCACAAAGGACACTTTTAAATTGTTTCAAAAAATTTTCAAAATTTTCTTTACTTTATTTAAAATATTTCAACAAGAACCCACACCATTCTCCCATAACAAAATTTTATATTGAGATTAAGAACTGATTAGATTTTGTTTGGAATTGAACCAAAAATTAGGATAATCAATTGATTAATATATATTTCAATTTTTTTGTCAAGATCAGAAATTTAACAAGGCATTGCCATTTTCTCGTTTTTTTACAATTTTTTTTTTTTTTGAGATATTTCAAATAAAATATACTTTTTCAATTCTCTAGGACAGTGGTTCTTAATCTTTTATTAGTCACAGCCTCAAATAGGAATAATCATAGTGATAGCCACCGCCTTCGGCGGGCTTCGCAGCTGATATTAAAAAAAAACAACTTAATATTGCATAAGATAGTAAACAAGAATCTATAATCTATCTTGTTTTTTAATTATTTTCTTTATACAATAAAAATACATATTACCCAATTGTGTTAGTTTATATTTTGGCCACCAATCAGCGCTATTTACCAAGCCACATTATAAAAACCACTTCAGTGTAATAAGTTTTTTTTTATACCTATCTGTTATTGTATTATATCTATATTCCCTAGTAGCACAATGTTTCAAACTATATAGTAACTACATAGGGGCTATAAAGATTCTCTCGTCTTTGTTTTTTAATTATCTATATAGGCACTATATAGTTTGAAACATTGTGTTACTAGGGTTGTTTAAAATTGTATCCTGTATATGTTTATTTGTATATGTCTGTATTTGACATCTTGTCTGTAAAACTAGTTAAACCAGCTAAATAAATAAATAAATAAGGGGTTTTACAATAAAAATTTGAACCCTTTGTCCGATTTGGACCAAATTTTGCACGGTTACTTATTATGTCATGAGTGATTATAAATTATATCTTGTATTTAATTTTAATATACTAACGGGTTGTTGTTGATATATGGTAAAGTCAGAGATGGTCATATCACATTTATTTTAATTAAAAAATAAAAAGTATTTACTTAATTTTTTTCATTTATGTATAGGTATCTATTTATATTCAAACGAAAATATATATTTCAAACTCTATATAAAATGTACTATTTAAAATCAGTTTAGTTAATTGAAAATTAATATTTTTTACTTTACCATACAGGGTATGGTCAAGTATTGTTTCCTTGAAATTCTCAAGCAAGTTGATAAGGGTCCCCCCTTTGTTTCAGCTATCCTTCAAACAGAGGGTTTAAAAATTAATTTTTTTCGAGATATTCAAACGAAAATATATATTTCAAACTCTCTAAAAAATGTAGTATTTAAAATCAGTTTAGTTTTTTGAAAATTAATATTTTTTTTTCTTTTAAATTCTCAAGTAAGTTAATAAGGGTCCCCTCTTTGAATCAACTCAAATAGAAGGTATAAAAATTAATTTTTTTCGAGATATTCAAACAAAAATATATATTTCAAACACTATAAAATGTAGTATTTAAAATCATCATATCATATTTAAAAATTATAAATTTAAAAATAAAAATTAAATATTCACTATTTTAGGCAAATTACCATCATTTATTTGATTATTTATGGCTTCATTGAAAAATAAAAATTAAATTAAAAATAAATTTGTAAGCTAATAATCTTCTAACTAAGCCTAAACCGCTTTAGGTGTTATATTTAGAAATCGCTGGCTTTAATTAATTTAGATTATTTATTATGTTTGAAATCCACATATCGTTTGATTAAATAATCTCCAAATAGATTTTGTTTTCAATCACAGACATTATTTTCCACTATTAGAATCAAATACTGATTAGTTAAAGTGGTAAATTTTCAATTTTGAATGAATTTTCCTTAATTTTTTTTTTTATAAATATTTTAATTGGATTCGTAATATTTGCAGTAGAGGATGTTTCGAAGACTTACTCTCGCATTTAATAATAATATCTTTTAGGCACGTTCGGAGGGACCAAAAAAAGCTTTTTAACTGTTGATTCTTGGTAAGCAGAGAGGAGGAGTTTCAAAAATAGGGTGGGTTCCGAAATAAGTAAAGAAAAACGCTGGAGGAATAGAACTTTTCTGCCGAGCTTACCCAGGGGGCGGGAAGCATGGACCCGGAAATCCATTAACAGTAAATGTAATTGTAGATACCAAAATCAAAGATACTTTTAAAATTTTATTTCAATATGATTTATATTAATAAATTCCTAAAGTATTTTTTTTTTGTAAAATTTTGATTATTTATCAAAAAAATCACTGCCCCCCAAAACGAATACGGATATGTGTCTGAATTTTACAGGAAGAAGTAACTGTAATTTGAACATAACGAAGTTTTGATTCAGAATTTTATGGCTAGAAATTATCCTGTTTCAATATTAAATATCTCAAACACCTTGGTGTGAATGGATATGTAAAACTCAAAAGAAAATTTAAATTTCATTAATATTATACCACATTCAATATACATGTTCTAGTAAAAACCCGTTTTTAGTAAGATTGGATTAATTAATAAAGTATAGGGTGTGTAGTTTCACAGTTAATCTTAACATCTTCCCAAATTCATACACATCACATTCACTGTGAAACTACACACCCTTTACTTTATTAATTAATATCATGTTTTACCTAAAACCTACACCACTTTCTCTAAATAAGATCGGGCTCTTACTAGACAAAACGCATTTCACTGAATAGCTTTGTAACAACTAGAATTTACTGATGTTAATTTTATTAAGGGAGAATGGTGTAGGTTCTTGGTGAAACATATTAAATAAAGTAAAGAAAATATTAAAAAAAAATTTAGAAGCTTTTTAAAATTTAAAATATAAAATACTAGGTAGGTTTCACATAGAGTCGTGCTAAACAAGAATCTGATCTTTTATTTATGTGAAACCTACCTAGTATATAAAATTTTAAATTTTAAAATACCTGAAAAATTTTTCAAAAATTTTCTTTACTTTATTACTGATATTAGTTGAGTTTGGTCCAAAGGTCTAAAATATTCATTTTTGACCTTCGCCTCATTTTTGGTGTTTTTTTTACAAAATTTTTAAACGAAAATGTCAAAAATTACATCCTCTACAACTTGTATGTAATTTTTCGTTTAAAAAATGTTGAAAATAAGCACCCAAAATGAGGTGGATGGTCAAAAATGAAGATTCTTGACCTTTGGACCAAACTCAACTAACATCAGTAAATTCTAGTTGCCACAAAGGTAGGTATTCAGTGAAACCCGTTCTTACTAAAAAACTGGTTTTTACTGGAACATAGATATTTTCAAAAGAATCGGGCATTTTATATCGGTAGTAAAAAAAGTGCAAAACTGCCCACCATAAAATATTTTAACTCCCCGACCCTAGTATAATATGATGTCGTAGTTCGTAATATTAATAAGAATTATACTAATTAATCATGTATCAAAATTATTCAGAGTTTAGTCGATTTGCTCTTACCTTGGAAGAATAGTTGCCGACGCGTCTGCCCTGGTCGATTTCAGCCACTCAAATGAATAAAATGCCGTTTTGAATTGCAATTATCCTGAATGCATTTCTCTAGGTGTGCTCGATTCTCTAAAATATAAAATATAAAAGAATGTTTTAATTTAAAAAAAAAAGGAAAATTATCAGTAAAAGATAAATGAAAATAAATTTAACATCAACTTTTAGAGATCCTTTTTTTTATCAAATCATTATTACATAGTATTGGACCAAATTTTTTTTAATAATCAATTTTAATTAATAGAATAATTGATTTACGATATAAGCGTCTTGCAACCCATATTATTCTTTGGCTTTTGGAGTTATTATTACCTACTATATTTTTACCTGTTTAATGTTAAAAAAGAAATGGACCATTCAAATTAATCTATCATCTTAATTTTTGGCCCATTAGCAATTAATCATATTTCCTTAATTATGAGACTTTTCTATTATTATAGAAATATCAGCTTTCTTTGATTTTTGAAACCCTCTTTTTTGCTCAATTTTACATAGTAAGCAATTTTCATAAGCTCTTATAGGGTGAATGTGCGAAATTTTATTTTCCATTAAAGGATCCAAGGATTATATTGATAGTTCTATTTTTTGAACCCCCAATTTTGGCCTCCGAAAAATTTTATATTATTAATTTTTTAGATTAAAAAAGTGACGCACTCTCAGAAATGCAGACATGCGCTTACCTAACTTACCTATATATATACGCGGGGTGAACCGCGACCTAATATGCTGTACACCTACTTCCACTTGTACTTCCAAATATTTCCAAGTAATTCCAAATATTTCCAAGTACTTCCAAATATTTTCAAGTACGAACAAATATTTCCAAGCACTCCCTAATATTTCAAAGTACTTCCAAAGATTCCCAAGTACTTCCAAATATTTTCAAACGCTTCCAAATATTTCCAAGTACTTCCAAAATATTTCCAACACCTACTTCCAATCGCGGATCACCCCTCATATATTTATATATGGCCCAAATTGTTTTTGAAAAAAAAAGTAAAAAAAATATTATAATTTATTTGAAGATATTATAGATTCGTACATAATTATATTAGCTTAAAAATATTAGATTGAAAGAATTATTAATTATAATTTTAAAATATAATTTATATATTAGGATTTCGTGGTTTTACATTCATAATAAGTGTCTTTTATAAACTCCTGATGATGGGCTCAAAACCCGAAATACGTATAGAGTAAAATAAAACTCCAAAAAGATAATTAAAGGAATTTTTTATTTTTTACTTTTACTTGTGAAACACCACTATAACGCGTTAAAAACTCCCGTGTTTAATATTTTTCACTATAAAACAACACCGCTTTCCCTAAATGTTAATAATAAGTGTAAGCTAGATTATTTTGTAGTGGATGGCGGGGGCACTTGCCCCGCTGAGTACTTACCTGTTGAGGTGACTATTTAGGCTCCGAAGCGTGCGAGTGGGACGTGAAAAAAAATATTTTAGGCTAGCAAATTTAATAGGCTTTTAAACTTCAAAAGTTGACTTGGGAGAGCAATTTTTTTTCATCAGCACTTTTTCTTTTGGAAAAGTGCGATAACTTTTTATCTGACTTTGACTAATGGATTATCTGTGGATCATCGAACTCTAGATATAAAAGTCGAGAAACTGCCTGACAGGAATAATAGAATGACAGACACAATGAAGGGTGGCAATATAAAGTTAAGTGCATCCTAAGGCCCTAAATAATAGACCCTGGTACCCATATGAAAGTTTGATAATGTGGGTTAAAAATAAATGTGGGCACAATGGTTATTTCCCCAATTAAATGTAAAGAACTAATAAGAAAACAATTATTCAGATTTTGCCTTTAATTTCTGATTTACATTTTAAAAAATTGTTATTTTTATTAAAATCATATGTATAATCCTAGTAAAGCATGAGTGGGATTTATATACAAAAAAACAAGCGATGAATTTTAATTTCAGATTAGATAAATAAATCCGCCCGTCTCGAATACGGCTCTCACCTATGGAGAGGAGCCTCAAAATATTCTCTTGCTACCCTGGATGCAATTCAGAAACGAGCCGTCAGGCTAATTAACGATTCTACCCTCACCGACTCCCTCGACTCGCTGGCTCATCGAAGAGATGTCTCTGCCCTTTCCCTTTTCTATAGATACTATCACGGCAGGTGCTCTGATGAGATAAGATCAATAATTCCCCCCAAAGCATGCTTTGCACGTAGCACGCGTTTTGCCGACTCCCAACACTCTTTCGCGGTCAAACTGGAAAAGTGCCGGACCACTTCATTCGCCAATACATATATCCCCATGACTTCAAGGAACTGGAATTCTCTCCCAGCCTCCATCTTTCCCAGCACCTATAATCTTCAAACCTTCAAAACCGGGGTGCATAGACACCTACGTCTACACCCTCTCACTTAATCAACTTTCCCTTCTCTTCGGTAATGCAAGGGTCTTTCGAGATCCATAGGAGCTGCATCTTTACTGGCGCACCCCTTCTTGCATTCGATTGCATTAAAAAAAAAAAAAGATACGCAGACGATTTATCATGTTTATTCAGTCAAATTTCGTATTTATACCTATCTCCAATTTAAAAATGTAAAGTTTAAAAAAAACAAAAATTACAAATTTAGTAGATTTTAAATAATTTAAGAAATTATAATTTCGTCAAAAGAAATTCGAAAAAGTTTCTTTTAATACCCTTGAATTTTAGATGAAAGTTGATAATGGTCCCCCTTATCATCAGTCTTCCAATATTTTTAGAAAATAAATATTTGAATTTCGAAAGGATTATACCTATTTCTACTAGAGTATTTTATAAAGATTTAAGAAATTATAATTTCGTCAAAGAAACTCGAAAAAAGTTTCTTTTTATACCCTTAAATTTTAGGTGAAAGTTTATAGGGTTGCCCATCTGTTTTAGGGTACTTAATCAGATGATTTTTTTTAATTTATTTTTTATTTCTTCAGTGGCTCACTAAAGTAATTTGATGATCTATTTAATAGAACAAGGGACAATTGTAACTGTTTTAATTAATTTTTAATTTATTGATTTGTTTTATCTCATAATTTCAGCAACATCAGACAATTGAGTTATTTAGTGAGCCACTGAAGAAGTCAAAAACAAAATGACGAAACGTTTGGCACATTAAAGGATAAAACCCTGTTTATAAATTTAATTCTTATCTAACTCCCTACGATTTTAATTAAAGCATTTTAAGTATGGATGCGATTAATGAAACATTTTTAAAGACATTCGTTCATTCTATATTCATAAAAACACGCTACAAGAGCGTTAATTTTTCAAAACACCTCTAACAATTTTGATAAACAATCTGCATTGAGAAGGTCTTAAGAAAAAGCTTCTTTTAGCATATATGTGTGTGTACTTATCTTAAGTAATAAACATAAGAGGCTTTTTTATAGACTTTGTGGACTTATTTTGTTAATTATAAATCATTAGAGCTGTTTTAATACATTTTGAGAAAAACTTAAAAATCCATCAGAAAAAAACTAGAAAAGTACCTTTTGAAATACAGTAGGTACCTATACTAAAAATAATAATATTTTTTTATTGTTAAGGATAAATAAATTGAATTGCTTCTTTCCAGTAATTTATTTTATTATTCAAATGGTTAATCCAAATATTTCGAGAGCGCTCTCGGCATCTCTTCCTCAGTGGAATCCACTCCCCACCAATGTGCGACCCCATCAGTTTGTACAGAGCATTGATAAAAGCTTGATTACACAACACACACATACAGACATATATATATATATATACAAATTCAAAATGAGATAACATGCGAGTATATACAATTATTTACATCTCTTTATAATGAAGTCCAAATTTCATTCGTACTTCATTATAAAGAGATGTAAATAATTGTATATACTCGCATGTTATCTCATTTTGAATTTGTATATATATATATATATGTATGTGTGTGTTGTGTAATCAAGCTTTTATCAATGTTCTGTACAAACTGATGAAGTCAGACATTGGTGGGAAGTGGTTACTGAGGAAGAGATGCCGAGAGCACTCTCGAAATATTTGGATTAACCATTTGAATAATAAAATAAATTACTGGAAAAGCAATTCAATTTGATTATCCTTAACAATAAAAAATTAATATATTCAGTACACACCAAGCCAGCAAAATTTTTATGAATAATAATAATAGTTAAATTCTTGTATTTAGTCGAAATGTCTAATTTCAAGATTTCCCAATTATTGATTCAACGGTCTAGTCGGAAAATCGGTAAAACATCCACCCACCCACCCACACACACAAATACATAGAGAAGCAAAAAATCATATTTTCTAAAAAAAAAACTGCCCTTTTATGGACTCACGAAAAACGTAAAAATTTGTTAAAATCTAATCTATGAGTTTTTTCACTAAATAGATTTCCATTGTTTCATTTAAAAATTACCATTTCTATTCGTAAATGTAAGTACGGTGTTGCCGCCATGTGGTAGAAATAGAAATTAACGCAATTGGGTCGTTGTCACAAATGTCATATTTTTCATAATCAAAGAATATTATTTTATAAATAGGTTTTATTTTTGTTTATATGTCATTTAAACACTGATAAATCAACTGTCAGAAGACCCAATTGAGAGAGTTCAAGTTTTCACCACCAGTTGGCGTATCTGCATTTTCCAGTTACCAATTTGTTGGTAATTTTTTATCAACGATTTAACTCATATAATTTGGTGGGTTATTTTGAAATAAACTGCTTTCGATTAAAATATATACAATTTTCTTTAATAGTATATTACCTAGATTTAATTCTCTATTTAGTTTTAAACTGCTATTAACACTTTATAATGGCACGTAAAATAGTAGCTGTAACATCGAGTAATAACAATTTTAATTTTCTCTATAGCCCATCCAAAAAAACTTTCCTATTCATCAACCTGATCATCAAAGCTCAATCATAAAAAGGGCTTCCATTACTTTAATCGAGTGTATAGAAACTAAAACTATTTTCGAAGTTAATGAGGTGTCTAAGTTCAAAAACTAAATAATTATAGGAAAAGTGGTTTTAAGAAAATGACGCTCTTGTATAAGTGTGCGTGTGCTGTGTGTTACCAATTTTCTGGCTAGGCTAGATTGTTGAACTAATAAATCGGAAATTTTGAATTTCGAGATTTTAAATAAAAAATAAATTAAATTTATAAAATAAACAATTTAAATTTAGGAATGTAGAGATGTAAACGATGAAATTGTTACATGATATCACTTTTTGAAGTCGGTGCCAAACAAACTATATTGTCTTCATTAGCCACCAAACGTACTAAGATCCGTCGAGTGCAATTCATAAAATGTATATGTATGATACCGACTTCAAAGAGTGATTTCATGTAACAATTTCATCGTTTAGTTTTAACTAAATAAGATAATTATTTTATAGCTATTAGTGCATTTTATTTTATTTTTGAGTACTTATTATTTTATTTGTTGAATTTAATTTTTTTGAAGTAGGTTTTTTTTTCTAACAATTATTTTTTTTCTAAAATATTTTATTTATTATAATTTCGATTATTTACTCATAAGAATTGGAGATTTACGTTATTTGATCATATCATGAGAACTTGACCAAATTAATATGGGATCACTCAAGGGCGGATCCAGAGGGGGACGATCGCCCCCTCATACAGGCTCGTGCCTGGCGGGAGTGCAACACGTGCGTCGCACGCAGAGGTCAAAAAACGGCGGCCAAATCGACAGGGAATTTATAACAATTTTTTTATTTTATTTTATTTTAATGAACTTAAAATATGAGATATGAAATTTGTAAAAAAAAACCATTAATTTTGTGTGGGGGGCGTCTCTGACCCCCCCCCCCCCCCCGCTTGGACACTTCGATCGCGACACACTTTCGAGATAAAAAGTAGATCTTATATACATCGGCCACCTTATATACATTCGCCTCCTCCATAAAAAATTCCTGGATCCGCCCTTGGGACCACTCCTAAGGTACCCCTTTTCCAATAAAAAAAGAATCATAGAAATCGGTTCACGTGGCAAAAAGTTCTCGCTGAATATACATAAAATAAATAAATAAATAGTTAGATATCTTGACTATCTTGGAGCTATACTGATCCAAACGCATAAATAACCATTAAAATATGTTAGGTTCATAAACAAAGAAGTTATGCCTAAACAAACATAACAAAAAAGGTCCAATGATAATGAAAAAACGAGACCAATTGGGAACTAGACTGAACCCAATGCAAAATAAACTGCAACGGATCGCTGTTAAACTTTTATCCAAAGTCATTTGAAATATCAATATTTTTATTCCTGTATTATTAATCATATAGCATAGCCTATTTGCGGTCTAGGTTTAAAATAAAATAAAGAATTTAAAAAAGTACTATGTTTCTCTAGAGTAAAGTACTTTAAAATATAATTTTACTAAAAACTTTATTTAACCTTTTTTGCATGGTCCCCAAGGTACTTAATAAAAATATTAAATTTAATCGAAAGTGGTTAAGTAATTTTCAAGATATTTAGAAAAAAACTAAAAAAGTGTTGAAATAAAGTACTAATGTTTGGAGCCCGATATGTACCAAAAACTAATCAGCGCTTCATTTTGTTAAAATAATGGTAGGTTTTCAATTTTATTTCAATCGGTGCAACGGTGTGGAAAAAATCGTGGACGAAATAAACGATAACATACATACATCCATCCCCACGCACTTCCAAAAAAATGGCACTTTTTGGCCTCTCGACGAGACCCCATGTAATTTTTGGCAAAACTGTCACGTGATAAAATTCAACCTAATTGAATACTACAATTTGTGACTTTAATTGAGACCATGTGTTCCGTAGTCTTTACCTGAGGAGCCTTTGAAGGCGCGTTTGCCGCGAGACCGATTACAATACTTTACCCATGCTTCGCATTGGATAAAGTAAAAAACATCAAAATCGGTTCACAATTGGCGAAGAAATCGAATAACATAGATACAAAAAAAAAAATCAGTCGAATTGATAACCTCCTTCTTTTTTGAAGTCGGTTAAAAATTTTGTCAAGAAAAATCTATTTTATCTCCATTAGGTATGCTAATGGGTTAGGCCATCTTTGGTTCAATAGTCTCATATACAGGGTGGTGACTTGGCCGACGCAGCATAGCGATTGCAATGTTAATTTTTGAATGTGCATTTATTTGCTCCCCTAATTATTTTAGAGTTAAAGTTCTTTTAGGTTTTTTGTAGAGAAAAAATACTGAATCCGAACATATTTTTGTTTTCAAATTTTGAAATTTCAGAACCGTAATAATTAACTGTAACAATTAAAGGACTGCAAAAGTTATCCTGGGGCTGATATAGCTAGTGATCACAATCTAATTGCGATGAAATGCCAACTAAAATTTAAAAAACTAATAAAAAAGGGGCGGTCGCGAAAAAACTGGGATATATCTAAATTAAAAAATAAGGAAACCCAAAAACTCTTCGAAAACGTAATGAATAAGAAACTGGAAGAAAAAACACACACAAATAATAAAGAAGAAGAAATCGAACAAGAATGGAATGACATGAAATCAAGCCTGACCGAAACAGCTAACGAAGTCCTTCAATCAAAGAAAAACGAAATTAAAAAGCCATGGGTAACAGACGAAATACGGCAACTGATTGACGAACGAAGAAAATTTAAGAACAGAAAAGACGAAGAAGGGAAAGAAACATATAAAAAATTAAGATGGAAAGTTATAAGAGAATGTAGAAAAGCAAAAGAAAAAATGATTCAAGAAAAATGTAAAGAAGTCAACGAAAATCTAGTATTGGGAAAAGTTGATGTAGCCTATAGGGCAATAAAAAGAAATTTTCAAGAAGACAAGCCAAAAAGCAAGAACATAAGAGATAAAGGAGGCCACATTATTCTAAACGAAAACGAACAGGCAAATAGATGGAAGGAACACCTAGAAGAACTCTATGGAGAAGAAAAAACAATGAACCCAATAGAAGAAGAAGAATCTGTGGACGAAAACGAATTAGGAGACCCCATACTCAGGTCAGAATTCGAGACAGCTTTGAAGGAACTAAAAAATAATAGAGCACCCGGAATAGACAATATACAAGCTGAAATCCTAAAGAACTCTGGAGAAAAGGCACGTGACAAACTTTTTGAACTAATTAGCAAAATCTATAAATTGGGAATCATCCCAAAAGATTTCGAAAAAAACAAAATAGTCACACTTCCCAAAAAGACAGGCGCGGATAAATGTGAAAATTTCAGGACCATTAGCCTAACCTCACATGCCTCCAAAATCCTAACCAAAATAATCCAAAGAAGAATAGAACAAAGAGTTGAAGAAAATCTGGGGAAGACCAGTTCGGCTTTAGAAGAAACAGAGGCACCCGAGAAGCAATTCTCTCTCTTAGACTAATAATAGAAAGGGCATTTATCAGGGAAGAATCTGTCTACATCGGATTCATAGACCTAGAAAAAGCATTCGATAACGTCAATTGGGAAATTATGTTTAAAATATTAAAACAGGCGGGAATAAAATTCAGAGAGAGAAGACTAATCTACAATCTATATCAAAACCAGACGGCAATTATAAATATTGGTGATGAACAAAGAGAAGCCAAAATAAAAAAAGGTGTAAGACAAGGATGTGTGCTGTCACCCATGATTTTCAACTTATACATAGAAGAAGCGATTAAAGAATTCAAAGACAAAATTGATACAGGTATAGAAATCCAAGGTCAAAAGATCGCTATGTTAAGATTTGCCGATGACATTGCCCTTCTAGGAAGCAATAAAAAAGAATTAGAGGACGCCTTGAATGGAATTAACCAAATCCTAATAGAAGAAATCAAAATGAAAATAAACAAGAATAAAACCAAGGTCCTAGTATGTACAAAAAAAGAACAAACGAGACAGGAATGCATCAAAATTAACCAAGAAAACCTAGAAGGAGTTAAGGAATTCCGCTACCTAGGAAGTAAAATAACATGGGATGGGAGGAGCAAAAACGAAATTAAATCAAGAATTGCCCAAGCAAAAATGGGGTTTAATTCAAAACAAAAACTACTATGCTCCTCCTCAATCAGCTTAGCAAACAGGAAGTTGCTATTGAAGACATATGTATGGAGCATAGCCATGTACGGGTGTGAAACCTGGACAATTGGAAAAGCGGAGAGAAAGAGATTGGAGGCTTTCGGAAATGTGGTGCTACAGAAGAATGATGAATATCAAATGGATGGATAAAATCACAAATGAAGAAGTTCTTGGAAAAATCGGAGAAAGAAGAACCTTGTGGAAGAGTCTGAAGAAGAGAAGAGGTCAGATGATGGGGCACACACTGAGACATGGGGGACTGCTTAGGGATATCTTGGAGGGGGAGGTGGGAAAGAAAAGGGGAAGGGGAAGACCCAGATTAGAATATTTCAACCAAATAATTGGGGATATGGGATGCCAGACATTTAGAGAGGTTAAACAGCTGGCGGAGGACAGAGTCGAGTGGAGACGGATTGTTGCATCAAACCAGTCTTAGGACTGTATACTCAATGATGATGAATAATTAACATTATAAATAATTGTATTTTTACAAAAATCACTGAGGCCATGGAATTATTAAAACAAACAAGGCATTTTCATTTGTTGTTTCTATTTGTCGTTTGTTATATTTGAACTTTTTAAAATCAGTTCTTATTAGAATTTATTGATTACTATAATGAGAAACTCGTTAAATTTGAATGGGCTGAGTTTTGTATTCGTCATTGATAAATAAAAATAGTAGATTCCCGTAGATGAAGTTTAGAACGAGCTTTTAAATTTTCACAAGAATAATATTAATTAAGAATAATAATAATATTAATTAACAAGAATAATATTAATTATAATATTAATTAATAATATTAAATATTAATTAATAACTTAAACAATCGACAACAATAAAAGATTTTTTTTTGGCTTTTCGGCCTTTCTAACCATAAGCCAATTTACGATACTATATATTTTTAAATTTTGCATATACCCCGGGGGTCAGATTTTAGCCGAATGCCTCGAGTCGGATTCGAACCCGGGTCCCCTTGGTTAGCAACAATAAAAGTTTTGAATTTAAATTTTTTAAATAAATATCTACATTTTTAAAATCGTTTTTTTGGACTTTTAAATTATGAATTTGACAATTATCTTTTAGAATTTTAATTTTGCTCAGTTTTTTGTATTCTAATTATGCTCTAAAATAATCACTAAAGATATCACTATTAAACGTCAAAGAGAAACAACAAATGAAAATGCCTTGTTTGTTTTAATAATTCCATGGCCTCAGTGATTTTTGTAAAAATACAATTATTTATAATGTTGATTATTACGGTTCTGAAATTTCAAAATTTGAAAACAAAAATATGTTTGGATTCAGTATTTTTTTCTCTATAAAAAACCTATAAGAGCTTTAACTCTAAAATAATAAGGGGAGCAAATAAATGCACATTTAAAAATTAACATTGTAATCGCTATGCTGCGTCGGCCAAGTCACCACCCTGTATAGTTATAAAATGTCTTGATATGAAAACCGAAAAAAATGACATAATTTTCTTACGTAGACAATAATTGTAGATTTTACCAGAACACTATGTCGTTTCGCCTTTATAAATTGACAATCTCTCTCATTTATATTCCCTTGTCTATGATGTTCTACAGTTACAATGCCAATGCATTCAGGAATACAGAGACAATTTTCGGAATTGAAACGCAAATTGTTTTTAATTTCAATTGCAAATTACAAAACAATAATCATAATAATTGATTGATAATGAAATATACCTACTTGTTATAGCTGGAACGAGAATTAGGCCTATTTAACATAAATTGGCATGTTTTTCAATCAATTAAAGAAATTTCCGCTAAAATTAATTGCCAATATTAATTAAAAAAAATTACTCATTTATAGAAGTAAAACCCAGTACCTTTTACCTAATTTAATTATAGTAGTTGTAAATTTATATTTTATTTTAATAACATACTTTTAATGAATCTATTTATAAATTTAACTACTATAAGCTAATTTTTAAACAAACATATTGACATATTAAATACCTACAAAACAACGAGAATGGATTTAGAACCATTTTGAATAAAATTAAATGTTGATAATGCGAGTATAGCAGAGTTTAATTATATTTGCAATTATATTTTTCATAAAAATGTACCTTATTAAATTGAAATAAAATTTTAATATAATTTTCAATTTTTCGGGATAATAAATACATATTCTCTATATCTTCTTTAAGTGCCATATCAGGTCTCCCTGACATTTCGGCATCTCTCAACATATACCTGTGTTGAGTGGTTTAGCTGTTTTACACAGATATAGGTCCCGGAACTACTTTTTAACCCTGGTTCCGAACGGCTAGTTTGGAGAGGTTGACTAGGCAATTATACTCTTGATAGTTTGGCATTGATTTCCAAGAGGAGACGACTGCAAATATCTGCCGAGACTCTGTCTCGAACCAGCATACTTCAGAACAGCGGCCCGACACTCGGACCACTGACCCACAGTCGCCTCATTCTCTATATGAAAATATTTAATCTGTTGCTTTCTAAACATAGAGAAAAAAACTTTTTATTCATTTTTCAATTAAAAAATTTCCACTGATAAAGGGAGAATTTCTCCCGAAACGTTTGGGTTGGAAATAAACGTTTTTAATATTGTTTTATAATAGATTTGAATTTTTTAATAGGTATCTGATTAATTTAAAGTTTGTATCATATTTAGTTTATGAACTATACATAGATATATTGCTCTGGCAGACAGACAGATATACGTAGTAGTGATGTGAATACTGTAGAATTCACTATTAAAATCATCAAATTTAATCTTGTAATCTTTAAATTTTCAATAAATTATTTCTTCAAAATGCCGTCAGAGACAAGCTTTAAATCTGGTAAGAAATCCCCGAGAGAGTTTCATCTGATAATTACGAGTTTGGAAGGATAATTTTTATTACATGACAGAAGGGTTGTGTTTGAGACAAATTGCTATATTTAGCATTCGCGTTTGGGTCCCCAGGGTGTGATATATAATAAAAAATATCCGGGACAAGTCGTATTTAATAGAAGACACTCTTATGTGATTTCTTTGGACTTTTGAATAGTTATTTTTCCATGGATTCTTATTCAATGGATAAACTTTAACTATACTTAGAAAATAAATTATTATTATTTGCTCAAACCCGAAGAAAACTCAAATTTCCATTTTTCATTTCATGGTATTTTTTTTAAGCTTAAGAAGTAGCACTATCTTAGTTTATCTCCTTTTATCGAAACAATATAATGAAAGATATTAATTTGCCGATGGTAATAGAATTCAAATTTACAAGAAATCATAAGTTGGTCTCATCTATAAAATTCGATGGAATGAAATATTTTTAATTATATGTCAGAGGGGTTATTTTTCACCCCCCTCGGGAATCTAACCCGAGTGCCAGTAACAGCAATCCGGCCCACCTGGATCACCTGCAGGATGCGAACCACTTTGACATATGAACACGCGTAAAATATTTTACTCAAAGATTGTTATCTTAATTTGTAAAATTTCGCGATATAGTGATTCTAAATTTAGCCAGGTGGCCCGGATTGCTGTTGCTGGCACTCGGGTTCGATTCCCGAGGGGGTGGAAAAACAGCCCCTCTGACATATAATTAAAAATATTCCATTCCATCGAATTTAATAGATGATACCAACTTATGATTTCTTGGAAACAATATAATTTTTAAAAACCAAACAAACATGATTGGAAGATAACCCAAAATCTAATTCGCGACCTGGTTCGATTTACACAGTTTTGGTCAATTGAAATTTTTTTCGTCAGTTAACGGTTTAGGTCGGAAACTGAGAAAAGTCCAGCTTATTAATTCAAACATGGCCTACAAATTTCAGCTAATCAGAGCTATAACTATTCGAAACCTGGTTATATCTATAATAATTCAGAATTGTTCTGATTTATCGCATTTTTGAAGATAAGATCTGAAGCTAGAAAACAAAAAATCGATTAATCAGTGTATGATCTTTTATTTCTTGAGTTATCGTCGTTAAAAAATGGACATACAGTCAGATACAGATTTTTTTAGAGATAGCTCAAGAATGTAAAAAAAATCTCAAAAATCTAAAAAAATGTAAAAAATTAAATTTATTTTTTCTAATTTGTTATTTTCTATACAAAAATTCTTTCTATGTAATAAAAAGACCGGACAAAAATTTGGGCTCAAAATATGAATTTTTAAATTTCGCTTAAGTCTTAGTAATTCATGTTTGACGTTTTTGAGCGTACTTTAAATATTTAGGCTTGATTTTTACTAGTAAGAATTGTAATCGTGCATGTAAAAGGTCTTTTTTTAATATCTCAAAAACGGCTCAAACTATTTTGATAAAAAAAATTGCACGAAACCATGGCATTTCGGTCTATAAAAAAGCTCCAATAAGTGAACATCGAAAAAATTATATTTTTTGAGATAATAACTGTTTTGTCAAAATGTTTGTTAGTCTGTGCGTTACCAAATTTTGTTGATGAGCTAGCTCAAAAAATAGTGTGGATATCAAAACCAAATTTCACACTTAGTTTTGGTGCATTTTTTTTCTGGCGCCAAAATTAGGGGGGGGAGCGCCAAAAAATAAAAATCTAGCCCCTTGTACTAAACACAACCAGAAGTGTATGGTAAAGTCAAGTGGATGGCCACATCAGAACGTGTCAATTTTTTTTTTACTATAAATGAAAAACATAATGAATGAAAAGAATAGATGACAAGACCAAAAAAAAAATCCGTATTAAAATATTGATATTAATACTAAATATTGATACTAAAAAAAATCAATAGCCATAGTCGCCATTATGAATAAATATATTTTAATAAGGATTTTTTTTGAGTCTCCTCATCTATTTTAAATTGATGTAAAAAAATCGAAGCAATTTTGCCTAACTTATCCATCTTGTAATTTTTTTAAATGCAGCTTATATATAAAAATCTAATCAACTAAAATTGAAGAGAGTGTACCGAAACTTAAAAAGTTTTCAATTTTTTTATTCTACTTCTTTCTTTACAATTTCGGAGTGTTAATCAAGTGTAATTGAAGTTTTTCTAAAAGTTCAGAATTACCTTATTTGCTGAGCCCACGCTGGATCAAATATAGTTCAAATATAGTTCGCCAGACCATTGCTGAAGATTATGTTTTATACCTAAAACCAAATAAACATATTTCCAGTTAAAATCTGAATCCAAACTTTTCGTAAAATTTCTACAAAAACTCAACAATCTAAAGTGATTTCACTCTAAAAAAATCCCGAACTATTGTCATGTACTAATCCGTACTGTCTTAGATAATTTTTATTAGATACCAGATGAATTATATTTACCTCCTAGAAAAGTGAACCCGAGCTTCAAAATAAGTAATCTGGGCTTATTGTATGATCTTCGAAATGAGCCCAATTAACATATGTATCGTCCTAATTATTCCCTCATTATTTTTGAAGAAATTTAAATTTCGAAACTAACACCAATATCAATTTAAACTATAATCGCTATATCGTGAAATTGTATAAAAAAAGATTAAATTAGAGAGAAATATTTACCATGATACATTTATGTCAGATGTGTTCACTTCGAAGCGCAGCCAATTGGGAAACTGAGAATTTCGATACGCTATCTGGTGGTTTGAATTGAAACTAGTCACCGTGGGACAAAAAATTAACCCACGTCCCTAGCAAGGTTCTCGATAAAATGGTCGTTTTTTTGCAGCTGACTTAAATTCCCAAGGGGGGTGAATATAACCCTTCTGGCATGTAATAAAACAGTTCGGATTTAGTGAATGACTCTCAGGATTTCTTTGGAAATTTCAAGTCTCCTAATACAGTAGAGTCTCACTAATCCGGCACTTCAATAGACCGGCAAGTCCAATAATCCGGCACCGCGATTTGGTATACGTTTGTTACCCATATCGTGTGAATTTTATTTTATTTTATTTTATTTATTATAAATTTTTCTATACAATTCAGTAATCCCAATGATCCGGAACCCTCTAGTTTTTAAAAGTGCCGGATTAGTGAGACGCTTATTGATATTGGCATTTTGAAATTTTATAAATGACTAGCTGCTCCAGGCACGCCTTCTGCACATAAGCCCTCAGGCGGTTGCCTTGGCGGGCAGCGTCTCGAGACGACCAAAAGATGTTTTTAATATTTATTTAACGCATTGGATCACTATCTGACCAATCAGAATCGTTCTGATTATTTAACGTCTTGCCATTGGCTATGGCACTGACCAATCAGATTGCTTGGATACGAACATATATACATACTTTTCCATATATATATATATATACTAGCTGTACCCGGCGTGCCTCCGGCACGCACTGTCCCAGCTAGGCCCTCCGGGCGGGTTGCCTGGCGGGCGGCGTCTCAGAATGAAAGTATGAGGTGTCCAAAATTGATTACCTTTTATGTAAATTGTTTTTTTTTTTATATATATATAGCTGACCCGGCCACGCGTTGCTGTGGCTAAAGTTTTTGTTATATTACATTATAGTAAACAATCTAAGAGGAACGATAAGAGAACATCAAGTCACGGAGTCCACTATGCTTTTTCACACAGATAGTATTTGTAAAAAAATATGGTCATCTCCTTATTTGACTTTCTACTACTATAACCCTTTAGTACAATGAAATTATTTACGAACAAAGACGAAAATGTTGATGTTGGTATACAAATTCACTGGATTGAGATTTGAAGAAGTACGTTGAACACAATTAATTAAAATGTTCTTACACTTGATATTAAGCAGAAATCAATGCAAAATAAAAATTTATCAGATTTATTATTTCCATTTAATTTTATAACAAATAAGTATATTACAGTATAATACAGTAAATAACATGTGACGCTTAAACTCATAAATGAGGTAGGCAAGGCAGACAGTCTTAAACTTTTAAACATTGATATCTATTTTTTGAATTATAAATACTTTCAATTTCAATTTAATTTAACACCAATCGGTGCACAATGTTTTTGGTTAACCTGTCTTTAGCTAACACAAATAGATTCGACGGTTTCCCAACACGTGAACACGCAACATATAGTTGCCCATGAGAAAAACATGTATTTTCCAAATCTAAACCACAAATGGACATTGTTTGACCTTGAGATTTATTTATAGACATGGCGAAAGCTAAACGAATTGGAAACTGTAGCCTTTTGAAGGGTATGGTAGAATCTGATGGTATCATCGGAATACGTGGCAGCAGGACCATTTTTCCTTTAAACTTCCCAGCCAAAATGGTTGCTTCAAGAATGTTTCCGGTGATCTTTTTGATGACCAAACGCGTACCGTTACATAATTGAGGTGGATTCAAATTACGGAGGAGAATAATAGGGGAACCAATCTTTAATCGAAGATTATGTGGTGGCATTCCAGGGATATCTAATGAATTTAAAAATTCAATCGGAAAATTTATACTTTCATTTTCATCAACAACAGTATCGATTGATTTAAAAGACATCAGATCGCCTGGTAACAACTGTTGTATCTGGAAGTTAATTTCGTCAACATCAACGTTTTTGGCTACCAAAATCGCCCGTTGACTGAGCCATTCATGATTCAAATAATTATTAAATTATAAAGTTTTGATCAATGAAGCACAAATAAGTAAAAAACAGGATTAATTTAACTGTATTATCTTCATTATAATATGAATGCAATTTACACTTCAGTCTAAGTAACACGTGGCCGGCTATGCTAACACCAAAAATTTAAAAAGTGGAAATAATTGAATTATACGGTATTTCGTTCACTACAAAATAAATTTAATTAATTTTATAGCGTCAACAACACGTGGTAATTATGCTGTTAAAATGTAGCTTATATGACACGTTCGTAGATTTACCATAGCAGCGCCATCTATTGATTACTTACTCAACCCAGTCGAAAGGTATCGACATCTGTTAGAATCATTTGGAGTCAAATGACTGTCAAATAATAACAGACAAATAATTAGCAATAAATTAAAATTGCGACTATAATTTGAGATTTAAACTATCCTATTTCTCAAGTTGGATCGAACTGCACATGGTGTGCGAATTTTATTATAATCGGTTCAGTGGTTTAGGAGTCCATTGAGAACATACATTGTGACACGAGATTTATATATATTAGAAGATATATATATATATAGATATTCACTCTCTCATAATATTAGCCTCTACATGTCAGTATATATTTTTAAAAATCCATGGATTCAGTATGTCTAAAAAGTATTTAATAATAAAATATATCTAACTGAATCAATTTTTTTTTTTTTAATAATTTCAAATTTCTCATTAAACGTTGAGATAAATCCTTTCCAAAATTCTTCGCTAATAACCTGGATGCCTTCAGAGTTGAACTCATTCGGAACTAATCTCCATTCCATCACAGCCTAATTACAGACAGACAAACTCCACTAATAATTTTTTACCTAAGCCGTTTATTCCTTTGCTTTCCTCTCGATAAAATCGCAATTTATTTCGAACTTCGCCAAATCTTTTCCAATTAAAAAGTGATTCTCGCAATGATGACAAACAAGTTGAAAAATTTGAGAATGAGATCCATTTGAGAAGTGTTAGTAACTGAAAATGTTGAGATGATAAGATGTGATCAACTTAATTAAGCACAGCGTTTTAAATGGATACAAAAATTAAGTAGGTATTATGAAAAATATAAATCATATGTAGTTTAACTAGCTGGTGTTTTTACCCTATCAATAAAAGGCTATCCTCCACACTCTTCCTTATTTATATAAACGACCTTATTGATCAAACGGCAAACCCCACTCATTGTTACGCCGACGATAGCACTCTACACGGCAAACCCTCTCTCCCGAATAATCGAATCAATATTGCCTCCTCAATTACTCTCGACCTAGACAAACTGAATAAATGGGGCTCTCAAAATTTAGTTAACTTCAATTCAAACAAGACTCAATGTTGTCTAATTTCTAGGCGCGAAAATAGAGATTTCCCTGATATTCACTTCGATTCGAATACCCTGAAAATGTGTGACAGCCTATCCATGTTGGGCGTCTCTGTCGCATCTGACCTGTCTTGGAATGAACACATCTCCTCTGTGGCGAAATCTGCAGCAAGGAAGATTGGCTTCTTATTCAGGTCCAAGCGATTTTACAAACCCCCACAACTTCTCACCATCTACAAGGCCCAAATCCGCCCCTGTCTCGAATACGGCTCTCATCTGTGGAGAGGAGCCTCAAAATATTCTCTTGCTACCCTTGATGCAATTCAGAAACGAGCCGTCAGGCTAATTGACGATTCTACCCTCACCGACTCCCTCGACTCGCTGGCTCATCGAAGAGATGTCTCCGCCCTTTCCCTTTTCTATAGATACTATCACGGCAGGTGCTCTGATGAGATAAAATCAATAATTCCCCCCAAAGCATGCTTTGCACGCAGCACACGTTTTGCCGACTCCCAACACTCTTTCGCGGTCAAATTAGAAAAGTGCCGGACCACTTCATTCGCGAATTCATATATCCCCATGACTTCAAGGAACTGGAACTCTCTCCCAGCCTCTATCTTTCCCAGCACCTATGATCTTCAAACCTTCAAAACCAGGGTGCATAGACACCTACGTCTACACCCTCTCACTTAAACAACTTTCCCTTCTCTTCAGTAATGCAAGGGTCTTTCGAGATCCATAGGGGCTACATCTTTACTGGTGCACCCCTTCTTGCATTCGATTGCATTAAAAAAAAAAAAAAAAAAAATTGGAAAAAAGTATTTTATCTTGGAAAAATAAAAGTGATTTTTCTAAAAATTTCTAATCATTGGTCATAAGGGAGGGGGGGGCTTTGGTGTTTTTACCCCATTAGTAAAGGGTTGAAAAAGTAAATTTTTCCCCTTTTCAAGTCAATATTCAATTATTTAAAATCTTTTTCCACTTTTCAAGTAAATATTGAATTATTTTAAATCTTTATGAGATACCATACTTTATTAGAAAAAAGTATTTTATCTTGGGAAAATCAAAGTGATTTTTCTAAAATATTCTAATCATCGATCATAAGGGAGGGCCTTTGGTGTTTTTACTCCATCATTAAAGGGTTGAAAAAGTAAATTTTTTCCCCTTTTCAAGTCAATATTGAGTTATTTTAAATTTATATGAGATACTTTATTAGAAAAAAGTATTGTATTTTGAGAAAATAAAAGAGATTTTTCTAAAAAATTCTATTCATGTATCATAAGGGGGGACCCTTTGGTGTTTTTACCCCAATGGTAAAGGGTTGAAAAAGTAAATTTTTTCAAATTTTCAAGTTGATATTCATTTTTTTAAATCTATATGAAATAGTCTATTAGAAAAAAGTGTTTTATCTTGGGAAATTCAAAGTGATTTTTCTAAAAAATTCGAATCATTGATCATAAGGAGGACCCTTTGGTGTTTTTACCCTATCGTTAAAGGGTTAAAAAAAGTAAATTTTTTCTTCTTTTCAAGTCGATACTGAATTATAAATCTATACCTATGAATTACTTTATTAGAAAAAGTATTTTATCTTGGGAAATTCAAAGTGATTTGTCTAAAAAATTATAATCATTGATTATAAGGGGGGACCCTTTGGTGTTTTTACCCTATCGTTAAAGGGTTAAAAAAGTAAATTTTTTGTTCTTTTCAAGTCGATACTGAATTATAAATCTATATGAATTACTCTATTAGAAAAAAGTATTTTATCTTGGGAAAATTAAAGTGATTTTTCTAAAAAATTATAACCATTGATTATAAGGGGAGACCCTTTGGTATTTTACGCCATCGTGAAAGGGTTGAAAAAGTAAATTTTTCCCCTTTTCAAGTCGATATTGAGTTATTTTAAATCTATATGAAATACTTTATTAGAAAAAAGTATTTATTTTGAGAAAATCAAAGTGATTTTTCTAAAAAATTCTAATCATGGATCATAAGGGGGGACCCTTTGGTGTTTTTACCCCAATGGTAAAGGGTTGAAAAAGTAATTTTTTTCTTCTTTTCAAGTCGATACTGAATTATAAATCTATTTGAATTACTATATTATTAGAAAAAAGTATTTTATCTTAGGGAAAATCAAAGTGATTTTTCTAAAAAATTATAACCATTGATTATAAGGGGAGACCCTTTGGTGTTTTACCCCATCGTTAAAGGTTTGAAAACTGAGGGTTATTTATTTGCAAATATCTAAATATTTGCATATATCTAAAAAATAATTTCAACCTCCCAAAAAGTGAGTGGGGGCAAAAAATTAATTTTGAGTCGCTTATTATGCTACAATCATAAGATTATAAAATAAGTTTGGACCCTTATTTGTGGGGTTACTCATAAGCTAGCCAAATTATGCCAAGATGTTGTAAATGGTGGCGGTGCACTAGGGACAAATGTAAGGGTTACTACCCTTAATTTAGAATTAATATTAGCGAGTAAAAAATTGTATTATTAGTTAGTTAGTACATTAAGGCGAACGCTGTCTGGTTGAATAGTAGGTTGAGTGAAACGCCGAATCAGCAACCAGACATCCAGGCGCCGGTATATTTTTAAGATAGAATAAGAACGAACAGCCCGAGGGAGTGCGACAAGGAGAGAGATAGACCTTAGGCGGAAAGGGGGAAGAGGCGGCTGTCCGTGTGAAGAGAGAGGAGGAGTGTGGGTGTGAGAAAAGCTAGCCGGACGCCGTCGATCGAGAGTGCGTGGGAAGCAGCGATTGAGGGTGGATGGGCGGCGGCCCAGGCCGCCCATGCGGGCTGATATCCGTGTTTGTTGGAGGGTGGCGAGAAGTGAGTGAGGGGTGAGCGGCTCGGCAGCCCACGGGCTGCCCCTGCGGGCGATGTCTGTGCGATTATTGGGACATCGCCCGCTAGCCAGCTGTGAGTGCCACGAGGAGGGTCCGGGGAAGATGTCCCTGTTGAGAGAGAGTGCGAGTGCCGGGATGGAGCCCGATGACGCAACAAGGAGGGTCCAGGGAAGGTGCCCTACGCGCTGAGTGACCCTGCAGCTGCGTAACAAGTGGGAGGGTGTGATAGGGATGAAATGGACAAAACGAGTGAGTACTGCGGCCGCAATGACATTTAAAATATTCTGATCAGAATTAATAATAAGTAGTATTGTGGTGTTACGTCTAATGTTGAATTGTTTAAGTTAGTCTTAGGTCTTAATATTTGAACCGTAAAACTAATATCTTTTTAATTATAATGTTTGTACCTAATGAGACCCCTTGGCAGGAGCGGGGCGGGGGGAGCGAGAGGGGAGGGGCGAGAAGCGGTCAACGCGTGGCGGGACCACAGGAACAGAGGCTCTAGCCTGGAGAAGAGAGAGGGAGAGCGAGGCCTGGGCTTGAAGCAGAGAGATTGAGAATAGGGTGATTTCTAATACCGCTGTAAGGGTGAGGGCTGTGAGTATTGTGAATTTAGGGTGAGAATAAAGGTGATTTATTTACAGCCATAAGAGAGAGAGTATGCGCATACAAATTGGGGTGATTATGGACATATTATTTGTAAGTAAATACTATTCATATTGTAAATGGTGGCGGTGCACTAGGGACAAATGTAGTTACTACCCTTAATTTAGAATTAATATTAGCGAGTAAAAAATTGTATTATTAGTTAGTTAGTACATTAAGGCGAACGCTGTCTGGTTGAATAGTAGGTTGAGTGAAACGCCGAATCAGCAACCAGACATCCGAGCACCTCAAGTATATTTTAAGATAGAATAAGAACGAACAGCCCGAGTGCGACAAGGAGAGAGATAGACCTTAGGCGGAAAGGGAAGAGGCGGCTGTCCGTGTGAGAGAGAGGAGGAGTGTGGGTGTGAGAAAAGCTAGCCGGACGCCGTCGATCGAGTGCGTGGGAAGCAGCGATTGAGGGTGGATGGGCGGCGGCCCAGGCCGCCCGGCAGGCTGATATCCGTGTTTGTTGGAGGGTGGCGAGAAGTGAGTGAGGGGTGAGCGGCTCGGCAGCCCGCGAGCTGCCCCTGCGGGCGATGTCTGTGCGATTATTGGGACATCGCCCGCTAGCCAACTGTGAGTGCCACGAGGGTCCGGGAAGATGTCCCTGTTGAGAGAGAGTGCGAGTGCCGGGATGGAGCCCGATGACGCAACAAGGAGGGTCCAGGGAAGGTGCCCTACGCTGGTGACCCTGCAGCTGCGTGACAAGTGGGAGGGTGTGATAGGGATGAAATGGACAAAACGAGTGAGTACTGCGGCCGCAATGACATTTAAAATATTCTGATCAGAATTAATAATAAGTAGTATTGGTGTTACGTCTAATGTTGAATTGTTTAAGTTAGTCTTAGGTCTTAATATTTGAACCGTAAAACTAATATCTTTTAATTATAATGTTTGTACCTAATGAGACTCCTTGGCAGGAGCGGGGCGGGGGGGAGCGAGAGGGGAGGGGCGAGAAGCGGTCAACGTGGCAGGACCACAGGAACAGAGCTCTAGCCTGGAGAAGAGAGAGCGAGGCTGGGCTTGAAGCAGAGAGATTGAGAATAGGGTGATTTCTAATACCGCTGTAAGGGTGAGGGCTGTGAGTATTGTGAATTTAGGGTGAGAATAAAGGTGATTTATTTACAGCCATAAGAGAGAGAGTATGCGCATACAAATTGGGGTGATTATGGACATATTATTTGTAAGTAAATACTATTCATATTATTGTAATTAATATCTAAATAATCAAACATAATTTTAATGTTATTAGTTTAGTAAGTTAATTAGATTTAAAAGATCATCATATTATTGTAACTAATATCTCAATAATCAAATATAATTTTTATGTTATTAGTTAGTAAGTTAATTATATTTCAAATCATCCAATTCATAAAGTAAATAGTAGATAAAACAAACGAATCTCTTGTGTTCATTAAATTACCAAATTGGCCTAATAAATATATTTAAATTATTTGTATACATTATTAAAATAAATTGTAAATATAAAAAATAAATATTAATCAACTAATTGAGAATACTACCTATAATTCTATCCTCACTACCTACCCTCCGCGGACAGGGTACAGAGGGCTTTTACCCCTTGAGGCAACGCGGGGATACAAATGGTGCCGTGACCAGGATTTACTCCTGCAGGAAACGATCGAGCCTGGGGGTAGAAATTTTTTTGAGCCATTTTGAACAATTTTTTTTTGAGAAAAATTTGGGTCATTTTTGTTTATTTTCAAATTTTTTGAGACCTTTTTTGTTGAGTAAGAAAATTTTTTTATCATTCTTAGGACCATTCTAAAAATTTTTTTTTGTTGTGTCTATATTATCGAGGCCTCTGGTCACTAGTGGAAAAAAAAAAAAAAAAAAAAATTTTTTTTGGTTAGTGTCAACATGGCGGAAGGTCCAACGGGAGGGGAGCCACAGTATTCCAAAATTAAGAAAATTCGGCATGCAAGAATATTTGTTTGGGAGGGAGGACAGGCCACCAGGGCCTTGCCCGAAGTGTCGTCAACGGGGGCACTGGGCGAAGAGTTGCCGAAGCGCCGGCCGAATTAAATCGGACCCACGGGGCGGGGAGCCTGGTCATTGGGCCAGACAGGGCACCAATCAAGGGGGGCAACCCAGGGACTGAACCGGCCATCGAGCCCAGCTTTAATAATTCCTGCAGGGCAAAGTACCCCATTAGCTTCCGGACCCCTAGCGCGGGCAAGGCGCCTCGGGGCAGAGGCGTCGTTCTCAGGGGCTCGGCGGAGCAACCTGTAACATATTTTTGGGGGCAGCACCCAAAGGGGTCGGACGTGGAAACACGGTCGAGGAGGGGCGCGTCCGACAAGAGGTGGGTACCAGGGGAGGGGAGGAAACGGCGACCTATTAACCCAAAGGAGCCCTGCGCGCAAGAGACCAAAAACCACCGGGTCGGGAAAAAGAAAAAATTAGATTAATTAACAGAGGGGGAGGTCCATCAGCCAAGGGGGGTAGGTGAAGTCGGCCAAAGATTATTTTTTTTATTTACTCAGATTATTTGTTATAACTTTACTTATTTATACATTTTTTATAAAGATAATTTTGTGATGTGTTTTATTTCTTATGGTATTATATTACAGATATATATTTGAGAAAAACTTAAAGTGTATAAATTGGAAAACAAAAGTTTATGATATATAAGAGAATTCGGGCCAAATGACGAAAAATTTTAGAGAGTAAAATTTCGAGAAAAGTTTAAGGAGAAAAAGTTTAAAAGATAATTTCGAGCCATTTTCTGAACTTGAAGTTTGGAAATAGTTTTGAGAGCGCCGCTCGGGCATAAATTTAGGAAAGAATTTGGGTCCAAGTAGGGTTTCAAGAAAATTTTAAAGAGAAAATTTTGAAAATTTCGGGATAATCTGGGGGTAGAATTTTATTTCAGAAAATGTACGAAATTTGTCTGAATTTTAAAATTCAAGGTTGGATTACATATTTGTGAGCAAACATTTTTATTTTCTATTTACTTTTGTGATTGAGATCTAAATAGAAAATAAAATGTTATCCTGGAGTAATTGTTAGGCGCGTACAGTGAGTGTACCTATATAGATTGAATATTGCAAAATTTGGGAAAAAACCCGGAACATCATTTTATTTTGTTTTGCGTATTGAGCCAGCATGGTGAATAAACTTGTATGATTTATTTTAACTTTAATTTAAGCAATAAGGTATGCTCAATTGGGTAAATAAAATAGATATTTATATCTGATGTATTAATATGTTAATTTTTTTGGCACAAATATTGTAGATTAAATATATTTTCTGTTTTTTTTTTATTCTCAGTACTGAAATTTATAACTTGACTTGATAATAAACGGATTAGAAGATATATATGTATATATATATATATACCATGATAGATATATAAATTTTATTTTCCCAAAACCTATTTTAAGTATATATAAAATTATATTCTAATATTAAATTTATTTCAATTATTATATTAAACTGGTGCACCGTTCCCAAACCCAGCGAGTGGGTAGTGCAGTGCGTCATAGTGCCATGTGTTCCCTCCTAACAACCCACTGCGAGGCAAGGGATGGCCGGGGAACCGTCAGGCTGGGTCCGCGACGGCGGGTCCGGGACAGCGAGACAGCTCTGAAGTCTCCGGACCAGTGCTATGAAGGCTGAAGGAGAAAT
Organism: Forficula auricularia; assembly: GCA_024734495.1. Taxonomy (NCBI): domain Eukaryota; kingdom Metazoa; phylum Arthropoda; class Insecta; order Dermaptera; family Forficulidae; genus Forficula; species Forficula auricularia. The sequence continues at coordinate 3,249,992 of JALMQS010000073.1, forward strand.
TGTCGGCCATGAATGGATTTCACCGTGATCACTTCCCCGTGGTTGCTACCACGAGCCGACACCAAATCCAAAAGCTCAACGATCTTGTTCCCCCCGATGTCGACGGGCCAGCTACACTAGCGCCCTGAGGACACACACCCAACTTAAGGGGCGCATTAGACGGTCTCGATGCACCCCGTGCCGAGAGAATGGACGGGGATGGAGTTAGGCATCGAGCAAGTACGGGAGGAGGCCGACCGTCTGGCATCGCAGGGATGTATACGGCCCTTTCATTCCGGTTGGAGTGGATACCACGCTACTGGCTCCGGGGGGAACGGCCGCCGTTCTTGGGTGGTGGCGACGTCGAGGGTTAGCCCGACCGACTCAGGAGCACCACCAAATACAACCAGAGGATAACCACGAGGACCCGGCCGGAAGTGACACCTTCACCTGTGTCAAGTGTTTCCCCACCCCGCCCTCTAGCCTATACGACCTAGTGAAAGTGTCCCCTCGCCCTACCCTCCAAGGGTGTCCCCAGTGAAAAGTTGATACCTACAGGGTAATCAACTTTTAAGAAAATGGAGGGTAGTGTAAATGGTGGGCTTGTGGCCAGTGCACTAGGGACAAATGTAGGGTTGCTACCCTTAATTTAGAATTAATATTAGCGAGTAAAAAATTGTATTATTAGTTAGTACATTAAGGCGAACGCTGTCTGGTTGAATAGTAGGTTGAGTGAAACGCCGAATCAGCAACCAGACATCCAGGCATGTCAGTATATTTTAAGATAGAACAAGAACGAACAGCCCGAGGGAGTGCGACAAGGAGAGAGATAGACCTTAGGCGGAAAGGGGGAAGAGGCGGCTGTCCGTGTGAAGAGAGAGGAGGAGTGTGGGTGTGAGAAAAGCTAGCCGGACGCCGTCGATCGAGAGTGCGTGGGAAACGCTTGATTGAGGGTGGATGGGCGGCGGCCCAAACCGCCCATGCGAGGCTGATATCCGTGTTTGTTGGAGGGTTGGCGAGAAGTGAGTGAGGGGTGAGCGGCTCGGCAGCCTACGAATACCCCTGCGGGCGATGTCTGTGCAGTGTGGGACATCGCCCGCTAGCTAATGAGGGTGCCACGAGGAGAAGTCCGGGGAAGATGTCCCTGTTGAGAGAGAGTGCGAGTGCCGGGATGGAGCCCGATGACGCAACAGGAGGGTCAGGGAAGGTGCCCTACGCGCTGAGTGACCCTGCAGCTGCGTAACAAGTGGGAGGGTGTGATAGGGATGAAATGGACAAAACGAGTGAGTACTGCGGCCGCAATGACATTTAAAATATTCTGATCAGAATTAATAATAAGTAGTATTGTGTGGTGTTACGTCTAATGTTGAATTGTTTAAGTTAGTCTTAGGTCTTAATATTTGAACCGTAAAACTAATATCTTTTTAATTATAATGTTTGTACCTAATGAGACTCCTTGGCAGGAGCGGGGCGGGGAGGCGAGAGGAGGGCGAGAAGCGGTCAACGCGTGGCGGGACCACAGGAACAGAGGCCCTAGCCTGGAGAAGAGAGGAGAGCGAGGCCTGGGCTTGAAGCAGAGAGATTGAGAATAGGGTGATTTCTAATACCGCTGTAAGGGTGAGGGCTGTGAGTATTGTGAATTTAGGGTGAGAATAAAGGTGATTTATTTACAGCCATAAGAAGTATGCGCATACAAATTGGGGTGATTATGGACATATTATTTGTAAGTAAATACTATTCATATTATTAGCAATTAATATCTAAATAATCAAACATAATTTTAATGTTATTAGTTAGTAAGTTAATTAGATTTAAAAGATCATCATATTATTGTAACTAATATCTCAATAATCAAATATAATTTTTATCATTAGTTAGTAAGTTAATTATATTTCAAATCATCAATTCATAAAGTAAATAGTAGATAAAACAAACGAATCTCTTGTGTTCATTTAAATTACCAAATTGGCCTAATAAATATATTTAAATTATTTGTATACATTATTAAAATAAATTGTAAATATAAAAATAAATATTAATCAACTAATTGAGAATACTACCTATAATTTTATCCTCTACCTACTCTCCGCGGACAGGGCGCAGAGGGGCTTTACCCCCTTGAGGGGCAACGCAGGGAATTTTACAATATAGCGTCTTCTATCTATTAAACTATAATAAAATGTTAAAATTCTACGTGCTAAATTTAATGAAAAAGTTAATTTTTTGCCAGGTTTTATAATTAAAAAAAAAACATACTTTTTTGGGAATGGAGCTTTTTTTTTAAATGAATTTTGGAGACCTAATAATCAATAATTTTTAGGGAATTTGGTATTGGTTTCTTTCTGTTTCTCCTGAAGATGGGTTAGTCACCCGAAATATAATTATATATCGAGATTAAAGATTCTCCAAAAATAAATTCGTTTTATTTTTTATATCTTAATGTGAAACCTACCAAGTATTTTTTATCCAATAAACTTAATAATCACATTCCGAGACGCAGCCCGCCAGGGCCACCTGCCAGGAGGGCCGAGCTGTAGAGGGCGTGCCGAAGGCACGCCTGGAGCAGCTCGTCAATTATAAAATTTCAAGCCTAAAGGGTTTTTTGATTAGGCCTTGAAAGACTAGAGATTATAGGATTCACGAAATGGTGGATCGTAACAAGAATTTCACTTTAGATCCTTTAAAATTATAAAATTGATTGGTTGCAATCATTTTAACCTTTATATGTCTTAAAACTAAGAAGAATTTTCAAACTTTTTAAAGTGCAGCTTCATTTGTATTAGACAAACTACGATGTCAGGACCTTTCACGCAATGTTAAAAAAGCAACAGGTACTTGATACAAATTATCCTTAGAATTTAACAAAATAAAAAACGATGGAATTCCAAATAAATATTTTACGTTAAAAATATGAACAAATAAACTGCCAAGTCGTTTGTTAGTCGTTTGAAATATTAATATTATGTTTATTCCTTTATTATTAATCAGATATCACTGGCTATTTGAAGTCAAGGTTGACTTAAAATCAAAAATAGCCATTGATTTTCTTCTAGCTACTACTTGAATAATAACAAGTACCTGGAGGCACCGAGCGATGCTCGGTAACTTTTCCTTCAGTTAAAACCCTTATTTTAATATTATTTTTAATTTAAAATTCTGATGAAAAGGTCGATTTTTATTTGAGAGCCGTTTTCAAATTAAAAAAAATACAAATATATATAGTATTCGCCCACTGTGCCCCCCCACCCCGCTTGATCCCACCCCCGAAACCTTGCCCTACCCCCGGATCCCCCACCACTGCACCCGTTTTGATTCAACCATATGATTCATTTTTATTCATCCAATTGTTAATAAACAAAAGCTATCAAAATGCGTTGTTTTTTCAGAAAATTGAGACCTGCTTATGCGAAATATATTTTTAAATAAATTCTTGATTATTTTTATTCTATTAAATAAATAAAGTTCTTTATAAAAACAATTATAAAACGTTTATTAATATTTCTAACGTTTATGGAGAACAAAATATGTTAAAATCCACAATCACAATACTTCTTCAAGGCCTTTGAGAACAACGGATTAAGGCAACCCATTGTCTGCCTGGGTACAAAAGGAAAAGGGAAACCTTTTTCAAAACCTTAGGAATGGGATTTATCTACCTGAGAATAATTAATTTGATTACGAAAAAACCCATCAAAAACAATTTTGTCGAAGATGAGACCGTGGCAGATCGAATTGCCACCCCAAAAACCCCCTAACCCGTGAATTTCATCAAAATCGGTAGATTCGTTTTCAAAATATAACCAAGATACAAATATATATACAAATAAATATACAATTTTTGCTCGTTTAATAAGAGTAGATTATACGTTATATTTTTGACCCTTAGATCATTATTGGTAACTATATTTGAAATTAAATCAATTCCTCTATGTTTTCAGCATTGGCTAAAAATAATAATCGACGATCTCTATAAGCTCATTTATTTAAATGAATAATTTTTTTTTTTAAATATCCACGAGAAATATTTTATTTCCCTATTTCGAAAATAAATTGATTTTGAATCCAATTTAGGTTATTAAAGTCTATATGGTTGGGAATTGTTTTTCAATCACACTATGTATGATTATAGGGGGATTAATCAATTCAATACTCATTATTAATATTGTCTAAATGCTAATTATTACTCTGAAAAATATTACTTTATCAAACGAAGTATAGGAATTATTATTGAATTTAAAGGTTAATAGTACAGGAAAAATTTCTGATATTGTTTAGCATTTTTGAAGTATATCAAAGTATGTATGAATAGTAACCAGACCAAAAGAAGGTGTAATTATTTTCAATTCCAATATTAACAGAAGAGAAGAAGTTTACTAGAGAGTATTAGGAAGTTTTCCTTGCTTTCCTCGGTGGATTAGAGGCCTATATTTCATCTCATTACAGTTATAAAGTGAAATTAGGATGATTCATGAAAATAACAATTTAATGTAGCCCATACCCAGAGCTACCTCCTAAAATCCTAAATGGGAAAGAGGGTCGAATTTGAAAACAAATTGAAAACAACAAAGTCAAAATTGAAAACACCAAAATTAAAGTAAACATAAAAAACAATCAATATTGACTTTGTTGTTTTCAATTTTGTTTTGTTAATAGTCCAAGAGCTGGTGACACATTTTGAGTACGGATTTGACCCAACTAGAAATAATGCGTAATAGTACCGTCTATGATAGTTGTACAGGGAATGGCCGGTCTGGCTGACCTAAACAGGAGGACCAGGTACTGCGCATGGTGGGAATGCGGTAAAAAATACATATGTGTTAAAAAATATTTTTGACCTTACAATGAAATTATAAAAATTATAATTTATAGTCAATTATAAACATAATATATTCACTCCAGACCATGTGAGTGTTAGGAACGTGGAACCAGACCACCCAAAAGTGTATTTTTACAACATGAAAAAAAAATATTTGATGCTATTTTTTTCATGTTGTAATACACTTTGCGGTGGTCTGGTTCCACGTTCCAACACTCAAATGGTCTGGAGTGAATATATTATGTTTATAATTGACTATAAATTATAATTTTTATAATTTCATTGTGGGTCAAAAATATTTTTTAACATCATATGTATTTTTTACCGCACTCCCACCATGCGCAGTACCTGGTCCACCTGCTTATGCCAGCCAGACTGGCCATTCCTGACACATCTATCATAGACGGTACTATTACGCATTATTCTAGTTGGATCAAATCCGTAGTCAAAATGTGTCACCAGCTCTTGGACTATAATCATTTGTAAAATAAATGTACAAGAATAAAAACGCGTTCTAATTTGTTTGTGCTTTACGTTAATCTAGTAGGCGTGGTGCTACTTTATCTGTAAAAATTGATTTATTAAAACAACGTACCACCGTGTTTTAATGAGCATTTATAAGTTTAATGTATAACAGCAATAATTACAAAAATTAAAAAAATTCAATTTTGCAATATTCAAAGACGCCTAACTTGGCAATGCAGGATTCAAATTGAAAAAATGGCAAACCAAATTGTAGAGAATAAAACGCCCTTCAAAATGATGTCCCACTCGACCCCCTGTCCCATTTAGGATTTTGGTGGGTGGGTGGCTCTGTGGGGCAGGGGGTGAAGGGGGCAATCTATACGTCAAAATTCTTCCCTCTCGAATACAAATTTGACGTGTCTCAGCGATTTATGAAATAATTTGCCAGTTTAGAGATACTAGGAGTGGGAAGTTTTCAAATTGACACTCTGTATAATTAAACACGAAAAAATAATATTTTTCTGCTTAACTCTACTTCAAAAACCAAAATAAATATCAGAACGAAATTTTAATATTTAGTTATTTATAGTAGTTGATTAAATTTTGGTTTAAATCGAAATATTCTAGTCTTGCACAAGTATAAAAAAATAAAAGTATTATATAACCAGTATTATATTATTTTATTTATATTAATTTTATATTAAAAATATTTAATATTAATTTAACTTTTCTAAGATTCTTGCCAAACTTAAGTGACTTATGTAGAATTTTTAAGATGGTCTACCATGGGAGACCGAAACTGTTGATAAATCTATCAAATAAACAATGTGAATTGACTAAAATTACTCTATTTATTTATTTTATGTGACTAAATAAACCCTTTAATTTATAAAATTATATTAATGTATTATTAAAATATAACATTTTTGTAATGTTGAGTATTTTAGGCTTTTTTTTACAACGTGATTTCTCATAAAGTTTTGTTAAAGTAATAACAAGTTTTTCTGCACGACTTATATAACAGATATAATTTGTTGTGTTATATATTTACTATAAATGCTCGGGAGGTTAAGTCACATGGTGAACGTACATTAGGGCGGATATTTTAAATGTATTTAAAGGGCCATTAATTTCAGTGTTGATCTATTGGTGAAAATCACGTTAGAGGTGACACCTATTTAAGACACAAAAAAGTTCATAAGAAGAATGTCGAATCAAATGCAAATTCATCGCTTAAGGTCGTTCCCTAATAAATCGATTTTCTTGAAATCCTTTTAAAACTTTGAATACACACATTTATAAGTGTCCTTTATACGTAGAAATTTTTTTCAATAGTCCTTGCGGCACTATTTGTAAATATTGACCATTGAAATTTGCATATTTAACACGCGAACCCTAAACCTGATTGATGTTAAGCGATTGTTTCAGTTAAATAACAATCGTGAGTTTCTTGAAATTATTTTGTAAACTGAGAATCATTAACTAAAGATTTAACAAATATTTTCCTGTTCAAATAATTGTATCAGCTTGGTATTCGTGTTTGTATGAAAAATGTTAAACAGTTAGGTACTTTTGATCGGTTCATCTTTTCTCTCATGGCATGGCAAGTGAGAGATGGCGACTTGGCAAAGTCGCACTAAAATTATCAATTTTTCCATATCTAAAAAACTTGTGCAGCTGGTGCATTTACGATTTTTTAGCTAATTCTCTCAACCTAACTATACTGTAATCATCTGGAATTTCGCATTGAGCTGTTTCATGAAATGTTTTTATTTTACTCTTTGTCTTTTAGCGTCTGTAAGAATGTAATGTTGCCAGATTGGAGAAACGACGCAGTGAACATATTTTTGCCTTTCTGCGCATGTGAGATTAGGGGAAAGAGCGAACTGCATCTGAGCTATATTAGGGAACGTCCTTAACATTTACTGCCAAACGCTTGGATCTGCCGCCACCAGTGAATAACAAATATGTTCTTAAGAGGGAGAAATATTGTTCATAGATAGCGGATGTTGATTTTTGTCAAAGTGATTTTGTTTTTAAAATTAATTGAATACTTAGCTATTATAAAGAAGTAAAAACTATTTTAATTAAATTTATATAAATAAAGTTAAAATGACGAAACTTTTTCCCTAGGATAATGTTATTATTATTTTATAAAGTTGAAAAGTCTAACATATGTATTAAATGTATCTATTTTTTTATATTAGAACGTAATGGGAAAATAAAAAAAAGACGTGTTGGGAAACAATCTAAATTGGAACAAAAAGTTAGACAATCAAAGAAATGATATATTAAATAGCGTAATTGATAAAAGAAAAGAAAATTTACTTTAAAAAAAACATATCATCTAGATTTTTTTTGGAATGATATTGAAATAAGAAGTTGCACTAAAAGGGTACAGCCTTTGTAGTCCGCGGTTGACCTTTGTATCTTGAAAAGAAGAAAAAATGTTTAGGTCAAATTTGAAGGTATCTGTGGATGCGGGTCTTTAAAGACTAAAGGTTATAATATGTAGCCGGACAGAAGGACGGGGAAGCAAGTTCGGTTAAATAAGGATTTAAGAATAGTATTTTATAAAATAACTTTTTTTTAAACCAAATACTCAGTAAGCTTATGCGGTTTTGAAGTTAATGCGGTTTTGAAGTTAATGCGTTTCGAGAATTCCAGTTCATTTACGTTTGAAGCTACCATATGTTGCCTCGTACAACAGTGACATCACACTTGCAACTTTCCCTGGGCCGGCGCTGTTTTAGATAATAGTACAGCAAAAATAAAATAAAATTTAAATCATAGTGTTTCTGCTATCAAAAATTTCAAAGTACAAACTTTAAAGGCCTCCTAGAAGGCAGTTTGACCTGGATGTGTTAAAAATGCTGAAACCAACGAAACATAGACAGTAACAACATCATACGTATCATTAATTTGACTCATGAAATTGGTGGATTCCAAGAATGCAAATACCTGGGGGTGATATTTGACAAAAAAGGGGGTAGTCAGAAAGAGATTGCGGGAAGAATAATTAAAGGAAAGAAGTTAATACAATCACTGAATTCAGTACTATGGGATAAAAAAAATGAAAACAAGAACAAAAAAACAATATATAGAAACATAGTACATAATATACTCACATATGGAGCAGAGGTATGGGATGTGAGTGCAAATAATAAAAATAAGTTGGTTTCGACCGAAATGGACTATCTTCGTAGAAGTTGCCGATTAAGAAGATGATGGGGATGCAAAGAGATATTGTGGACGAGGTGCAAAGGAAACAACTGGTTTGGTAAGGGCGCACGTGTAGAATGGATGAGGAAAGAATCCCAAAGAGGGTTCTACAAAGGACACCACCGGAGATAAGGAGGAGGGGTCGACCCAGAAAATGTTAGATGGACGACGAGAACAAGGCTATGCGCTCCAGAAACCTAAACGAAGAAGATAGTCACGATCGAGAAAGATGGAGACTGGGTGTGGAGAAGCGTCGAGAGACGTAGCGAGTCTGCGACAATTAACTAAGTAACTACCATAGTAGCACAATGTTTCAAACTATATAGTAACTATATTGTATTTTGGGAATTTGGTATGGACACACGTGTAGAATGATGAGGAAAGAACCGCAAATAGGGTTCTACAATGGACACCACCGGAGAAACTGATGAGGGGTCGCCCCAGAAGATGTTGGATGGACGAGGATTTTGAGAATCTATATGGGAAAATAT
>JALMQS010000073.1:3259064-3287789 GCA_024734495.1 Forficula auricularia
CAAAACAGCAAAAATACTCTTTCTTGTTTGAATCGAAAATAAATTTTCACATCCGAAATAACGAAAAATATCTTAGGTGTTTTTTATCTAGAAGCAAATATTTGATCTAATTTTATAAATAGAATATTTTCATTTCTTTGAAAAATCATTTTCTTTTTGATAATTATTTTCTAATTATCATATACATATTTATTAAATTAAAATATTATTTTATTTTTACATTATTTTCTTATAAATACTCAACATTTTAAAATATTTCTGTTTATTTTTGATGTTTATTTATTATTATGATTGAAACTAGTGAGTGTTTTGAATTTTAAAAATTATAAAACTTCAAAATACCAGCTTCACTGGAGAAATCTCCTCAATATTAATTTACTTTAGAAAAAAAATTAAAAAACTACTATCCAATATGTTATTAGATATCTTTGAATTTAGATGTCAGAAGGGTTCTCCCCCCTCCCCCCCAGGACTCGAACCTAAGTGCCAAACCCTCTATCAGGGTAGTAGGCTTACAATATAGTTTTTGTTAATTTAGTGAAGTTTTTTTAGCTATATATATATATATATATATATATGTATTAGACGTTAGATGAACGAGGAAAGTTGAAACTTTTATCCAGTCACTGTCTTATTTTGGTGCAATTGGGACTAGACTCGTTTTGATACTGAACCAAGAGTTGAAAAAAAGATAAGGACCCAGTCGGGTATGATCCGACATCTTCTGCGTTAAGCCCGCAAATGCCTTTTCTATTTAAGCGATGGATCCCCCGACTAGATCCTAATCAAATTTTATATATATTCAACTCTTTAGTTCAGGCGCGTTTTCTCCTATTTTTCTAATAGTATGGTTCTTATAAATTTACTACAATGTCCATCTGTCTGATTCTCTGGGGAATCGAAACAGATGAATTTTGTTCAGATATTCAAAAATAAATTTTATTTTTAATGCTTATATGTTAACGTTAAATGAACGTGAAAGCTAAAACTTTTATAATATATATATATATATACATGTCAGAAGGATTTTTATCTTATATTTAGAGTTGAGCCAACTGCCTGGATAGCATGTTTGGCACTTGGGTTCAACCCCCGTGGTGGGATTCATCGCTTCAGTAGAACTTCTACCCAATTTTCTGTTGAGTTCAGCGAACCGGTTATAAAGAGGGTACTTGTAATCAGAATTCTCTATAAATTACCTGGACATTTCTTAACTAAGTATTTAATATTATAGAACTCGTACAACAATCTTGTTTTGTTTATCTATTGATTATTCTTATTTAAGAATTCAATGTATGAAATGAATAAAATACCTTTAGGTATATCTTTCGTTTATATTTAAAACGGAATTAGGGCAGCGAAGCTGTTGTCAAATTATAAGAATCGCTAACGTTTAGGGCGGTGTTGGTTTATAGTGAAACATATTAAACACAGGAATTATTTGACTGATTATAGTGGAAATAAAATTAAAAAAATTTTAAATTATATTTTGGAAATTTTTTATTTATCTCTATACATATTTCTATACAGTCTTTTGTTAAACCTCCTGATGAAGGGTTCATAGTCCGAAATATGTATAGAGATGAATAAAAAATCTCCAAAATATAATTTAGAAATTTTTTTAATTTTTTAAATTTTATTTCCACTTTGTGAAACACCACTATAATCCGTCAAATAATTCCTGTGTATAAGAATCCCTCCACTGTGGTTAACCCTTCTGTCATCTAAATGAAATATATCTAATAACATCTTTTCAGTTGGCTTTTTATAACTTATTTTTCTTAAGTAATTTATTTATTATTTTCTTATAAAGATTTACTACTGGATTTTTTTATACTATTGTCAAAACTTGTTAGAAATATTAAACAAATTTAATATATTAAACAAAATGTTTTAATTTTAGGACCTTTCATTATACCTGTTACTTCCTACATCACTCTAGCAAATCCAATTGACAAAAGAGTTTGTTTCAAAATCAAAACAACAGCCCCCAAAAAATATTGTGTTCGACCAAATTCTGGCGTTCTAGAGCCCAAAGGCTCACAAGAGGTTGCAGGTAAGATAAAATTTATTTATTATAAGTGTATTTAATATTTAATCCAAACAGTTAGAAATAAAAAAGGTGTGAATTTTAGTGAGTCTGCAGCCCTTTGATTTTGATCCTAATGAAAAAAATAAACATAAATTCATGGTTCAAACAATGATTGCTCCTGATGGAGAGATAAATGTAGAGTCGTTGGTGAGTTTCTTTTTATTTGGTTTTTCAACTTATACTCTTTTGAAATTTTAAAATATTTTTCTATTCCTAGTGGAAGGACGTAAATCCCGATACTTTGATGGATTCAAAATTAAAATGCGGTTTTTGAAATGCCTTTCGATCCCAGCAATTCAAACCGAGAAGGTGCTGCAGAATCCACTCCTGTAAGTTTTGAGGATAAAAATAAAAGAGTTGCAGATGGGACCAAAGGATCGCCTAAAGTAACTATTTTTATTTTGATAAAGGTCTAATTGAGAAACTTTTTGTCTTGATGTTAACAACGCTTTTTAATTGAATCAGTGATTACAGAAACAACCAAGTCACAAATGACAAGTTTAGGGATAATCAAGGGGTGAAATGCGACCTAATATCGTGTACACCTACTTCCACTTCCACTTTCATTTCCAAGTAGAAGACAATAGATGAAGGGGTAGGGGCATTATCCAAAATAATTCCACATAATTCCAAAGACATGTACACCTAATTCCAATCGCGGTTCACCCCTCGGGGATAATTAAAAAGAAACAAAAAACGTATTAGTATCATTACTTTCCTTTACAGAGCTAACCATGAAAGTTAAAGTATTGTGCATTCACTTTTTGGGCGATTCTATTTTCGAAGTCTTTAATTTCCAAAACTATAAAAGTCAATTTTACTTGTACAACTCCAAGTGATAATATTCGATTCCCTTAACCCTAGATAACTAATCATTCGTCCGCGCGACGACGCACCTCCCTTCGAATGTGAAGTTCACAAACTTCCCGCCAGGCCCATCTATTTTCTACCTTAATAATTTGAATAAACAATGCAGTGTGTGATGCAATTGTGTTCACACTTCAATTAAGAATTGACTTACGGCCACCCCGTCGTCTGCTCGACGAAAATTTAGTTGCTACGTAACTTTAATACAAATGTTAGTAAGTCATAGACTCCGAAATTATAATAGCCAAAAATCTGTAAAAATCCTGAGGGATAGCTACTATTATAAGGATAAAGTCCACAGCTTCAAATTTTTTAAACCATTACTTTGGCCGGAATAAAAAATTGATCGTTCAATCAAGGGGTGGGGCGTCCCCCCATAGAGGCCCGTGCCTGGCTCATAATGTGGACATATGTAGCAACATTTTTTTTTTTTTAAATTTTAAAATTGAAAATAAAGTTCTATATGTGTGTGTGTGTGGTGAGGGGGCGGCATTTCGGACCCCCCCCCCCCCCGCTTGACAATTCGATCGCGACACACTTCCGAGATGAAAAGTATATCTTTATATACATCGGTCACCTTATATATGACTTCTCCCCCCCTCCCATAAAAAATTCCTGGATCCGCCCTTGCGTTCAATGCTATTTAGATGGGAAACTTGCATCGCTGTGCGGTACAGGTTAAAATTGAGATAGAGACTTGAAACTTGGGGAGTATTTTTTCTTATTTATTTCGGTACTTTTTCGTTAGCCGGGCGCAAACGAAAAATCGCCAAATAATGTAGAATTCCGCCAAATTTTAAAACCGTGATGTCTCAAGTGAGCCCAGGGCGTTTGCACTTTTCACTTTTAGAACTTTTCATAGGTTCGGTTCTATTTATCATCTCGGTTCATTTAGATAAAAAAATGGGTTCCCGAACAAACTTGGAAAGGTTCGGTTAAGATATATTCAGTTTTTCACTTTTACATATTCGAATTTTTTTTGGCATTTACTAATTATTTTTTAATTAATATTCATTTTCTAAAAGAATCCTTCATCAGTAGCGGCGCCACACGGAACCCGTGATACTCTCGTTTGATTCACAATTGGCGACATTTGCGCCCGGCTAACGGAAAAGTACCTTTATTTCGAACCATATGAGCCTCTGTCAGCGTAAAAATACGAAAATACCCAAAATAAGGAGCACTCTAGTATGCAAGAATGAAATTTGCGGACCTCATAATGTGGACATATGTAGCAACTGTGTCTAATCATATTTCCTAAATATTTCCTTCTTATTTAGTTCAAACTTACCCATACTATTGAGCCATGTAACAAGTTCCTATTTTTTATTAAACAATTTTGTTGATATTAACGTTTTTTAATGCGTAGTCCGCTCGACTAATGTTTAATTATAATGAAACTGAGAATTAAGTTTAGTTATCAAGAGTTAATATATAGAAACTGAGTTTAGAAAAATAAAACGAGATTCTTGGCGCCAGAGCCCAAACTCAAATGAAAATTCAATGTGTTTGTGTGCAATTCTACATTTCTGCTAAATCAACATCACTCAGGGCCAGTTGTATGTCGGTTGGTAAACTCTTTTTAAGCGTTTCATCTGATTGGCAGGCACTTTCATCTGATTGGCCATCCCAGCCATTTACCCTTTGCCACTAAATCGCAGAGCAACGACATGTTAAACTTGACTTAGGGCCAGTTGTATGTCGGTTGGTAAACTCTTTTTAAACGTTGGCAAAGGGTAAAACCTTAGAATTCACCTTGTGCCCGGTGGGATGGCCAATCAGATGACAGGCACTTTCATTGATTGGCCATCCCACTGGGCACAAGGTGAATTCTAAGGTTTTACCCTTTGCCAACGTTTAAAAAGAGTTTACCAACCGACATATAACTGGCCCTTAGGAATCATGACTATGACAATCTTTTGGCCAAATCGTTACCCCTTGCACCTCTAATGGAATGTTATGATGTTATTTATTTCTTTATTTATTTTTTTAAACTATTCCAAAGATTTTTTAAAAATCACTTTGCTTAACAAAAATCACAAGTTCTGTGATGTGTATTTTTTTTTTATCTCCATTGAAACAATGTGAAGTGACTTTAATCTAGTCAAGGTTGTGAGTGAAAGTGTGTGGTGCACATCCATCAGTTGATTTTTTTATAATGAATTTTAAATTTCAAACTACAACTTTACATTAGCCTAATAATAATAGATAATAAACTAGGATGAAACAAATGACTACCACTCATGTCAAAAATGGAGAGGTCAAATGTCAAAGTTGACTTAAATCCGAAATCAGTGATTAAGCTATTTTTTAATTTAATCTTAATCAAACATGCATTAAAGGAAACAATAAGAATTTATTTTGAATTCAAATTTATTTTAAAATATAAATTCATCTAAATAAATGAATAAACTCATAATAAAGATACTTTTGTCTGTTAAAATTAAATTTTTATGAAATTAATAATGTAGTTCATGCAATATAAATTAAGTAAATTTCATTTCGGAAATAATCTCGGTTCAGTAATGTTTAGGAAAAAATATATTTAAATAAGTTCTAGGCTATTCCGTTCATCTCGATAAGGTCCAATTCAGTTCGATATGGATAGTTTTCTTCTGGTCAGCCTCTTGGGAATTAAACCGAGTCAAACTGAATAGCCATTACAAAACTACCGAGCGAAACAGAATAGAACTAAATCGAACATTTAATCAATTTTACTGAAATCGGACTTGTTTTAATTAAAATTGTTTTTTTGACGTCTAAATTTGTCGTGAATGTGTTGCTGCCGAGGGGTGAACAGCGATCTAATATCGTGTACACCTATTTCCACTTTCATTTTCAAGTAGAAAAATCAACAGATGTAGGACCATTATCTAATGAATTCCAAAATAATTCCAAAGACGTGTACACCTAATTCCAATCGCGGTCAACCTGACAGGGCAGGAGACCAGAGTTTAAACCCTGCTCACTGTAAAAATTTGTCCCATTTTAATCTGACCCCTACACCAATTTACAAAAATCAACACTTATTAATAGGGCCAGGATTTATATTCACAATAAACGTCTAAAATATGTAAATTCAAACATGAAATATGCAAAATCAAAATATTAGATATGTTATTATTATTGATTTATTTTATTATTATTATTATTATATTGACAATAATCTTTTTATAAAAATGAAAATATTAAATTTTATTAACTGGCACTGAAACTTCCTGTCATCTGATTGGCCATCCCAGCCCCTCCATTTACTATCTACCTTGGTTAGTGGTAAAAAGCATTTACTTTGCGACATACAACCGGCCCTAAGTAGAAGACAATAGATGAAGGAGCATATCTAATGAATTCCAAAATAATTCCACATAATTCCAAAGACGTGTACACCTAATTCCAATCGTGGTCCACCCCTCGTATAAAAAAAAAGATAAATTTATTAACGAAAAAAAAAATTGTCTTTCCTTTTTTTTTCCTTTAACAAAAATAAAAGAACGTTTTTCGCTTGGTTGGATTTTTTGTTCTTTTATTTTTGAAGAAGGGATGAAAATCTCTCTAAACGTCAATTGTTCTTCTTTTTTTTGCGTTAATAAATTTAATTTTTTATAAAAATTGACTGACTGGTTTAAAATTATTTTCTTTTTTCTTTTTTTTTTTTTTTCTTCCTTTGGCCTTGGTGGAATTATTTTCTTAAGTTAAACAGAAATGAGAAATGAATCAGAGGATGTTTATGGTTCAATATCTACTTTTCTCTAGCTTACTTTTTTGATTGCAAAACACAATAAACGATATAAAGACAAAGTGATTGGGACTAGATCTATCTAGCTGGAAAAAAATTGGGCTCGGTTGAGTGAATATGTGTCACAAAATATTGTGTTGACAGCCCAAAAAAAAACAGAATCTTATTTTTTTTTTTTTTTTTTTTGTAAAATATGCAAATTTGGGAATTTATGCAATTTAATTATCTAAATATACCACATAATTTGCATAATAACGTATTAATATATGCAGAAAAACTCCGAAACATGAAAATGCAATAATATGTACTATTAACTTTTGATATTGTCATCAGAGACGTCCAAAACATGTATAAAGATGTTTTTGCATGACTTTAATATAGTTAAAAAAAAATATGCATACGAATCCTGGTCCTACTTATTAAATTTAAAAAGTATAGCTTGTATACTTTGTTCCCGGGATCTTAAAAAAAATATATATAAACTAAACTGATCTGAAATTAATTACGAAATAAAATTATAATAAATTTTTATTCCTATATCTATGTAAAATTCGATTTCCATTAATTATTGATTCATTACAATTCCTCTGGAAATACTTCGGCTAGGAACTTCAAATTTGGTATGGAGGCTATTTTTAGGACACAGATGCTTTATAAGAGAGGGTTTTAAATATGCAAATTATAAAAGAGTATAACAAAATTAAAAACGTTTAAGCTATCACGATTTTTTCACAACCTCTCTGGCTAAAAACTTGACATTTTGAGATTCACATTTAAAGGGGGAAAAAAGGGAAAAAGATTTTTTATTATCACACTATCATTACGACTTTCGGAACTTCTGGTGATGATAATATTTGAAATTTGAATTGTAGGTTACTTTTAAAATGCATGCTAAGAACATTTTTGAGTAGTAGGGGTCCTGGCTTGCAAGAAGCTTCGCAACTACTATAAATATATAAACTAAAACATTATTATTATTATCAGAGCTCTCTGATTATGCTAGAAAATTTCACCTCTACCTTTTCGTGTTTTTTGGGATTTGGCTCGGTAGAAAAGGGACCCGCAGAACATAGGTTATTTCATAAACCAACATATTTAATCATTCTAGTAAGAAAACAAAAATCAAAAAGTAATTATCCATTGCTATTATCAATACAAAAAGTTTCTAAATTAGACTGTTACCTTATTTTGAATAATTATTTTGTTAAAAATGATCTAATCTTTATTTTATTTATTTAATAGCCAAACACTGAAGCAGAACTAGTGAAAGCTGCAGCAGAAGTCAAATATTTAAGGGAGGAAGAAAGTTCTCTAAGACAAGAAAATTTACAACTAAAAGTATGTATTTTAAACTGAAGCTATCAGCGTGACAATTACTGCATTTTTGCTATGAATCAAAATTTATATCTCCCTCCGACCCCTGAAATCGATGAATTAAAAAGAATATATTAGCTTCGTAAATGTTCTAAACATGTTCGGGACTTTTTTTTAATTCGGTGCTCCTAAGATAGTTCTTTCACAAATTCAAAAATTCAAGAAGTCTTTGAAACTTGGAATAATTAAAAGCATAATAAATATACTGTTAAAATTTGAAGACGATTTACCAGACCAAACATGAAATAATTGCAATTAAAAATGACATTTTTTACATATGGTAGATAGGGAAAGGGTGTGGATATAATCATTATTTTTTTTTTTTTCATTGAAGGACTTTAATCATCTTGATGAAAAACTAATATTTGTTAGAATAATATATTCGGAGTAACTTAAAAAAAAATTGAAATTATTTACCACGTAGTTTTGATAAAAAACAAAAAAAAAACAAAAACATATTTGGGCTATTATTTTTAGTCGGGGGGGATATAAGCACAATGGCTTGGAAACGATCCTGCTAGTATGTGTGTATCCATATATAGAGATTTCGTAGTGTGAGTGTACAGTCACGTTAAAAAACATAACCTCAAATTTTAGTTCTGTTCATATTTATAGAGTGGTTACTAGGCTAAAACTTTTTGTGTGGATTGTCGCGAAAGAACCTCCTTAAAGTCAAATTACCCCCCAAAATTAAAAAAAACTCGTGTATAATTATTTTTGGGAATTTTATTTTTAACATTAGCATCAAGCAGAGTACAACATGTTCGAAACGTTTAAAGATCGTTTAAAGATCGTAGCTTCCAAAAGTAATTATTGTTGAAAATCAGTGGCGTTTGCTAGTAGGAAATATCAGCTTGACAATGACAGTTGCCGATGTAGACGAAAACCCTCATTCATGTTGTAAATTCTTGATTTTATTCTATTTTAAAAAACAAATCATTTAAATATCCGATATCTATTCTTTTTCTAAAATTTATCACGATTTTTTCGGAAAAAATTATTTTTCTTAAGGTAGTTCTTTCACAAATGCAAAAATTCAAGAAGTCTTTGAAACTTGGAATATAAGTCATTAAAAGCATAATAAATATACTGTTAAAATTTGAAGACGATTTACCTGACCAAACATGAAATAATTCCAGTTAAAAATGACATTTTTAACATAGGGTAGATAGGGAAAGGGTGGGGATATGATATTCCAAGTTTCAAAGACTTCTTGAATTTTTGCATTTGTGAAAGAACTACCTTAAGTGGTGAAGTCTGTAGATAGACCCCATAAATAGGTGACAAAACGTCAAACATTCTTAGGATAAACAACTCAACCGCCAAAGCAGGGGAGAAAAGTTGTAGTTCACCATTAATCGTCCACCAATAAATGTACCTTTATATGACTTTCACCACTAGTGTTTGCATATCGATCGATTTCAGTTAAAAAAAAATATTTCATTTCTTTATAGCAAAAAAAAGCAAATTTGTAGCTTAACCACTGTAGCGCTAATAATTTAACTATACATATACTTTAATTTTGTATTCTTTTTTTTAAGGAGGAACTACTAAGACTTCGTCGATCTAACGCTTCTATTGAAACAACAAGCCACAAATTGGTTTCTGGATCAGATGTTGCCAGTACATCGTTTCCTATGAGTCTCGTTATAGCTTTTCTTATGGCACTTGTTGGCATAGTTCTTGGTAAATATATTTTGTGAATGACTGTGTCATCATTATCTGAATATAAGAGCAAAATTCTGTGAGTCGTTCAGTTGTGTGCGTAAAGATAAATACTGTTCCCTCTTCCTCTGCACAAACGATTAGGATTTTCCGATTAAAAATTATTCTTTTAAATATCTTCCATAACTCGTTCTCCATCCTGGATTATTAATATTTTGGTTGTTCATGGATTCATAAATTATATATATATATAAATATAAAATATATATACATACATATAAACATCTAATATAAATTCATATTCTAATAAAAAGCTTTACTCTGACAAAATGCCAAATTATTTAGATTTTTAGAAAAATATGCAGCTAAAAATATTTACCATAAAAGATTATGCTTTCTAATCAATAAAATAATTAATATTGCGTTTAGCTTTTATTTTTTCAATTATCTTTTAAATATGAATGAATAATAATCAACAGAAAGCTAGTCAAAAAGAGTTTTAAATATATTTAAAAGAGATACTTTATTCTAAATATTAGATTGATTAGAAAGTTAATATTTTTTTTCCCCTAAAAAAAGCATATAAAATATTATGTTTTTATTTCATAATCTAATCTTATATAAAACTCTTCTATAAAAAAATTGATTTTGCAAGGATAGGAGGGATTGAAAAGAAAACTTGTTTACTTTTTCTAAGACATTTAAAAATGTCATAAACAATCACAAAATTTTTAAATGTTAAATAAAAAGTAGGCAACTCACATCGAACCGCTTACTTATTTGTACATAATGTGTTGTATATGAATATTAGAGCAAAACAGCAAAATATGTAGACTTAAAAATTAATTTTTAGTAAAAATGTAAGTAAAACAAACCTCTTACACTTTTTTTCAACAGACTAAACTAAATTAATAAGTTTGCTAGAATTGTTTGGCTGTGTGATTCAATGTAGCAACGTTTATACAATAGATATCCAAGGCTTTAAAGCAGTTCATACTTTTCGAAAATATTACATGCTCTTAAAAAATTGCAATTTTTCATTATATTTTTAGGAAGAGACTGAGCTATCCTTATAATAAGTCAAACACATTATAAAATGTTAAATTAGTGTTGTATTATGTTTGGATCTGTGACATCAATCCACAAGTGTCAAATATAGTGCAACGATTTTTCAGGATGTTTTAGATCCTGCAATTATCCTAGTAAGAGTTTTGCCTATAAAACCTATTAAAAATCTGAAAAGGATAGTAATTATATCCATTTGATCCTTTCAAATGTATATAAAGAATTTTTTAATATCTTGATTCACTATTGTATAATTTAAACGTCACCACATTTTATATTACTTTCAATTGCCTTTAAATTTAAAATTAATAAAACTAAATTAATTGATATCCACATAACTTTTGTTTGCTTGGATTTTTCATGTATGAAATTATAAATTATTTATTGATTATATGATACGATTATCTTCGATTTATTGTATTTTTTACGGTTTGGATTTTGCTAGTAAATACAAGATAATGTTTATGTCTGGGGCGATATTCAATGGAAAATAATATAATATTATAAAAAAGTTGGCCATTTCTCTTTTACATTCCTATTTGAGCCATTAAAATCCCAAGAGTGCAATAAATCAAATTGATTTGTTCCACTTATTTTTGCTTTCTATAAGCCAAATATTAAGAAAATATTTTATTTGCTTCAGACTATTCAGTATTGTTGTATTTATATTTTCAAATAGATATTTAGATAAGTAATTGTGTTTTGAAAAATGGGCCTTACCCCTTGAAAAAAAAATGTAGAAAAATATTAAATTCCAGTAAAATTAAAACAAAAACAATAATAATAAAATAAATCTTTCATATTTAATCTTCATCATTTTTTTAATGTAATATTTAAATTTAAAAGTTTTATAATACTTGTTATTTTATAATTATTATTATTTTTTTGTTAATGATTTATCAATTTTGGAATGTTTGATTTGGATTCTTATACATAGTTATAATTCCTAATAGCACTTCTTTACAACTTGTACAGTTAACTAAACCATCTAATTTTTACTTGTATATTTTAATTTAAACAATATTCCTGTAGAATGAATTTGGTATTAATTAAAATAATAAGTTCATTTATTTTGTTTTATTTTTTTATTATTTTCAAAATTTATACATTACCATACAGACAATAATTTAAAATATATAGGTACTGGTTGTAGATGTAATTGCATCATAAATTAATGTGTTATTTAATGGTTTATATTGACGAGTAATGAATTTGATTACTTCTTGAGCCACACAACCTCCAATAAAAGCTGAAACTGAATGCAATTCAGCTCCTCCAAAGCGACATACTTCATGTAAATAATCATCTTTGTTTAAAGGTCCACATCCCCATTCATTCAATAATTTAGAAATGCATGCCTAAAAAGTAGTAATTTAAAATAATAACATGTAAATGAGAAAAACTTAAAAAAAAAAATGTTCAATCACATTTCATCTATTGATTTAGTACGAAAATGTAATTTTGAAAAATTAAATATTGTCAAATATTATTTTGCAAATCTGTAAAAATGTGTAATAATCTAATGTTCAGCCTTTCTATATAGTTTCAATTAATGATAAAAGTAAAATAAAATTTATTATACTATTCAAAATCATTTTTTCTTTTTTTTTTTTTTTAATAAACCAATTAGTATATAAAAATGTATAGTGATTATATTATTATTATTGCTACTTCTATATAAACAATTCAATTAATAAGACGATTATTGGAACTGATGATAACAAGAGCAGCAGCAGCAACTTTTATTAAAATAAAATGTTTTATTCTGGAAACACCCTTTTGAGTCCATAAGAGATGAAACTGAATTTACAATCTGCTCAAGTAAAAACGAATCTTAAATTATCTTTCATTAAATTTAAATATAAATCTCTATAATCAGTTTTAACTCATTTATAAGATAAAAAAAATAAAATAAAGTGACGTGTTCTGATATGGCCATCCACTTCACTTTACCATACAATCTGGCCCCTCACTTATATTTAATAGTAGGGGGGGGGGTTAGTTTTTGCATTTTTAGACTCCTGGGGGCCCACTGATTATGTATACAAAATTTGGTTGAGTTTGGTAAATGGTCAAGATTTTCATTTTTTGAGCACCCCCCCCCCCCCCATTTTGGGCGGTTAGTTTTTTGCATTTTTAGACTTCTGGGGTCCCACTGATTATGTATACAAAATTTGGTTGAGTTTGCTCAAATAGCCTAGATTTTTAATCCCCCCCCCCCAATTTTGGGTCGAATTGCACCAAAATCTAATCAGCTCTTAATCTCAATGGACCAAAACTACGTGTGAAATTTGGTTTCGATATTCACACTAGTTTTTGAGCTAGCTCGTCCACAAAAATTTGGTAACGCACAGGCTAACAGACATTTTGACAAAACAATTATTATCTCGAAAAATATAATTTTTTCGATGTTCACTTATTAGGGCTTTTTTGTAGAGCGAAATGCCATGGTTTCGCTCAATTTTTTTATTCAAAATAGTTTCAGCCGTTTTTGAGATATTTCGAAAAAAAGTAGGAATAAAAACCACTTTTTTCATGCACGATTACAATACTTGACCATACACCATACCCTGTATGGTAAAAGTAAAAATACTTTATATAATGTTCATTGGTTGAATAATCAATAATGAGTAATATTACTCACTAAATATTCGATATAAGAACAATAAAAAAAATGTTTTTTTTTTTTGCAAACACATCTATTAAGTGAAAGTATTTCGATAAATGATGGGATCTGGTAAACTCCCATTTGATGAATTTGAGATATGGACGAAAAACAACTAAATTGTAATATGCATTTGAAAAATCGGTAAATGCTCGTGTATCCTATATGGTTATAAGTAAGAAAAGATAACACTTGATCGGATAACGAGTCTGCTGCTTTAGATACTGACTCAGCCGTGAAGATTTCGGGATGGGTTTCAGGCATGTTATACTAGGACAGCATTTCCTAGACTATGGTCTGCTGCCCGATACCGGTTCGCAGGATAAAATATTGGTCCTCAAAAAATATTAGATTTTCACGTTCCACATAAAGTTTACATAGAGCGTCCGACATGGAAGATTGTGGTTGATGTAATTTATGTGAGAAAGCAGTCCAATTTTTAATACCTACTACTTATAAGTGCATAAGTGGATTCTCTACTTTAGTTTTCTAAAAAATAACTAAAGAAACAGATTGGTTGTCAAGCCAGATTTGATGATAAAATTAACTTCTTCTGATTTAGAGTTATTATCTGATGACCGGATGACAAAGAACACCCTCATCCTTCAGATTTAACATACATCTTTTTTTGATTTCTTCATATTATTCATTTTCTTTAATAGGTAAATAGTTTTTTATAGAGTAATTTGGAACTGGCTAGAATTTAATAAACTAAAATTTAACATAATTTATTTAATATTTATCCTCTGATTGACAAATACGTCATATAACAGGTCAATAATAAATAATTCATCTTTACAGGTAAGTCTGGTAATTTACTTGTATGTAAACGCTTCCGATCAAAAAGTTATGGACATTATAAATAATGAATAAATATTTAAAATAATTTAAAATATCACATTTTCATTTTTTTGATTTGTTTTAAGCATTAAGTTTAAGCTATTTTTATTTAGTTTCTATTTATTGTAACCAAAATTTCAGTAGTACTTAAAAATACAAAAACACATACGGTATATTAAACATAGTTTAGTGAGGCCGGGCCGGAAGTCAGGGCTCTTACAGAATTTTTTATTCGATCCCAGGGGGTGCACCCTCTTGCTCTCCCCCCTGTAGGGTGGTCCAGGAAAAAACATTACAGAAAAGTTGCAGTCGGAAAAAGTTTTGGGAAACGCTGCTATAGCTTTGATACAAACAAAGTACATAGTCTTGTAAAGCTTAAAATGAATGAATTTTTTTCGTACGTATTGTTGAGAAGAGTTTGGTTGGCCGAGTGGTTAGAGTCCTTAACTACGAATGAATAAACCCGGGTTCAAGTCCGACTATAATCTGGCCCCTACATCAACATACACACACTACCATACATATGGCTAAGCACATACATATGAAAATATAAAAAAATATTTCACTTAGGATCTGGCTAAATGGACATTCGAGGGGTGAACCGCGGCCTAAAATCGTGTACACCTACTTCCACTTCCACTTTCATTTCCAAGTAGAAGACAATAGATTATCTAATTAAATCCAAAGACGGTGTACACCTAATTCCAATCGCGGTTCACCCCTTGTGGACATGGTTCCCAAGGTCATAAAAAAAAAAAAAAAAAAAAAAAAAAAAAACTGGAGAATGTCGCCTGTGATACCAGAGAAAAGGGGGTTTTAAAGTTTTTTCCCTAAAAGTAGCAGAGTTGTTGAATTTATAAGAATATATTCGTCGGCTTGATGTAAATAAATAAACACAAATATCGCATGTTATAATTCAAGAGCGAGCGTACCAGTGTTAACTGTGAGTGTGGTCAATTGTGGTTTATGAGAAATGTCAAATTCTTATATAAGGACCCCCACTCGGAGCAACTCAGCACCGCTAATTAATTAAGTATAATTATTTATTCTATATTTAATATTATAATTAGTATCGGGTGTTTTTTAGAGGTATAGAACTTCGAATTGAAATAAAACACAAGAAAATCGTTTTAATGTCCATCAATTTGGCTTTATTGGAAGGATAATTTTATGCCATTAATGTTTAAATATGATTTCTGGCATGTAGCCGCCGCGGCTGGCTCGAATAAATCCAATTCTACAGGTCCAATTTTCAACCACTTTTTCGAGCATATGGGGCCGTATGTTGGCAATAACGCCACGAATGTTGGCTTCCAAGTCCCCTAACGTTTCTGGTTTGTTGGCGTAGACGAGCGACTTCACATATCCCCAAAGAAAATAATCCAATGGTGTCAAATCACACGATCTTGGTGGCCAATTGACAGGTCCATTCCGCGAAATTATGCGCTTCATCGAATGTGACGTGCGCTGTGTGGCATGTAGCGCCGTCTTGTTGGAACCACAACTCATCCACATTCTTTTATTTCAATTCGAAGTTCTATACCTCTAAAAAAAACACCCGATATAACTTGTAGTAAAAAATTTGTCTTCAAGAGGATTTGAGTCATGGACTCATCGAACGTAAAACTTCGATAGTAAATGGTTATAAAATAGAGACCAAGTCATACATTTTTTTGTATGGATAATAAAACAATTATATTTTACACAATACTTGAGATATCCAAACTGTTCTTATTTGTCGTTAATAAGTTGAGAACGTATTTGTAGAATTTTTTCATAATTTAATGAGAGGTTTTTTGACAACTAAACATTGTACTCACCAGTCATTCTCATTTAATAAAACATTTCTAAGCATATATTTGTATCCAATTATGGCTTGCTGCATATATATTGATATATGCAGCAAGCCAGATAAATTTTAGTCACACTTGAAAACGGCACTATTGTTTTCTTAAAGAAAATTTTAATTGAATTGTAATTTATATCATAAATAAACTTAAATCAGAAAAACCTTCATTAAAATCCTTAACACTAAAGAAAGCCTTGTGAAAAAACAGCTTTATCATTTATTTGGCTAAAGGTGTCTACACACGTAACTGCAAACTTGACAAGTATGCATGATCAATCTTTTTCCCAAGTATGGTAAATTTCCCCGCGGCACCACACGGTACAAGTATGCTTGCAAAAGCGCCACTTTGCTCTTGGACGATGATGAGTTAGAACGACGATTTTCTTATTTTTTCTTTTCTATAATTTGTCCTAAAGGCATTTATCTTTTTAACAACTGCATCCGTATCAGCGTTGTTATCAATTAATCTGTATCTACTTAACAAGAGATCGTAAGCTTCATCTCTCTTCGCCCTATCATGATACTCTGATGATTTAAGGTAGTTGTTTCACCATATGAGTTTTCTTAAGATTTTTTTGAAATTTAGAAAGATTATTATTTAAATACCTACTTCTGGATCGATTGGTGGCAAAATGAAATTCATGAACAATATAATTCCGGAGATATTAAATTCCAAAGATAGAGTTTTTCAGACTCTTATACATTGCACTATACGGGATATCGGAAAGTTTACATACATATTTAATTATAATTAAGAAACTCTTCTTACCATTATTATAAAAAACTAAACCAACATTAAACAATAACTAATACATTTTTTGAGAAAATTTTAATAGTTACAACACAGTTTCTGAGATAATAATGAAAAATGTATAATGAAAAATTTACACTAAAGACAAGCTGGCAACAACGCATGTATTTAACCTAAAAGTGGATTAACTTTAGTACTTTTTTTGATGTTTTTTCGCTTCAGCCATTGTCGCAACAGCTTTCAATCGCTTTTTAAGAAATTTTTGTTTTATAAATCTCACTTTATAATGCACTTTATCTGACATTTCTATGATAAAATATATACAAGATCAGACAGTGTTGCCAGATTTGTCAAACGAGAACGGAATTGGCTGGTAGTGGTACATAAACAGCACAAAGTTTTGGCCTTATGAGTTATGAATCCTTATTGTTTGTTCTATATACTCTAGTATTAACTTTTTGCTAGTTTTGTAGGCGAAACAACTACCTTAATTTGCAAAAGATATTGTTGATTTTTGTATTCGAGAATAAACTCTTCGAGTAATTCTCGGTTGACTTTCTTCAGATCGCTAGTCCTGATGATTCGTCTAGATCTCACTCACGAATATAGCGTTTACTTGTGCAAATCGGCACATCCTAGGTACACACGGTCCGTTTCACTTGCGCAAGCGCGGCCTGCACAAGTTTGCACTATTAAAATTCAATCAAGCGACTTGTACAAGTTAAATACTTGCGCAAAATTATCCTACAGACGCTAAAGCATACTTGTACAAACTTGGCAGTTACGTGTTTAGCCACCTTAACAATGATTTGACACTAGAATCGAAAAAGTTTCTCTAAGGGCCAGTTGTATGTCGGTTGGTAAATTCTTTTTAAACGTTGACAAAGGGTAAAACCTTAGAATTCACCTTATGCCTGACGGGATGGCCAATCAGATGAAAGTGCCTGTCATCTGATTGGCCAACCGGCCGGCCACAAGGTGAATTCTAAGGTTTTACCCTTTGTCAACGTTTAAAAAGAGTTTACCAACCGACATACAACTGGCCCTAAGTGAAAACACATTTTATAATTAAATAGTTCATTAGCTTAAAGGAAGGTTTATATCTCGATCAAAATTTAAATTATTTAACTATTAAAAAGCGAAATAATCAATAAAGAATATATTTAATAATTTCTAAATTATGTTATAAAAATAATTTGAAAAAATACCTTTAATTTAACAATATCTGGTTCAACTTGGTCATCAAATTCGCCAGGATGGGTGTTGTATTCCGAATAAAAACGATCAATGCCCCTCAACATTACATAATAAACCAAATTGTTTTCGGGATTTTCTAAATTCATAACTAAAATCGTAAAAAATATATATATTACTACAAAAATTAATTGATTCTAATATTTTGATTGAAGCTTCGGTTGAGCTGTTATCAGAAGAGTCTGTAGCCATCTAGTTTAAACATTTTTAGCGAGATATTCCCATCATAATGAACAATATTTTGAACCCAAATTATGAAGTTATTCTATATACTAGCTGCAAGGCCCGCCTTCGGCGGCCCTCTTGCTAGCCAGGGAGACCCCCACCCACACCACCCCAATGTACAGACAAAACCTTAATAATTAATAGACTGTTTTCGTTGGGGGACGGACATATGTACGTAGATAGGTAGGTACATACAGAGGCAGGCACAAATGCGCTTTAGTAGTATAGGATAAAAGCCACTGGCAACAACTCTAGAATTACGAGTCGAGCGGTTGGGCATTTTGATGAGAATATCTCATTAAAAATGTAAAGGTTGCAGTCGAAAATTTTCTTCTAATATTTTTACTGTTACCCATATTTTGAGAGGTACTGAATTTTCCATTATATTCATCAGCTATGCATGTTCCTCGAGCCACATGTAGACTATCTGAATGTTTACAAAACAGTTTGACATCAGTCTCCAATATTGTCTCCGAAGGTTGATTTAATTGATGTAAAAGTTGTTGCACTCTTCTATATACTGTTTCTGCATCTTTTGATGCTTGATTATGAAACCTGAAAAAGTTTTATAGTGAAATAAATCATTTCAAAAATAAATATTTTTTATACATTTATATACCTACATGTTAAAAAGATTATTCTATTTAATTTAGACCAGGTAATTTATAATTAATTTTTAACTAAAATTTTTAGTATCTGAGCGTAAAAAAAAAAAATATTTTGAAATTTCAATTTAGTAGATTTATAGTTGGCTGTTAATATTTTAACAGTTTTTCAAAATTTTATATGGTAGAAAAAAGCGGCCAAAAGATTCATATATATAAGTTCAGTTCAAGGGGACGTGCACTGCCAGACTACCCTTTACAGGAAGCAACTTGAGCCATTTTGACGACTCTGTAACTTCGCACTGGAAACTCTACATGGGTGGATTTTTTACTAAATTACGAAATTTCATATTCTTATTGTTTATACCTTCTAAGTTAGAAGAAGCCAAAGATAGGGTTTTTCGTCACTGACTGACTGACTCATCAAAATTCTAGAGTACTTCCGCTAATCCTAGAATGCTGAAATTTGGCATACTGGTAGAGTTTGGGGTACAATTAAAGGGAAAAATCGAAACATTCCCTTTTTCATGACCTAAAATGAAGGGGTAGAAGTTATGGGCTTAATTAACATTTAGTAAAAATACAATGAACCTAGAATTGAAGCTGCCGAAGCTTTTATTTTTGTGATAAATTGATTAAAATTTGCTGAAATTTGGCAGACTGGTAAATCTTGGCACATTAATAAAGGAGGGAAATTTTAAATGAAAGTTTCTTCATCAGGACCCGAAATGAAGGAGTGAAATTTATTAGCTATATTAACTAATAGTGACAATTAGATGACACTAGATGCTAAAATTTGACATAGTGAGCTTGAAACACTGATAAAGTGAGATATCGAAAAAGATCCTTCATCAGCCTTTAAAATAAATGCGCGAAGCTTGCAGGCTAAATTCCCATCCAACTTACAAAAAGAAGTGAAATCCCAATAAAAGCACTTCTTTAAAAAATGGCCAAGTTCGACTAATCGATCTATATTTATTGATTTCACATTTTTAGTTGAAATTATTTTACTAAAACTTGGCTTTTACGCATTGAATTGTTATTATTGTTGTTTGATAGGGCTTCTTCTTCCTTTTAGACCTTCCATCCTGATGACATGCTATTTGCTATTTAGTATTGTCATGTTTTGAAACCAGAATTAAAAATAAAAAAAATATATATAATTTTTTGAAATGCTCGAATTCATTATATGTACCTATATTAAAATTGAATAAATATGACCTCTGTTTGACTGTCTTTTTAGGGTTCCTTACAAAAAAGTAAAAAGTAACCCTATTAACTATTACTTTCGTTAGAATGCATCTTTGTCCGCATATCAGAGCTACAGATACATATTTAAAATTTACAAGTTATATGTATTTATTTTGCCCGAAATGAAAAATAATATTAAAATATTAATCGGATAAATATTTTGGGAGGATTTGAATTTTTGTAGGGTCGAAAATAAAAAATTTAATAAGCAAAGATTCAATAAGTAGAATTATGCTGAGCTTTTAAAATGACATTAAAATATCAATTTTTACAGGATTTTTATACATAATGGGATTTCCAAACAACTCAACATAAAATAATGAAAAAATTCCACAAATATGACCATTCTCGTTCTCAGATATAAATAAGAACAAATTTGATATCTCTAGTATTTTGGAAGATGTGGGGTAGGGAACTCTCTGCATGCGAGTCCGACTTACGAGTGACGAGGACTTGGCGATTGAGTTTATTTGATTTGTATTTAAATTGATCTCGAAAGAATGTTGAATGTTTGTGTGTTTTGCCCATATAATAAATTATTGATTTTATTTCTAAGGTACAAATATCAATAAATAAGCCGGCCAAGTGAGAGTCGGATCGCATACCGAGGGTTCCGTACCTTCTCCAAAATACTTGAGATATCAAAAGTTCGGTACTTACGTATTAACGCCACCGCAGCTACAGATTTGGAGGTTTTTAAATTTCGCCAATCTACACCTAAAATTTTAGAGATAAATCAGTTCCCCTCTGTCAAAAAACAACTTGAATCTCGCTTCGATTAGATAAAAAATGCGTTCCCAAACAAACCCTGCAAACAACCTGAATAGCTTCGGTCTATGATCTCGGTTCGATTAGATAAAAAATGCGGGTACATTAACGACACCGCAAGGTTTGTTTGGGAACGCATTTTTTATCTAATCGAACCGAGATCATAAACCGAACCTATTCAAGTTGTTTGCAAGGTTTGTTTGGGAACGTATTTTTTATCTAATCAAACCGAGATCATAAACCGAACCTATTCAAGTTGTTTGCAAGGTTTGTTTGGGAACGCATTTTTTATCTAATCGAACCGAGATCATAAACCGAACCTATTCAAGTTGTTTTTTGACAGAGGGAACTGATTTATTCTATTTTATGATTTATCTCAAAAATTTTAGGTGTAGATTGGCGAAATTTAAAAACCGCCAAACTGTAGCGTGGCGTTAATACGTAAGTACCAAAAAGTTTTTATATGTCTTTAATGAGGAAAATATTTTTTCATAATTTTTAGTCAAACCATTTCCAAATGCCGACAAGTACAAAAATTACCTAAAAATGAAAAAAAAAATTAAGCCTAATTCGTCTTAAAGAATTTTTTTTTATTTTTGACTCCACAAAAAATTCGACCCTCAAAAAATCATTCGATTTAAGTTTATAATAGGAAAATAAGGACAAGTTTTTATGTGTGACTTTTTTATTTATCAATCAACGTTTCGTCGACTTCTTCAGGGCTTCTACAATCATAAGAACATTATTAATATTAAGTTACAAAAGAACAATTACAATTCCAAGACAAACATGTATTAATAGTTTACCTACCAAATAGTCATGTCACACATTCGTCTAAATTTTCTTGTTATCTTCGTTACCATTGAAGACCATCAGACAAATACAAAGATAAAAATAAAAAATAATAAATAAAAAAAAAAAATGTAAAAATAAATGCAATTAAATGTTGGAGACAAAAATAGATTTCTAATGTATTTTTTCATTTAAATATAACTTGGCTAGTGTCATTGACATATATTTTAATAAGGAAGAAAAATTGTAAGACAGTATAAATTTAGTGTTATTTGAATTTGAGATTTCTTTATGTAAGGATCAAAAGGAGAAAAATATTATATTCTGGTTTCAAAACAGGGTTGCCTCATTTTATATATGTTATTTCTGTTTTATATCTAATGAAACTGTTAATATAAAAAGAAAAGAAAGAAAAATTGTTTTTGTGAATGTGCCAAATATTTTTTGAAATTTTTGTTCTGATGGTCTTCAATGGTAACGAAGATAACAAGAAAATTTAGACGAATGTGTGACATGACTATTTGGTAGGTAAACTATTAATACGTTTGTCTTGTAATTGTAATTGTACTTTTGTAACTTCATATTAATAATGTTCTTATAATTGTCGAAGCCCTGAAGAAGTCGGCAAAGTCGACGAAACGTTGGTTGATAAATAAAAGGTCACACATAAAAACTTGTCCTTATTTTCCTATTATAAACTTTCAAATTGTTACAAATTATGGACGGAAATGATAATAATAATTCGAATTAAATTTTGATACGATTTTTTATTTCGGGGAAAATATATATTGTATTACTTGTAAATATCAAGTTTATATCTTATTAAGTTAACAAGTTTCAATGCTCTGATAGACGGACGGTCAGACAGTCATTGTAGAGACACTAATAGGGTCTCGTTTTACTTTTGAATGGAATCTTAAAAATGGAAAGAGTGGATACGATTTTATGTATGATGGGGTAGAGAGTCAAGCGAACTAGTTTTCTTATAAATTAAGAAGAAAATGATTATAAATTCTTACAATTGTTGCAAACTAATATATTTATCAGTATCTGCAGTCATATCAGGAACAGCGCCTCGAAGTGGTAAAACACCTTCAATATCCACGAATTCCTTCACTGATCTCGCAATTATCCAAAAGGGTTTGCTCTAATAAAGTATAATTAGAATTCAATAAAATTAATGCCATTCAAATCTTTAAAAAGTAATAGTATTTTAATTACTTTATCCGTTAAATTTATACTCCGTTCATCATTAAGAATATCTTTGATATGTGAATTGATTGTAGAAGTATTAATGGAAGTATTAACTGCTTTGATAGCTTCGTCAAAGTTTTCTAATTCATTATATAGTTCAATATCTTTTCGAATGCCTTCTTTAATCATATTCCTTAATATTTGTTTTTCTTTAAATGTTTGAGGCATCTTACCATTCTGATTTTTATATTCTTTAAGAAATTTGTATAATATAACTAAATATGGTACATGACCATAATCTTTTTTATTCATTGAAGATAAGTCATAGGATTCTAAATGATTAACTAATTCAGGAAAAGGTTTATCTAATCGAAGATCTGGAATTCGATTATCAGGATGTGTTTCAATTACAGTGTGCTCTGGAACCTGAACTCGAATCATTCCAACAAAGCCATAGCTTTTGCAAATGATTAATGGTATTTCCAAATCCCATAATTTTTTTGATAAAGCAATCAGTGATCTAAAAATATAGAATAAGTTAAAAGCTCGTTAGAGATTCAATATATTTATTAAATGAAAACAAAATAAAAAAATCATTTGCTGAGTTATTGACCAATAATTAGCTCAGCTGTCAAACGATCTTGACATGAGGGTTGGGCGTGGAATAGACTCGCAGTACTTCTTGCTTGTCGTAAGAGGTGTCTAATAGGGAAAGGGTGGATGAGACTCTTCAGCCTTGATCGGCTACCCGTCTAGGGGAAAATCCCTAAATAAATTAGGAGTGAAGCCCCTTTAGGACCAAACTTGACCATCCTGCGGCAGCTTCTGCATTCTGGCTGACTCCAGACGTGTTGTTCTCCTTCCCTCTGGACACCGTAAGTTCGAACGAGAGGGGGGTATCGGAACTGGCTAGCTTCTATAGATAGAGCCAAGGTAGAGGTGTTTGGTAATGAGTCACCTTAGGAGCTGAACAGCGCCTCGCTCTTAAGTTAAACCCCCTAGAATTGTCCGCCAGGGCAAAAAAGTCCATTTTTTTTCTGTGAAACGATCGCAGAAAATATGGTTTGAAGGAATTTAACAATTTTGTTGACTTGACAAAAAATTACAGCTTTGAGTTTGATAAGAGGATTCAAAGTGGGGGTTGAGGGATAAGAATTTTGATTTTTTTGTTCGGTTGGGATTGGTTCAAACTTCACTGGCTAAATTAATGGTTTACTCTTACTTTACGCATTTGGGGTGGATATAAATTTGTTTTTTTTGTTATTCGTGTTTGGAAATGTCTGGAACGTTGAGAAAAATCATTTTCAATCATGATTTTTTTCTTGGATTCCGAAAATTTGAGAGCGAAGGCTCATAGAAAAATCGTTCAGGTGCCAAAATGTTTCAATTTCCATTGCGAATAACTGATTAGATGTAGATTTTTAGCTTTAGAACTTTCAAATGAAAAAATTCTGGAGTTAATGAGTATTAGGTACAAAAGTTTGTATTAATAAATAATCTCTAGCTTGATGCATAAAGATGCATCTCTATAGTCCGGGAATGAAAGCATCGTGATAAGGAGGTTCCAGGTCAAATCTACACACTCTATAAACCTCACCATCTCAGATTTTCATGAAATTTGGCACAGGTGTACTACCGTCTTTTTCCGAAAATAAGACATCCTCCGAAAATAAGCCCTATCATGATTTTCGGAACTTTTTGTAAAATAAGACATCCTCCGAAAATAAGCCCTATCGTGATTTTCGGAACTTTTTGTAAAATAAGACATCATCCGAAAATAAGCCCTATCGTGATTTTCGGAACTTTTTGTAAAATAAGACATCCCCCGAAAATAATCCCTAGTTAAAATAATGTGACAAAAAGAATTCGTTAAAATCTACTGTTGATTTATTAAGTATAAGTAATAATATGTTTAGCTTTCCTAATACTCGTATTTCAGAGAAATGTTTGATACAAAATATTCCGAGAAATTAATTGTTTACCTCTACAGTTGGTTTCAAATTAATTCTTGGAATTTATCTTAAAAATACAACATAAGGCACAGTCTACATTGAGCGACAGTGCAGGTATACAACGTTCATTTCAGTCTTGTAAGTCTGATTATTTCCTCATAAGTAATTTTATTTAAAAAGACACTTGACATTGCAATAAACAAGCCATTCAAGGATCATTAGCTATATCGCAAGACATGAGAGATTCGGACCAATGATTCAACAGGAAATGGATTTGGAAGAAAATCAGAATATAATTCAGAATTTTATTTATGACGATGTTCCAGAAGAAGATGACATGACTGTAATTGAATAAATGTAAATTTCTGTATTCTGTGTAAAATAAATATTAAATAAAAAATATAAATATACTTTTATTTTTGCCCTCCCCCGAAAATAAGCCCTAGCGCGTATTTTGGACCAAAAAAGAAAGTAAGACAGTGTCTTATTTTTGGAAAAAGACGGTATTCATAGACTTGGTAAAATACCAAATTTCATCGAGATATGTCGACTCAGTTTTAATTTACAGCTATTTAAATTTTCAAAAATTTGCCCAAAAATCGCGAATTTTTTTTTTTTTTAATTGCTCTAGGAGTTCTCCTAATTGAACTAGAGAACTAGAAGAGGTATCATATTAGAGTATTTTTCATGCCCTTTCTTGTGGAATATAACATACTATTGGCTATACCAATATTTTTTTTGTCAAAATCAAAATTTTGATTTTTTCAAAAAGTACATAAGTATATTCAAATTAATTCCATAAATAGTTAGTATTTTTGTAAATAACCTGGTAAAATATAAATTTGGGATGATGATGGGTTAATTGTTAAAAAAATTTTAAACTAAAGCTTGATATTTAATGGGGTGAAAAAGAGTCTGGTCCTGAATGGAAAGTCAAGTTTAAATGTAGCAATAACTTTTAAGGAGTTAGGTGTTGGTTCTAGGTGAAACATTTTAATATAATAATAAAACTTAAGCAAGATGCGAGGTAGGTTTCACAAAAAAAGAAATAAAACAAAATTGAGTTTTGAATTCGATATTTTTCTGGGGTGACCCCATCATCAAGAGTCAAAGAGTGCTCACCCCCGAAATATATCGAATTCAAAACTCAATTTTGTTTTTTTGTGAAACCTACCTCGCATCTTGCTTAAGTTTTATTATTATATTAAATGTAGCAGCTTTTGCTAAAGAAGTAATTTGGTCATTACAAGTCAGTCTCTAAGATAACCGATTTTGTGAAAAAATTCCAATGCGTTTGAATTGAAGGAAATGTTCGTAAGATTCCTATCGATGCACCTAGATATTAGACAGCATTAGAGTTAATTAAGTTACGAAATCCCCTAATTTAATTTAAGAGGGTATCATCATCATCAGCCTGTCGATATCGACAATCCACTGTTGAATATAGGCCTCTTCCATCAAATGGAAGGGGGTTGGCATTAAGTCACCACGCTTGCCAGACGGATTGGTGACTAGGAATCAGATTATAGCCGGTCAAATATCAATGCAGGGACTCGGACTCGAACCCGGGACTCCTGCTTAGAAGGCTAGTGTCTTTAAGCTCTCGGCTAATCCGATTCCCAAGAGGGTATAAATCTGAATTAATCGAAGAAGCAATATTTATTTGAATGTTTTACAAGAATTGTGTGTTATTATACTTTCATCCGCGTAATAATATATTGTAGTGGAGGACAAATTCAGAAGGTCATCGATAAAGTTAAAGAACTGTGAGGGGGATAAGCGAACTCTGATGATATGTATAGAGAATATAGTTTTTAAGGAATTTGGTGTTGGTACTTGGTGAAACATTTTTTAAATTATTGGATAAAAAAATACTTGGTAGGTTTCACATTAAGATATTAAAATAAAACGAGTTTATTTTTGGAGAGACTTTAATCTCGATATATATATATATATTTCGGGTGGCTAACCCATCATCAGGAGCAACAGAAAGTAACTGACCTGGATAAGTTGAATTTGAATACAAGTCAATGGTAAAATTTATTTTTAAATAACAAAAGGGTAAATATTTAAAATTAGGGGACGGAGAAAGGTAGGAAGTCTATTTAGTTTAATTTTGAATGGCCTTCTGAGAAATGAGGATCTACACTCAGGTAGGTGTAGGGGGAAGTAAGAATTAATGAAAACAAGATTGGAAATATTTAAAGAATGTAATCAATGATTGTACTTTTCTTAACTTCTAATTGATTATTTAGTATATTCGTTTTATTTGAGAGAGCTAATTTTATTTCAGTTGACTCTAAAAAATCTAAACGTAAGCCCTTTCTTTCGAAATGTAAAGGAACGAGGTAGCTAATAGAAGAGGTGTGTTTATTTAAATGTAGATGATTGGCGAAGGTAGAAGTAGATTTCATATTAATATCATATGATCTGTTAAGACTATTAAAAGCTCTTTCTTAGTAGCGAGTTCTAGTCCAAAAAGTCTCTCCAAAAATAAATTCGTTTTATTTTAATATCTTAATATGAAACCTAACAAGTATTTTTTATCCAATAATTGGAAGAGAATATTCCATAGAGCTCATTCTTAATGCTACGGTTTGAGAAGAAGCTTTCAAACCACATCATGGGCTTAGCGATAAGGGCAAAGGCAAATAATTCAGAAAGAAAATTTTTGTGCCAGACAAGATCGAAGTACGTTGAAATCAGTTAAGTCAGGGAAAGTCTATTTACCAACCTTGATTGATTTTGCAAACAGTGTACAGTGTTTTGGAGATATTACTGTTTTATACAATTTTTTTATTTTGTTTTCATTGAATAAAAATGAAAATGGTTAATTTTGCATTAT
This sequence comes from Forficula auricularia, assembly GCA_024734495.1. Taxonomy (NCBI): domain Eukaryota; kingdom Metazoa; phylum Arthropoda; class Insecta; order Dermaptera; family Forficulidae; genus Forficula; species Forficula auricularia. The sequence continues at coordinate 3,286,855 of JALMQS010000073.1, forward strand.
GTTTCTATTTACTTTTCTGATAAAGATGTTCCTATTACAACTGTAAAAGAATTAAAAAATTCTGGACTATTTTCAAGTAAATGTTCAACATTTTCTTCAACAAAATCTCCTTTTACATCAGAATTCAATTCTAAAATAAATTGAGCGACTGCTTCAGCTCTTGGTTTTCCAACACTTTCAGGATCTAAAAAAAAACTAGGCAAAAAAATTAATAACATTTGGAATTAATACACATAGAAAGTAAATAGAAATAAATACTTTGAACCAAGATCATCTTCTGTCGTTGTTTTATCATCTACAATGGTGAAACCCCCAATTCCTGGTAAAACTAGAGATTTTAATACTTCAGTGCCGATGCCGGTGACATTTATAAGACATATATATGCATTTTCTAAAGCATTTTGACCATGATCTCCCCAAAGCCTATAAAATAATATTTTATATTTGTAAAAATATTTATTTTCTTTAAATTATAGTTTTTTACCGTAATTGTCGATCATATTTTTTACTTTTTTCAGTCTGTTCTGGAGATTTGGGTGGAGGAGATGCCATTTTAAGTATATTTTAAATAAATATGAATATTTCTTATAATTAAAATGCTTTTAATAAAATAGTCAAATTATATAAATTCTTATTTTCAAATAATTAATTTATGACAGAAGAAAAATGATGTTCCTGAATATAATATTGGCTACGATAAAATGACCACTTTTCTGTTTTATTCTTATAGTCTAATGTTTTATTTATAGTGTTGATTTTTATCAGTCATTTTTGATAAAAACAAACAAAACTGAACCAATACACACTTGATTAATTGAAAAATGAAATTATAATAAATACAATATAATGTTTAATAAAAGTTTCAAATAATATTACTTTAACTCCTTTCAAATAGCCCGCGAAAAAATTACTGCTTAGCCTAGGGACAAATTTAT